>JAHREE010000378.1:5422602-5567236 GCA_033628505.1 Tringa tobata
GCTGTGGGGTGAGGCAGGATCTGAGAGAGCAGTTCTGCCAGTGTTAAGCTGCTGTTTACGAGCCATGAGCGAGGAGGAGGCCCTTGGTTTCTGCTCTGAACACTGAGAGATGCTGATACTTACCCCTAAAAGTTTGGGTTACAGAGTGGTGGGGAATCAGTATCTGCAGATGATGCCACAGGAGCTATAGCATTATGCGTACCTGCAAAAGCATAAAGGCATATATTACTGCACGTATGTGGAGGTCCTGGGGCTCCATTTGGCTTGACATAGGTTTGTTTTTCACACATGCTCAACAGGCTTTTCATTTTGCACATTAAAAATATAGTAAGAAAGAATTAATAAAGTCTCCCAACCTTGGCTCTGCTATTTTCAATGGTATTTGTCACTTCATTGTTATCCACTTTGTCCTTTACAAAACAGGTGCTTGAAAGAAACCTGAGAGAGGAACGGATGTGCAGATGTGCACACCACAATTTGCACAGTGCACATCAGGTGCCTTGGGGAGCTGTGTTTCAGAACCGGATCCGGGGAATTTTCTCAGCGATGCCAGCTCTAACAGAACGTTTGTGCCGACAGCACTCAAACACACCGGCTTCGGGTGACGTCACTGCGTTAAGCATGGAAGGTGTTAACGTGAACGTGATGTTACTGTGGAAGAAGATGGCAAGCGTAGGTCCACCGGGATGGATTGCCGGAGGCTGGGCAATGACCAGCATGGGAAGGAACACGCTTGCAGGGTGATTGGTTGAGGGCTGGCACACATAAACCTTCCCCATCTGGAGTGATACTTTCCTGTGTGATTCTATCCTAAAACAGTGAAGAGTGTGCTCACAGCTGCTGATGGCTCATGCACAGCTGCTGACAGACAAAACCCTCTTACTGGTTTATCCCCAGATGATGTCCGCCTCCTTCCCTCATCCAATGACTGTCACCAAATGATAATTAAAAAGTAAGAAATTATTACTGGTTTGCAGCTTTGTGACAGAATTAGCTCGCACCATATCTGACAGAAACCCGCAAAGGCAAGGGATGAAAAGGCTAAGTCACGCTGTGCCGTTCCACGCGCTCACACTGTTCACCACGTCAGCGTTGGTGGAACTGACACTTTCCACACTTCAGTCATGTAGATGTTGCAAACTTGACTTTCCTCTCTAAAGGCAAGCAGTTTGCCTACTTCTTCACTCCTTATTTCAGAGGACTTTTGCATGCAGCCCTTGTCCTGGGTGGTCCCTCGCAGCACAAGCTAAACAACAACTAGTCATGTACAGGAGGAAATAGGCTCTCGATGGAGTAAATGAGAACAATGAAATGGAGACATTTGCAGCTGCCGTAAGCAGATTCTGGTGTACATTCCTTTAATTGGAGAAGCGGTGGACGCTGTATTAATGCTGTTGACCCTCCATGTCTGGATGATGAAAATTGTGTGTAGCAAGAACATCCAATTTCTTATTCTATGAAACTTTTCTTTTGCTTGTATTTAATGTCTCATCTGTCAGTGTTTATCTATCCTTACTTAGCAGGCATACCAGAATGACTACCTCTGCCTAGCTTCCACCTCTTTCTACAGTACAAGAATTTGCAAATACTCTGTTTCCTTTGATAGCATTATATAGATTCAAAAGCGGTTTATTACATCAAGGTGTGATTTGATTTAAGAGAAGTTGTTAATGTGACAAAATAACCTGCATTATACGTAACACATTTCCTGCATGCTGCTTGAACACAGTATATATATAAACTACACATGTACAAATCTCTTTGTAAAATTGATATTTTGATATTTTGTGCTTCCTCTGGTCAAATAATAGATTTTTATAATTTTTATTCTATGTAGAAGAAATGTATACTTCTTTGTGCATGTTTGCTTTTTTGTGCATGAGTGCTATTTTTCTTAGGTACCTGCATGGCCTAAATGCCCTCATCTCAGCTTCTTACAATTTTTAATAGTTATCCTGAGATTGCGTGGACACGAAAGGATTTTTGTAATGGGTAGTTTTTGGGTGGGAGAATGGATTCTTCTCCAGGTCAAAATAACATACGATGTTTTCAGCCAGGAAATTGACCTCTCCTGAGGCCCAGGCATAAGTATTACTTTACATTAGAGGATTTTGGTTTCACAGAAAGAGAAGTAATGGGGCATGATGTGTGCGAATAGTTCTGAAGACCACACTAGGGGTACATATGGTAGAAAGGTCACAGACCACACTTTAGCTGAAAGTGTAGCTTGTTTTGTGTCAAGTTGGATTTTGATTTTATGACTATGTCAGGAGACACACTGAAAAAAAAAAGAAATTGATAAATGAAATTATCAAGAAACCAGTGTTAGCAGAACAAGAAAAAAATTTTTTTTTCTTTTGTATCTCTTTGCTAGGTTAATGAATCACTACTAAAAATTTAGTAGGCTCTTTTATGTCTTTGTAATGGATTAGTTTGATTACTTACTGGACTCTACCAAACTATTGTAACAGCATTCATTCAAGTGCTTTATATGACTCTAAAAATGTAATACTAATGTATACCTCAAAATGAATTTCCTTCTTTTCTGCCAAACATAGTAAATTTTTATGCCTGTAGTAAATACAGTTCCATTTCTCTTATTTTCTCATATTTTCCCATTTTGATATAAACCGAACATATCCAGAACAGCTCAGCTGTAGAAATGAAAAAAATAACAGCCCATATATTGAAGCATATGTAGTTTGTTAAGTGAAGAAACTGGGGCACAGAGAAGTAACAGGACTTCTATGAGATGACACATTAGGATGCGCCTGACTGCAGAACAAAGCTCTTGTCTCTCAAGTTTTAGTTTTATGCCCCGAGAGATTTTTTTTAAGAGTACTTCTCAGCAGAAGTTCACCATCCAGTCAAATGCTAAAGCAGGATTGGCAATGAAGGAAAATAATATTTATAATTATAGGACTAGCTGTGCAACCTAAATTGAGAATTAATCAAATACAGAATATGTGCTGTTTTCTGTGTCTAGTCACTTGGAAAATCACAATAAAATGATTGTGATTTGGTCCCACCCTACTTACATTACTTCCTATGAATATTCAGTCATACATACTTACTGGCAACAAATGTTTGCCAAAAAAACTTATGTTAATATTGCATAGTGTTTATGAAGAAGGAAAAATCTTACTTTTGCAATCATTAGTATCCCTGAAGGATATCCCTGTCACAAACCAATTGCACCTTCAAGTGTGAATGTTAGGTGGTAGCCATTGACATATTTTTGTCATTTTTGCCCTATTATACAGTTTGAATATCCACCACGAACACTGGTGTAAATATGATATTGATGATTTCTATAAAGATCAACACGAGCAGATGTGCTTGACCTGTAGAAGTTTCAAGTCCTAAATTTGTCTGACCAGGTAATTAACACATAGATTTTCTGCAAACTGTGAAAGCAGCTTCTTCCCTGTTGCTTGTTCCCAAAAGCCATGATCTGATATTTTCCAGAAACATGGATTGTGGGAAATACATCTCTTAGAGAGAGAGTTAAAAGCATGATTTAAAAGAAATCCCAGGCAGTGGTGTATGTTCTGTGGAACAAATACTGTGAATATGAAATGGCTCTGAGACATGACCTAGGGTTCAAGACACGTTTGTGTGTAGGTAGCAACATGTGGTACGTGTAAACAGAAGCTTCCTATGCATAATCTGCTGGGTCATAGGAAACTCTGGTAGCCAAGAATAATTACAGTGCACTGAGATCTACTAAGTTGTCTACTCAGCTACACTAACTTCTACAGAAACACGTGCTTATTCATTTATAAATAAGCCACAGCCATGATTTACCTCTTGGAAAATCTTGGTGTTCGGCTCTGGCCTGGTGCTGAGCACTGGAAGCCCTACTACAACAGCTGAATGTGGTCCTTCTGAGCAAGTGATAAGGTGGGACAGGAAGCTTTTATTGTTGCCTGTGTCCCAGGGTCAAATTAAAGCCCAGAAGTGTCCTATTGTTTTTTTACCAACTCCCTGAAGTGTCTTCTACTTATGTAAATTGCTTCTAAATTTGATATAACATTTGTCTGCTCTGGGTGCTTATCGTTTTTTGAAGAACAGTATTTTAATGCTAGCATTTATTATCTGTTTATCCAATCTTTGTGGAGAAAACACTACCAAAAATGAAAGTAAAAGGCAGAAAACAAATCCTAATTTGATTTAATTTTTTTTTAAGTCGTAGGTGTATAGGTAATTGTTTATTAATATTTACTAGTGTCTGTATTGTTGGGTACTTGCAGTGCTCTAGCAATCATGAAGTCACTTTCTCTGACAAATGTTCAGCTGACCAGCTAAATAGCTTTGACAAAGTACTTTCCATTTTTGCCAGGGTAAAAATAAATCTTTTTTTGTTTATTTCATATGCAAGTGGACTCCATATAAACTTTTCTCATTCTTTAAAATAATATCTCTTATGATTGTACTGATTTGAAGAACTATGATTTGACACAACACGTGTAGATATTTCTGAATAATTTATCTATAAAACATGATATCTGTTTAATACAGGGCCTAAATATGAGAAAAATACACCATTTCTCTAGAAATGCAAATCCCTCTAATTCCTCTGGAATACAACTTCACATTAACAATAGCTTTTTGCTACTGTTGCCCACAGTGTTCCTACATAATTGTATAATCACTTCACAACAACAAGTTCTTGTGATTTAAAAATCTCTTCCCTCTGGAAGTTCCAGAACCAAATAAAGACATGCTTTTTTAAAACTTGCATATTTCAATAATGTGGGAATATCATCATAAAACAGAGTTACTAAGTATATGTTGTCAAATATTTAGCTGGGATATGCATGTATTATGCTACACTATATATACTATATAAATACTATTCTACATTTTAAATAATTTTCTTTCCATAGCCCTGATTTTCCAGAAATCAACAGTCTTGTCCACCTTTTCATCCTAATTTTGCTCAGGTTGTCACAACTGGTAGGGTGCTTTTAGCGATAGCTGGAAAATGCCCTCTTGTTGACTTTTAAGTTCATTAGCTAAGGTTTTAATGGTTGTCAGTTTTAATCCTGCAAGCTACTCTTGTGTGTTGATTGACTTAGTTTAAGTACTTAAGATCCATCACTTCACCTTCATATTTTAATGGATGTAGACACTAGCAGCAAACAATATGCATGTTGTGTCTTGTATTCAGTTCCTTATACAGAGCAATGTCTTGCAGGACTAATATATGTCTTCAATATAATATTCATTAAGTTAAATATACTGCTTTTGAAAAGATTCTTGGAATCTTTCTTCAAGGAGTAACATAAAATCTCAAAAACTGATGCTTGCTAAGTTTGTACAAAAAAAAAGAAGGCCTGCTCCACTTATTTCTAAGTTGTAGATAGGTCTTCATGTTATTGAAAATCAAGAAATTTCAGGTATTATGCCAATAATGGGAAGAAAAAAAAAGAAAGAAAAAAAAACCTCTGAAGACTTTCAAAACAATTCTTTAAACCTGCACTGCTTTTCACAACTTTCCAGAATAGTTTTTTTTTAAATTGAAAATGCGGAAAAGTGTTTGTGTTTTTAATGAGTAGTTTGAAGAAAACAGTTTGAATGTATAAATCTTTTCAATGTTGACTTGAGCTTTCAGTTTTACCAGCAACTAAAAAGGAGTCTAAAAGAGTCCAGAGATGGTCCCAGCACTAATCTAGAGCTGGATCTTGAGATACCTATTTATGTAATAATCTTTGAGATACCTATTTATGTAATAATTTTTCAGAGGTACTGTGCATTACTCATAGTTAGCTGTGCTGGTGGCAGGCGCATTTCAATTTCTAACGTGCGTAATTAGAGGAAGACACAGCGCTATTCCCTGTTGATTGCGCTGCCTCAGAGATGCAGGCTGAACGATGTCACTGAACACAAGGCTCCAGAAGGATTGTCCCAGTTTATGCTGTCAGGCTTTCTGTCCCCTGGTTCATGCCAGCAACTTCCTTGCAGCCAAAGGCGTCTCTGCTGCAGAGGAGGGGGATCAGCCATCACAGCCGGCAGAAGCAAACAGTACAAGACGGACAGCTGAACAAACATAACCCCCTGGATTGCCATAAATACTTGGAGGTAAGTGCTGCTACTGCAGACACTGGCTGTTGAGGTTTGAAAGCGTATTCCTGTACTCTCTCTGACTTCTCCTGCTGGGAAAGTAGATTATTGTAAAGAAGTTCCACCTTTAAGGTGATTTTTCCCCTTTCCAGTTGTAGTATTGGTTCATGAGGAAATGGCAACTGCCATAAGGGAGTCATACCTGTTACAGACTTGGTGTCCTTTTATTAAAGAGAAATATGAATCAAATAATAAATCGATTAGCAGCAAGAATGGAAAATAAAAAGTGGTTGCTCTTTTCTTCCCCTGGGTCACTGCTGGGAGAAAACACATATGACCTCAGGTATAGAACCTAAAATTACGTGGTTGGATAGCTGATGGGAAGTAGTTTTTTGACAATAGTGGGACTATGGCAGTTGGTGGCAGATGGCTGTATGGGCAATAAATGTCACGGAGAGGGAACACGGGCAGCCTTTGCGGTGCTCTGTAGATGAACTTTTGGATGTCAGTTCCATGCCTATGGGAGCCTTGCACGCAGGACTCCACAGAACTATAAGGGACTGTGTGTATCTGTAGCAAGTTCAGGTCTTCTAGAAAAGTAAGACTGGATAGAAAACCCAAACTTTATGAAGTGAGTGATGTAAGTTAGTTGCTTCCCCATGGCTGTCATGGTGGAAGCACTGTGAACATGAAGTGTAAAGAGGCTGTTAACCACAGTAAGATCCAAGCCAGCTCAGAGGAATTAAAAGTTCAACACTGGCAGTAATTATTAACGCACTTGTAACCAAAGTTTTGCTGAACTAGTGGTGGCAGCTGTGGAATATTAAGGGAAAGATGATTGTAAACATTCCTTCTAAGTGCCATCAGGAAAAGACATGAAGATTTTTTAATTTTGAAAAGAAAGTGGAAGAAATGCATAAAAGTTGTACTTTTATGAAAGGATATACATAGTAGGTATCCACAGCAGTAAGGTAAGTATATGTAAAGCTTCAGAAAATGAAGGCATTTTCAGTGTTTATTTCCTATAGCCTTTTCTATATATTTATTCTTTTATTTAAGAATATTTTTTAACTGACTGTATTCTCCCAAGTGACTTTCCGTCCAGTAAAAATTACTGCTAAAGATTGCTTTGCATAGAAGTTAGATAGATACAAGCACTTACAGATGGAACTGCCAGACAACTATTCATCCTTGTGCCTCTGCATACACAGAGATAAGAAAAGGTGTTTGTTTGACACACAGATCAGTGGAGATCGTTGTGCTTGTGTGTCTTTATTCATCTGTATGAGTGACAGAAGAACTAAACTCAAAGGTTAACCAAACAGGAAAACACTACATGGGCAATCTTTCTACAGTATTTAATTTATTTGAGAAAAACTCAGAGGATGGGGGGCTCGGGTGTCTTTTTTTGTGGGTGTGGAGCTTTTTTGTAAGGAAAGGAAGGGGAAGTTTGCTCAACAATAAGATGATGCAAGAAAGAGAGAAAGACAAAATATGAAAGAATGTATATTTGCCTTCAAACATTGCCTGAAAAAGTTAAGCATCAGGGGAAGCAAGATACTATAAAAAGCTGAAAATGTCTTTAGAGAAGTAGGGATAGCAGTCTATGCAATATGTGATCTTTCAAAGAGTTGCAAAAAGATACTACTTGACATAGAAGGAACACAAATTGAAGGCGAAGAATAACCTCGAAGACTTTCACAGCTTGGGAGATAACACATGCTGCGTGCAGCAATCACAGATAGACATAGGAAACAGGTATCTGGCACTTTATTAACAGAGAGTTCTCCTATCTTCCTTGTTTGTAATGGCATTTAAAAGCACAACAACCTTTTCCTGACAGTAATGCTCTACACATGGTAGATGATGTTGATCTTAGATGATACATTATCTCAATTCCTTTTGTGAGAAAGACATGGAATTTCAGAGTACAAAATTTCAAGCTGGAAAGTCAAATCTGGTAACTAGAACACTGAAATACAACTTGAAACTAGGTAGTCGTAGCAATAGAAAAAAAGGCCTGGAAAGTTCTTTTTCGAAAACTTCCTTTTTCTGAAATACTTGAATAACTGTCTTTATACACAGAGTGGCAAGCTGCAAAGGATAGGAATGATTTTGCTGATGAGCTGTTATGTCCTAAACTGAGGCTTTTGGCTCACCTGTTCTCTTGCCTTCAAGAAGTATAGCCTCTCTGGGCACAGACTATAATAGATTCTTCTTGTGCTGTTCTCATTTTCCGTCTACAAAAGAGCGAGGTTTTTACTCTAGTATAATTACAAAATTGATTAAGCTGAATATTTCTAATCAAATGAGAATCCTATCACTTTTTATCATCTTGTAGGTGATCTAATAGTACATTCTCTGAATGTCATTTGTGTGAAGAATCACTTCCCAATTAATGTTCTGTAACTTAGTGTCTTGGTAGATTTTATTCTTGAATTCTGTGTTTTCAGCAATCGGGATAGACTTGCAATTTCTGTCTTCATTCATATTGGCTATTCACTAACCATTCTTTTACTTCTCTACTGCTGTTTAGTACTGCTGTATTTGAGCACTTTCTATTTAAGATGAATAAGTAAGCAGTAAGCAGTCTATAATTCTTTGAAGTATGCTATGACATAATTTATAAACAAAGTCTAGGCTTTTGTTGTGCATTGTAAGATGTGTTTAGTGAGCTTATTCATATATATATGTTTCAAAAATTGCCTATGATCAAAGTATGTATGAACTAATATCTTAAAACCATATATACTTACTACTAAGAATTCATCAGTGAAAATCTATTTGGTAGTAATGTACTCTGTATTCCTTTGTACATTGAGAACTGTTGCAAATATCCCACTGAATATGGGAGACTTTACCTTAAGCACTCCCTAATTTTAAAATTCATGATTGACAATGCCAGCTGTTTTGTAGTAGTATGTACCTTTACTTTTTTTTTTTCCCAAACACTTTTCCGTTCTTTCCCTCACAGTTACATTCATCTGCAACTCTGAAAGGGCTAGGTCCATCACCAAACCTCTCCAGCTAAGAGAGGGGAGATAGCTCCTACATAGAATTTGAATCATAGAATCATAGAATTATTTAGGTTAGAAAAGGTCTTTAATATCATTGAGTCCAACTGTAAATTTAACACTGCCAAGTCTCCACTAAACCATGTCCCTAAGTGCCACATCTACCCATCTTTTAAATACCTCCAGAGGGGTGATTCAGCTAATTCCCTGGGAAGCCTGTTCCAGTGCTTGACAACCCTTTTGGTGAAGAAATTTTCCCTAATATCCAATCTAAACCTCCCCTGGTGCAGCCTGAGGCACTTTCCTCTTGCCCTATCACCTGTTACTTGGGAGATAACTTGGGGAAACCAACCCCGACCTGGCTACAACCTCCTTTCAACTAGTTGTAGAGAGTGATAAGGTCTCCCCTCAGTCTCCTTTTCTCCAGGCTAAACAATCCCAGTTCCCTCAGCTGTTCCTAATAAGACTTGAGCTCTAGATCCCTCACCAGCTTCATTGCTATTCTTTAGACGTGCTCCAGCACCTCAATGTCTTTCCTGTTGTGAGGGACTCAAAACTGAAGACTGTATTCGAGGTCCAGCCTCACCAGGCCAAGTACAGGGACTCAGTCACTTCTCTAGTCCTGCTGGCCACGCTGTTTCTGATACAGGCCAGGATGCTGTTGGCTTTCTTGGCCACCTGGGCTCACTGCTGGCTCATGTTCAACCAACAGTCGACCAACACCCCCAGGTCCTTTTCCACCATGCAGCTTTCCAACCACTCTTCCCCAAGCCTGTAGTGCTGCCTGGGGTTGTTGTGACCCAAGTGCAGGACCCAGAACTTGGCCTTCTTGAACCTCATACCGTTAGCCTCAGCCCCTCCATCCAGCCTGTCCAGATCCCTCTGTAGAGCCTTCCTACCCTCAAGTAGATCCACACTCCCACACAACTTGGCGTCGTCTGTGGAGTTCGTGCTAGACAGAGACATTTTGCTAATAGATTTAATAAATATTTGCTAGCAACAGGAGAACAGTGGGTTTACTGGGTTCCATTCCTGACTGAACTCAAAATGGAAAAATTTGTATACATATTTGGAAGAAAGAGCAGGGCTTATTTCCTGCCCAAAAGATACCTCATTAAATGTGAACTTTTTCTTAAAATCTTGGATATCCTGGAAATTCTAAAAAGAAAAGTTACCACAACTGGATATGTGAGAAATGTATATAATATATATACTTTGTTTTGTCTAACCCTTTAAAAAAAAATCTGAGCTGTTTTGTCCATCTGCTAAAATTCAGCCTAAGGCAGATTCCTGGCACAGGAAAAATATAAAATTTAAAATATGTGGGTTTGTGCAGCTGGCAAAATTTCTGCCCCCTTTCTTTCAGCAATTCAAATGGATTTCACTGTTGAGCGATGTTATTAAAAGAAGGAGGTGTTAGCCCCATCTACAATGTGATTATGTTGTCACTATTGTTGTCAGATAAAATGCCAGCAGCATGTTCTCTGGTGAGAGAAAAAGTAAGAAAGAACACGGTAACACTGCTGAATTGGACCTTCACTTTTATTTGCTCAGCCACCTGCCGTTTCAGATCTATATAAGGAATATGCCTGCCCTGCAGCCAACAGAAAAGCACAGAGATAGTCAAGCTATCTGCACAGCTGAGCGTGTTTGTACAGAGCAATCCAGTAGCAGCAGCATGGAGCCCTATGTGAGTCAAGGTATTCAGGTGAGAAATGAGAGTTGGTTAGCTCATACGCTAACACTTTTAGACCCATTCCGTTGCCTCTGCTGTCTCCCCTGAAGCTTGTTTGTGCATCCCTGTACTGAGCTGCAGGTATGCTTTAAAAGGAGGTGGTATTATACTTGAGAGGAAATGAAATAAGTTATAACTTGCTAAATTTTCCAGATGTATTTAGTTAAAAATATTTTATATTTCTTGCATTCTGTCTTCAAGTACTCAAGGACTACAAGCTTCACTGTATTTGTGTTTCATATAAATATCTGAGCTACTGAAGCAGAAAAGGTAATACTTTTTTACAGCAACCGTGGATTTTTTTCATGTTTGTCAGTCTCTAAGTCACTGAACAGTTTACCCTTATACTAATCAGCTCTACTTTATAGAGATACTTTTTCATTAACAGAGAGACAGATTGTCTTTTCCTCGGTACTGCTGCCCACTCCAAGCAGATGACTAAAGAACCACGGAGAGCATATGCTCAGCTATGCCAGTGAATGCTACACAAGCACTTTTTCTACTGCTGTGAAATGTGGCTGTTACCATCTCTCCATTTTTCTCAGTACACTCAAAGGCTTATTCAGTTGCTAATGCTGTTTGAGTCATGGAGTATCTTTGCCTACCACATGGAAATAGGAGGAGGAAAAAACATGGAACATACACTTTTAGAAGGATACTGTAAGAGAAAATACAAATAGCAATGGTGGAATTCTAGCAATACCTATAAGACTGTGGAAAAAAACTTTCACGGGAGAAAATATTCATTAAAATTCTCTACTGACTTTTAGAGTTCAAATGTTAAGTACACGGCTTGAATTTTAATGTACAGAAGCAATTTAACAGGTCAGAACTACTGTTAATAATACTAAAGGATTTTATATAATGCTGTTTTTAAAATAGTGGGTCTTTAAAAATGTGGGTCCCTTCATTTTGCGTAAAGAGACTTGGATACTTGTGCTTGCGGTGAGTCATATATGACACTGGTTTGAGCCTACACATATAGGAAAGCTGAGTGAACTGCTAGTATCTCAGAAAATAGTAGAAAGTAATTATTTTAACTTGTAAATATGGATAAGTGGACTATTGTTAATCCTTAAGGCTGAGTGTTACTAATATAGAAGTCATGCAGGCTATGTTGTATAAGCACTGAGTGTTGACATCGCACTGTATTACCTGTGGGATCCAGTGATCTCTGGAAACAGGGCAAAGACTTTCATTGACAGTAAAAGTAAGAGTGGGTCTGGCTGTCATCTAATGAAAGAAAACAACTTGGCAACACTTTTAATCATCTTTAAGAATCCTGCCTCGTATGATAGCAATTCATATATGTCTGCTTATATTTCTTAAGTCAGATCCCACTGGTTTCAATTCCGTAGGACAGACTACTCTGAATCCTACATATCTGCTAATCCTTTCTAAGCAAATCTGTATGGTTCCCTGACCCCAAGTGTCCCAACAGGACAAACACATCAGAAGGTAAATCACATTCGTGGGGTGCAATGGGCATCAAGTCAACTCACCACTGACCTGTTTGGTGGTGCTTTTTACACTGTAAATGTTCTTCAGCTTTTATCATATGATGCCTTGATCCATGGTCATTCAGATAAAAAGTGATCTATTTTTTGTGAAACTGAAAAATAATGCAGTCATGCAGGTCACCTCGCTTTCAGTCATAAATCAAACAAAGCGTTCTGTAACAAAAATAAAAAAAAAAAATCTCATACTGCACAAGATTATTTATCTTGCTTATACAAGATAATCAATTCAAACCTCAGAGGGAGGTCACTGTCTGTGGTCGTAGTTTTAAAGATATTATACTGGCGTCTAACAGGAACATGTAACACTGCAGAGCTTGCAGGATTATTTCTGTAACTTTTAGAAATAAGCAATAAAGCCCATTTTAGCCATGTTATTTTAAAACAAATTTTTACAACCTAATAAATGATTAAAGCCTAATCTATCTGCACTGGTAAGCAGTTTCCTGAAATTTTTAGTTGACTATCACATACTTAATTTTGCCTACCTATAGTAATTTACTCTGTGATTCAGCAAAATTATTAAGCTTATCTAGTCTTGTTGATTTCACGGAGAGTATGCAACCACTCAATTTTCAATATACACCTCAATAACTTGGGAAACTGAGATCCAAATATTAATCTTATAGTATTGCATCCATTTAGATACAGCTTGGGTTTGAGTTGGGCTTCTAAGTACGTACATTTTGGCATGTTTTTCCACACAGAATTAATCTTGGAATAATTAAACCAGAAGGTGGCAATTTAACAATTTCTATTCAACAAAGGAAAGAAACCCAAAACAAAACATTTTTCAGAAACTCTTTTTCAGTAAATTAGAGACACATCAGGACATGGTGAAATCTAAGCACGATATTCAAAGTGAGTCAGTCCTTTCTGATTGTTCAGAAGATTCATCTAGTCATTCCTGCTCCTCAAACTCTTTTTTTTCTAAAGACTCAGAGGTGAGATGATGAGTGGAAAAATATCCGAGTCTCCATGAACTACTTTCCAGTACAAAAGAGCTACAGTTTTCTGAGTTAAATCTCAGTGTATTTCAGATCAAGATACGGTCATCATAGTGATGACCCATCATAGTGACTATCTTTGTATACCCTGCTGCCCCTTGTATGGACATCTCTTCAGTCTTCTGCTTTCAGACTCTTACCAAACTTTCCTTCAAAGTTAATATAAATTAAAATTCCAGCCACTTTTTAAGAGCACTGATAGAAATGTTTAAAAAAGAGGATTTCACATTCACTTTGCTGATCTGGGTTAGCTATGTAGCTTAGATATCCTGCCTCAAGTAACCTTATCAAAGGCAGCTAATAAACTGCCAAAGCTGTTGATAACAATCTATTCATCAATTCAGTGTTGAGATTTCTCTTTTCTCAACTAACTTGGCACACTCCGCTGGCTAATCTGAAATTTGCATACAATTATGTACTATAAATTGTGATTTAAAGATTATGCTAAATTTATCAACCACACATCTAGAGGTTTCTCCTTCACTATGTGTAATATGAAACATGCAATGTTTTGTCTTAAGTGTAAATACATATAATAGAAATTCTAGGACTGAAATCAATGGAATTTATGTCCTTATTTAGTACAAGTGGCAGGAGAATCTAATTCTGTCACATTTTCATAGTGTCTCTGGGGCATTTGTCTTACTTAAATTTTGCAAAATACAGAATCAAATTCAAATGGATAGTAAATTCTATATGCTAAATTTTATACATAAACTACAAAGATGAAAATCTTTGAGCTAGTACTCTTGCATGCCGATTGAATTCAATCTAGGCAGAATGGCACTGCCAAAATTATCTACAGAAATATTACAGTCTTTGAGTTTCAGTCTTTACTAATAAGATTAAAATTGTTCGTTTGTTTGTTTGTTTTACAGGAAATAATTTAAATGTCGCTGAATTTTTTGAGTTATGAATAATTATAACCTCTGCATGGTTCAGGAGCAGTAGCATTGATAGTTCTTCCTGTTAGGGTCACCACATGGACTTTCCTGTTACAACAAAAAGGACCATAACTTTTGCTTCTACTTGAGTAAAACTATGCCAAAATAGGAAGAAATGCTCCCTTCTGTTCTATTTGATAAATGTCAAATCACAGCTCAGAGTGGCTTGTCCTCACATTAGTTATAGCAGAATGTGTATGATTGTTATAAGAAGAGTAAAGGGCTTGTGGTACAGAGTTGACAGGCTTAAAACATCTTTTTGTATGTTCCACAAACTTTCTCTTCAATAAAATAAAACTGGATTTACCTGAGGGCATTGGCTTGAGAATGAACTCTGAAAGGGACTGACAAGGGCTGTTTGGCTTGATACTCTCATAGACTGAATAAATCATTCAGCTTTTCCTGGGCCTCTCTTGCAAAGCATTTCCTTGAGGATAAATGGAAGCTGATGTGCCAGTTGGCACTGAGTTTCTGAAATGAATAAAACACTACCTGGTATTCCTTAACATCTCCTAGTCTGTTTTATCAACTGCTAGCAAATGTTTCAAATTGGTGTGTCACATTCTATAGACAGCCGAGAGAGAAATTCTCTCAAACACAGCATATTAGGCTAAATATTTGAAACATATTGTTTGAAAAATCAATAGATCAAAGTGAGTGGTTTTGGTGTCTCATAGATCTAAACAAAAAAAATACATTGTAAATCAAATTTAGCACTAGAGTTCTGTGAGAAGAGTCCACCCCATAACGGTAATTATTCATTTACTTGCTGTGTCCTCTCTTGCCAGTATGTCCTATTTGAAGATTATACCAATAAGAAATAATGCTGATGGCTGTTTTCAAAGACTTTTTGGCATAACTGCTTTCTAAATCTGAAGCAAATCATAAGATTCACAGGAAGTGAATGTCTGCACCTTTCTAAAATCTAAGTATAGAAAAAAAAATATTTATAGACATACTATTTTTCATTAAAACATGCGCTTTTCTTATGGCAAGAGGTTTTCAATATTGATCACATAATTACCAAAAATGTTTTTGAAACATAATAAAATTGCAGTGTCATCCGCCCTCCACCACAAATTCCTCTGTAGAAGGTTGAATTCATAATTGTAGCTGTTCATCAAAAAAAACCCCAACTTTTTCCCAAGTCAAATAGTCTCTTCCTCTATTATGCCCCTAATTAAGATTTTGTCCTCAGAACTACCTCACTGAAGGCAATTCCACTCTGTGATGAGATCTTCAGTGATGAAATTATTTATGTCCAGAGCTTGCACTACTGTCAAGAAAGCTTTTTGGATTTCCTAGGTATGAAATTGAGTTGTAAAAATCCACAAGCAAGCTACTGAAAAAACAGTTGAGGATATGGAGATTAAATGAATTGAAAGAAATGCTTGAGCCTCTACCCTTTACCTGCTTCACTTCACTTCGATGGAAAATCGGCCAGATCTTCTTGAAAGTATAATACTAGGTCAGTGGATGAAATAAATGGCTAATTCTGTAAGTAACAATAGAACACAGATTTTTATCTCTTTCCCAGGAACAACAGTCCTCATCAATGACCCCCAGCTTCCTTCTTTCTGGCTGAATAAATCTTTGATATTTTTTTTTTTGGAAAATAGGTGTTGCTATGCAACTTTCCAGACAGGTAGAAGAGCTTAAGGGGTTAAAAGCCTCATCAGGCTGAGAAAATAATTTCACTCAGATCTCATTTTATCTGTAAAAACTGTACATCACTGCATTTGCTAACCATCCATGCTCAGAAAAAGAGGCTGAAGAAAACTGGTTGTTTTTCAAGAGTGAATATAGCTTGTTGAAGCTTTTGATTTCAGAAGAATTCTAAAGGATCTTTTTTAATCTGTTTGACCTTTCTGGGTTTTTTAGAATCTGGCATTATTAAGCGGTGTTCTTATTGACATTTCTACCCCCCTAAATAAAATAAATATAGATATAAATACATAAATAATTAAAAATTTAGAGAGACTACTAAAATAAGTAAAGGGGTTTATCACATTGTACAGCTATGTGCTTTTTTTTATGTCATAGCAAGACTGAGTTTCACTAAAACCAACATACCTTTAAGGTGTTACTTAGGTTTCGACACTTTAAAATAGAACATCAAGGGAAAATAAGAGTTAAGGGAGACCGAATTACAGGAGGAGAAATACTTTCCAGAGCATTTCCCAGTGTTGGAGTCTACTAAAACAGCAAGACTTTGAATTTTTAGTCTGATTGAGTTAAAATTATGAGACTAAAAATTACTCATCAAACCTCTAAGGTAAAGCTCTTAAAGATTTTTTTGTTTAAAGACTTTTTGTTTATTTGTTTCCCAGGCTTGTCTAGAATAAATCCGTAAACTACTTTGGAAATATATTTTCATTTTTTTTGTGAAAAGCTCAGGAAGCTCTGAAATTATTCTGTAATTCAAATCCTAGCTCATCACTAAAACATTATACCTAAATTTAAAGAAATTGTGCATAAACATCTAGCTGAGCAAAGTAATATTGTTCTAAAAAAATTTCTTATGTTGAAAAACAACTTCACACCTATTTCAGCAATAATGAGATATAAGAATTGTAAGTAGTAGTGTCTGAAATCCAATAAAACCTGATTAAAATTCAGACTAGGCAGTAGTTCAGGATGCTTTGGCCTGCAAGGAAGGCACACAGCAAGCTCACTACTCTGGACTTCAGGAGAGTAGATTTTGGCCTCCTTGGGAACCTGCTTTACAGAGTACAGTGAGATAAAGCCCTGGAGGGAAGAAGGGCCGAAGAAAGCTGGTTAATATTCAAAGATGACCTCTTCCAAGCTCAGGAGCGATGCATCCCAGAAAAGAGAAAGTCAGGCAAAATTGCCAGGAGGCCTACATGGATAAACAAGAAGCTTCAGGACAAACTCAAACACAAAAAGGAAGCCTACTGAGGTTGGAAGCAAGGATGGGTAATCTGGGAGGAATGGCGAGAAATTGTCTGAGCGGCCACGGATCAGGTTAGGAAAGCTAAAGCCCTGTAACCTGGCCAGGGAACTCAAGGGCAATGAGAAAAGCTTCTATAGGTACTTCAGTGATAAAAGGAAGACTAAGGGAAAATGTGGGCCTCTCCAAAAGGAAATGGCAGACCTGACTACCCGGGGTGTGGAGAAGGCTGAGGAACTCTATGACTTTTTTGCCTCAGACTTCATCAGTAAGTTCTCTAACCACACCAAGTTACAAAAGGCAGAGACAGGGACTGGGAGAATAAAGAACTGTGCACTGTAGGAGAAGACCAGGTTCAAGACTCTCTGAGGAGCCTGGAAGTACACAAATCTATGTGACCTGATAAGACACATCTGCACATCCTGAGGGAACTGGAGGTTAAAGTTGCCAAGCCACTATCCATCAAATTTGAGGAGCCATGGTGAACTTAGGTACAGTAACATATACCATGCAATTAACTTTAGATTTATTAATAAATACATTGACTACAGAAAATAGTTACAGGCTTTCTTAGGGGGAAGGAGAAATTATGAAAACAGGCTATGTTGCTGTTTTAAGTTGATAAGAATTAGCATTTTGAAAGAAAATTGTGCATTCTTACTTGTAACTCCTCCTCACTTCTATACATTTGTGTGTAATTCAAGTTCTGGGCATTACCAGCTCAGTATGTAACCCTAAATTCCTGTCTGGCTGTAGACTCTCTTCTTCATCTTGTCATCCTTACTGAACAGAATATAGTCAGTGCAGCTGCTCACATGATCTTATTCAAGGAATAACAAAATCCAGCTACAATATTAGTATGACACATTTTTTCCATTCTTATCCATAATTCATTTGTGCAAGTGGGCTTTTTTACATTTTAATAAACAATATGAAAGAAAGAGCTATTCTCATGATATTTACAGAACAACAAAGAAGTGTTGAAATGTTTACAGTAGCCCTTTCTTGTCATATGTTTAGACTAAATTCTCTGATTAATGTGTTTAGTCACCCAGTAAATACTAATTATTTAATGTTACAGCAGTATTGGGGCTTTATTCTCTAGAAAACCAAAATACAAAGAAAAGTATTTTATCACAGTAGTGTTTGAATTGATGATTTATTTTTTTTAATTGTTTGTGTACATTTCACTGAGTAAAACAGTAAGATCTGTATTGCTCAGAAATTCTCTCTCATTTGAAAAGAGATGTTCATACCAAACAAGACCAAGAAAAGAGAACAGCTACTGTATTTTAGAGGGAACCTCATGTGGAATCCAAATCATCAAATCATTTTTAAGAAAGATGTTGCAAACAAATTTCAAAAATCAACTTGCTTACTAACATTTTCAGCAGTTGCTGAAATGTTGACCACCGTATCTAAGTTTTTATATATATAATATTTGAGGGTCTTTTTTAATTGCAGTGTATCTAATGTACGATTTTCACCAAAGCTAAGTAAATCTAAAGAGAGCAGAAACATCTTTGAGCAGCATGGATCAACAGGGTTATGTATTAGGTGACGTGCCAAGTACAGTTCTAGAGATCGCTAAATAATGAATGCATAGTACATCTGCTACCTCCCAGTGGTTAGGGATGGGAATTGTTCCACTTAGAGCACTGACATGAAGCTATGCTTTAAAACCAAAGGCTAACAAATGATTTGAACTTGGTAATATTAAAAAGCCCACTATTTTTATGTTTACTGTAATTGATTAGACTTGAAGATATGGGGGTATGAATTTTTCTTTATGCCAAGATATGTCAGTACAAATTAAATGTTTCTGTCTGTTAAAAAGACCAGAAGGCAAATAACTAAAATCTACTTGTCTACTGCCATTTGGTTAATGAAGATTGCCTGCAAATTAAGCACTGATATTTTGGACGCTGGCTCAGATCCTCAAATGCACTTCAGCCTCTACTGAAGTCACTGGGAGTGACACTCCCAGTGAAGACACTGGGAGTTCAATGCCTGAATGAGTATGGGTTCATCAAAGCAATTAGAAGTGTTGAAACCAATGGATCTTGTAATTGCTGGAAGCCCCTTGAACATTCACCTCTCTTCTGGGTTTCTCGTAAATTATAGGGTGATATTCAGAGTCATGAGTAGGATTGAGATATTTACCAAGGTCTGCTCGCCATTTACATTGTCACAGTGGGGTGCAAATGCAAAAAGCAAAAGTTGTTGGGATTTATAAATTAACCAAAATACCCATCTTCAATGTAAACTTATTTTCTGATCATACAGTTTTAAAAGCAGAGAGAATATATTGTTAAAACTTAGATGTTTAGTAATCTTGAAATGCAATTGCTAGATGCTCAAAAAGAATTCCCAGCATCAAGTAAATTCCAGTGTAACAAATAATATTGCATAAACAAGTCTGTCTCACATAGCTGATTATTCTAGTACAGGAATAATGCATCAATTGTTACTGTGGATAAACAAAATTCCACTTTGCTTTTGCTGCTAACTTCATGAATACTAAACATACAGGATTTAGCTTAGTTGAAATGACTCTTTGAGACACAGTGATAAATTACTTCTATTGTGCAATGCTTCAAATAGCATGCTTCCTTCTTAATGTCCCTTTAATTTCCACCTTTGGCGTGAGAAAGTTATTGCCTGATAACTTTCAGTGTGGCTTTGGGTTAAGGTTTGGCACTATTTAGGTATATTCTGATAAGTTCTGTTTGGGCCCACCTTCTTCTTTGGGTGGGGTTTATTTGTTGGTGGGTTTGGGTTTTTTGTTGTTGCTGGGTTTTTTGTGGGTTTTTTTTTTTTGGTTGGTTTTTGTTTTTTTTTTTTTGTCCAGAAATCTACAAATCCATTTCAGATTAAGAGACACAATTTAGAACTGTCACAGACAGCTTCCGCTTAGTACTTCTATTACAGTATTCTATTTCTTGGGATAAATGAACTGCAGGACTACTTAATAATAACTTAATAATTAAAATAACTTAATAAAAAATAACTCGAGTTATTTCTGTTTGTGCTGACTTGCATTCACAGTGCTTGCAGCAAATATTTAAATGTTTTCGTGGTGGGTCTCTGCCTGATATTCAAAGGACTGAACATAAAAAGTACAACGTTACATAGATGAGCAAAAAAAAATAGTATTTTCTGTTTTTTTTAGACCCATGCTGCAGTCCTGGAAACACTGGAGGGTGAATTTGTAAGACAAGCTCACCTTCTGTCACCTTTGTCTTTACTAGAAGCTGGATGTGAGATATGTAACTAGCAGCCTCTTTTAATTGAGTGGTTATTCATCAAATGGAATAAAATATCATGAACTATGTTGGTCTATTGCTGCTGTAATACTTCCTCCCTATCTACCACTTAGACTTTTATAATTTGTGATCTTGCTTATCCACATTTTCAGAGGGAAAATCTTGTCTGCCTTCTGTGCTTGGAAAGTATTGTGCATGACAGTAGTATTCTTAACAGATCATTAATAAACAGTAAAGAAATCTTGACACACTTGCTGTAATAGCACGTGACAAGTCATCATTTCACAACTTGAGGATGAAAACATACCCAAATTGTAAAACCTATTATGGTAGACTGCAGTAATGAGCAAATTAAGGTCTAGAGCATTGAACCTTAGAACTGTGGGAAATGTTTAATTGTTTCTGTAACAGCTGTCCAGAACTCACAAAAACCCAAATTAACTTAAGGAAAAAACAACAGTCAGACGTTTTTACTGCATGAGCATAGAATGGTAATTTCACAGAAATTAATATTCTTTATGAGAAGGTGTTAGTAGGACAGTAATATCTCTACCAGTTATTTGCTTTGATATCCTACTCTGCCAATACAGGCTCCATCCACTCTTGCTATTACCACTTAAGCCTGAGTGCCTTCAAGTAATGCATTAAGCAAATTGATTGCCATCTCTTATATGCTTATTCTTTCATTTTTTTTTCCCCTGAGAAGGAAGTGCATGCCGTTGGAAACTGTTTTATGTATTATTATGTACTATCGATGTGCACAAATAGATATATCAATCTGACTGATCTATATGTCAGTCTATCTAACATAAAGCCAGATTGCAGGAAGACATTTTGCAGTTGGAGCAGGAAACGGTGGGGTTTGTGGCAGTCCATAGTTCCTATGGACGTCTCCTCCATAGTCATGGGCCAGTCTGTGGGAGTACATTATCTTCTGGAAAGGCAAGCTCTGTCTTTATTTCTAGCACCCCACTGTGCTGGCAGAATAAAGTTGTTGAACATGGTCCTTATGAGAACCCAAGGATAAGTGTAAATTTGTGAAATACTACAAAATTCAAAATTGCAAATATGACTTAGGGGTCAGATTCCACACACAGATATTTAATAAAACTTAAGTCTTATTTTTGGATTCTGGGTTCTGAAGTTTTAATTTAAATGTCTATATGTCAATTTTTAAATCTGTATTTCTAAATCAGAGTATAGATGTGCAGCTGACATGCATGCATTTAAATATAGGATTAATTAATTTATTCTTAGTGCTATATTTTTTCACTTAATTGGGTTCTTAATCATGTAAAATCATTGTAAGGTTTAAGGTCTTATGCTTTCTAAAAGCATATCCTCTTATTTTGATATAGGACGGTAGTTGGATCTTCACTATTGCTTTACCTTTCAAGCCTTTTCTATTTCCCCAAGTACATCTCTCCATTTCTATTCTGCCTTGAAACATAACAGTAGATATTGCTCCCTCATCATCCTGTGTAATTGTCCCTATCATTTTCCCTTAATGAATCAAGTTAAAATAAGTGAATTTAAAATACAATTATTTTCTACCTAATTTTTTTGAGTGGAGGAAACAGCTGCAAGTGATTGTTTGGCATCACTCCGTTCTTGCACTAGTAATGACATACAAATATTTATTTTACCCTTATTAGACCCTTCTCTCTATTTCACTGAAGCTACAGTCTTGTCTGTCACAACAATTTAAATGAAACAATGTGAAACCATGAGTCATAAGACTGGCAAATGCACATTAATTACTTGAAGTAATTTGCTATATTTAATTTTTAAGTTTTAAATCAAAGTCTTCCCATAGCATTTGATGATAATATTTTTAAAGAATTAGAATACATTTAGTTTGGAACTTATATATATTGAAATGCTAAATAGTGGAAGTAAATAGTATGAAATAGCATACACTTGTTAAGAAATGCATTAAATTATAGTTGGAGATAACCCTTCCCTGTAATAAAGCTGAAAGGTGTTAAAAGTGATATGATTATTTTTTGCTGAGACACAAATTGACAGAATCATAAAACGGTTTGGGTTAGAAGGGACCTTAAAGATCATCGAGTTCTCACCCCCCTGCCATGGTCAGGGACACCTCCCACTACACCAGGTTGCTCAAAGCCCCTTCCAACCTGGTCTTGAACACTTCTAAGGATGTGACATCCGGAACTGGTCTGGGCAACCTGTTCCAGTGCCTCACCACACTCACACTAAAGAATTTTTTCCTAATATCTAATCTAAATCTACCCTCTTTCACTTTAAAAGCATTACCCATTACTATCACTGCAGTCCTTGATCAAGAGTCCCTCCTCATCTCTTCTGTAGGCCCCTTTTAGGTACTGGAAGGTTACTGTAAGGTCTCCCCAGAGCCTGCTCTTCTGCAAGCTGAACAATCCCAACTCTCTCAGCCTGTCTTTGTAGGGAAGGTGTTCCATCTCGCTGATCGTCTTTGTGGCCCTTCTCTGGACTCACTCCAACAGGTCCATACCCTTTCTATGTTGGGGGCCAAAAAGCTGGACACAGTATTCCAGATGGGGTCTCACCAGCCCAGAGCAGAGGGGCAGAATCACCTCCCTCAATCTGCTGGCAATGCTCACAGGATGCAGCCCAGGATACAGCTGGCTTTCTGGGTCGTGAGCAGACATTGCTGGGTCATGTTGAGCTTCTCGTCAACCAACAACCAAAGTCCTTCACCCAGGGCTGCTCTCCAGCCATTCTCCTCCCAGCCTGTATTTGTGCTAGGGATTTCCCTGACCCAAATGCACGACCTTCCACTTGGCCTCATTAAACTACATGAGTTTCACATGAGCCCACCTCTCAAGCCAGTCAAGGACCCTTTGGATGAAAACCCTTCCCTCCAGTATGTCATCTGACCACACGGCTTGGTGTCATCAGCAACTTGCTGAGGGTGCACTCACTTCCACTGTCCATGTTGCAGACAAACATCAAGCAGCGCCAGTCCCAGTGCAGGCCCCTAAGGAACACCATTCATCACTGGTCTCCAGTTGGACTTTGAGCCATTGGCCACAACTGTTTGAGTGCAGCCATCCAGCCAATTTCTTATCCACCAAGGGGTCCATTTGTGAAATCCATGTCTCTCCAATTTACAGACCTAGAAGTTGTGCAAGACAGTGTCAAACACATAGCACAAGTCCAGGTAGATGACATCAGCTGCTCTTTGTCCACCAATGCTGCGATGCCATGGTAGAAGGCCACCAAATGCAGCAGACATGATTTGCCCTTAGTGAAGTCGTGTTGGCTGTCACCAATCACCTCCTTATTTTCCATGTGCCTTAGCACAGTTTCCAAGAGAATCCGCTCCATGATCTTACTGGAAACAGAGGCAAGACTGAATGGCTTGTAGTTCCCAGGGTCTTCCATTTTTCCATTTTTAAAAGGCTTTTAAAAGCATTTGTTTCCCCTTTTCCAGTCAGCGGGAACTTGAGCTTCACTTTCCCCCCCAGCCCCTCCTTGTTCATGAGAATAAGTTCCAGCAAAGCACATCTCATTGGCTTCCCTATCATTTGGAGAAGGAAATTATCATTGACACATTTCAGGAACCTCTTGGATTGCTTATGCCATGCTGTGCTGTCCCTACAACAGATATCATGGTGGTTGAATTCCCCCACAAGGATCAGGGCTTGTGAACATGAGGTTGCTCCTGTCTGCTTATAGAGGGACTCATCTGCTCAGTCTTCCAGGTCAGGTGACTTGTAGCAGACCCTCGCTGTAACGTCACCTGTCCCTGCTTTCCTTTTAATCCTGACACATAATATCTCCATTAGCTCTTCATCCACCCCCAGAGCAAGCTCCATGCACTCCAGCTGGTCATTGACATAGAGGGCAACACCCTCTCTTGTCTCCCCAGCCTGTCCTTCCTGAAGAGCCTGTATCCTTCCATTGACATAGAGGGCAACACCCTCTCTTGTCTCCCCAGCCTGTCCTTCCTGAAGAGCCTGTATCCTTACATTACAACACCCCAATCATAGGAGCCATCCCACCATGTCTCCATGATGCCAGCAAGATCATAGCCCTGCAGGTGTGCACACATCTCTACCTCTTCTTGTTCATTCCCCATGCTACATGCGTTTGCATAGAGGCAGTTAAGTTGGGCCCCCAGTGAAGCTGACTTACTGGTTAAAGTGGTTGAAATTCCTTTGTGCTGCACTGTAGGTGCTCTCCTGCTGACCTCTGATCCTTCTCCAGGCTCTGGGCATCTGTTGCTGGCACTGGTATCAAACTGGTGGGGATGGGATGGATTGAGGTTCCCCTCCCGCCACAGCTCTAGTTTAAAGCCCTCTTCACCAGCTTGGCAAGCACAGGATTGAAGATGCTCTTTCCTTTCTCCGAGAGATGACAGAAGGTGTAAATAATTTATACCATTCATTAGAGATTCAGTCTGAAATCATGTTAGGCCCCCAGTACTAACCATCTTTTGTATTGTATTTTCTTTGCTTTTCTGGAGTGTTGGTTTTCTACACTTACATGACACCTCATTGGGATTCTTGTTCAGAGCCTCCAGTCAAGCACTGAGATGATGGTTGCCAGACGAGGTAACAGTCCATGCAGTACCCCTGCTAAGTCATGTTGACTTTATCTCCTTTTTTGTCTGTCATGATTTTATAGACCTCTAATCTTTCCTTCCCCTTTCCAGTCTAGGCCATGGAGATCTATTTTGTTTAGTCATTCCTTTTATGAAAGACATTTCTTGTCTTTGATCATCCTTTTTGCCTCTCTCTCTTCTTTTTTACAGTTCTACTGTAATCTTCTTGAGATACAAGAACCAAACTACAGGCACTGTTTGCAGGTGCTATACAGATTTATATAGTACTATAATGATTGTCTCTGTTCTATTTTTTATTCCTTCCTAATTATTCCTAATACTTTATTTGCTTTTCCACTGCTACTGCACGTGGACCTGACATCCTTATGAACTTTTTCATAAAATTACTTTTTCATAAGCCTTTTCTTATTCCAAAATTTCTTCTCTGAGTGGTAGCAGCCAGCTCATAAACCTACCACTGTGTCGTACCCTAGCTTCCCAATCATTGCCATGGCTCACATTACTTAGAAACTGTCACTGGCAGTGATGCACACACACATTAGACTGACCATCTTATGATGCAGTAACAGGAAGACTGCTAGAACTCAGTAAAAGAGCACTGGGAAGGAAAATGATAGACTCACTGAAGCCTGGATACCAATGGGGCAATGAAGCTCAGGGCACTCCGACAGTACATAGTGCTTACAGACAGTAAGCCCTTTCCTCAATCAGTAGTGCCCTCTGATGAGACCTTGGCAAGTAACTGCCTGCCGGTCTCAATTAAAGAGAGCCAATTCCCTCACACCTCAGCCAAAAGCCCCACCTTCTACATAACACATAGTCTCAACAATCTGCAACTGCAAATTGCAAAAGGGACTAGGTCATTCCAGTTGCACACACAAAACACAGTTATTGCAAGAAAGAAATTTACAGGCAGATGAGCTAGAAATAATGAATCCTTGTTTACAGAGAATAGGTTCCGTGAATCCTCTCCCGTTGACTGCTGACTATGTCCTATTTTTGAGACCACACTGTTCCTTGTTTATGCTGAAATGATATCATTTGACAGACAGATGACAGGCATACTGTGTACTAGAAGAGCAGCTGTTTGCAATATCATAAAAAATCCTGGCAAAACCAAGGATATTGAAAGCAGCTGCTAGACACTTTCCAAAGTAATATCATTATGTTTCTATACTAATTCTTGAGAGCACAATTCAATTTCTTAATAGTAAATCTCTAAATTTTATGTCATAGCAGCTGAATTAGGCTTTTATTTCTTAACTGACTTATAAGAGAATATTAATTTTTCTGTGAATTCAGAAAATTGTACCCAGTCCAGAAATGTATTAATGTCTCCAATATAATTTTGCAATGCTTAAAAAAACCAAAACGAAACAGAACAAAAACTCAGAACTTTTGGGATAAGTCACTACTTTTGTGTCTGTTTGCTTGTTGTGTATGTTCCTCATTAATAACTAAATGGAATAGATTGTTATTTTCTGTACTTAGTTCTTTGAGATTCCTGTGTGATTGGTAGCAAAACATCTTTCCTGCTATGTTAGAAAAGTAATTACATACTCAAAACCTCACTTAGAAAGACTTTAAACAAAATTTAGTAAAGAGATTGGAAAGGCTCCAAAAGGAAAAGTCCTTTAAATATTGCATATGCATGATAGCTATCTATTGCTAAAAGGATAAATACAAATGGGAAGCACAGTTTGACAGATCCAGAATTCTCATTTCATCCTCTTACAAAAGGAAAAGCAGATGCTGAAATACTCTTTATCCAGGTCTAACAGCCAAGGTGCTATTCAGAAAATCTAGGATGATCACCTCTAGACAATAATGGAGTTAATTCCTTGTGGATGAAATTAATTTGTTTATTTATATTTTATATGCCAAAGTTGGGTTAAGCCTTTTACCTTTTAGTAAATGTTGCCCATCACATAATGTCTCTGGTATTCTGAAGCTGCCAATAAGGTTACAAATTATTGCCACTGAAAATGATGAATTGTGAGAGTGTCCATTGAGGATGTCAGTGGTGCCATTCAGCTCAATACAAATATGCCAATGAGTACTGCTAAGCTTCCTGACAACTTGTGGTCATTTACTTGAGGTTGAATATTAAATTTTCTAATATGGCAGGCAACCTGGGAAGACTTCTGCAGTGACATTTCTTTGAAAGTTTCCTTCTGGAATCTTAACATATATAATTATGCAACAACTCTAATTTGTGTCGTTTTTACCTATAAATCAAAATGTCAGAAATATGCTTGCAAATTTTGGCTTCTACCAAACTAACTCTATAGATGCAGATTACATACCCACTGCTGGGATATTAAACAATTACGTGTTTATGTATAATGTGTTGTATTATTCATGCTTTCTTGCCATGTATCCCCTGCCATATTAAAAGGCAGGTCATATAGCAAGCAATGCAGACTAGTCCCATGGACTGCACATTTCTTAGCACGGAGATCTCATCCCCTGGGAGAATTCATCTTCTCCCCTCGGAGGCTGCTCTGTAACGCAGACAGCAGCATGGAACGACTGGCAGATTGCTTCAACATCGTATCTTATCTGAAGTGTAACGCTAACATATCCTAAGCACAGTCAGCTCCTTCAATCAACTTTCCCTCTGTCCTTTTCTTGAGAGGACAAGCAGAGTCCCCATCACTCCCAAGGCTACTGCCAGGGAGCACCAAGGGCTGCTTGCCCCGGAAGGGACAGGGAACCAAACCCAGTGATGCAACTGGCAGAGCCTCACCAAGCCAAACACAGTGAGCAGGACAGGTATGGCAGCAGCTGGGTTCATCTGGGAGTCCAGATTGCTAGTTCATAGTGATGGGGGAGGTCCAACGTCAGGTCATGTTTTTAAGATACAAGCATATCTTAAAAGGACTAACCTTGAAAAACTAATTATTTCCATATATATATATCATGTTGTACTTGCAAATGATTGTATTCATGATTATTCATTACATTATACTTGCCAGCCATCTGTATATTTTAACAAATCGTTGTGCCTGTGAAACCTCTGCTTCAGTTTGTTTTCTTAGAAGAGCACCTGCAAAACAGAGCTCTGATCTTTAGTGTCATCTCAAATCTTCTTCATTTTCTTTTTCATTGCATGGAATTTATCTACACTTATCTTAGTCTTATATAGTGAATTTATGGCTTGTCAACTGTCTAGGCTCTCTTAGTGGTGTATTACGGTTCATATTCCAAAACAGGTAGAATTAGTCCCTGGAGGTACCTTTCCCAGTGTCTGCAGAAGGAATGTCTAGGTAGCTAGATTACATTACACTGCTACTGTGTAGACAGCAAAGATGAGGAGCATTGAAGCCTCTACTTCAATTTTATGCCTTAATATGTTTTCCAATGGATAAAGACTGTTTTTGAACATAGAAATAAGCATTCACTGTTAAATGAAAATTATGGTGGAAATTTTTTTCCCCTTTTTTTTTTTTGTTAAGGGGATGCTCACTCTAAACCTGCAGATGTTTGGTAATGAGG
The DNA here is from genome assembly GCA_033628505.1 of Tringa tobata. Taxonomy (NCBI): domain Eukaryota; kingdom Metazoa; phylum Chordata; class Aves; order Charadriiformes; family Scolopacidae; genus Tringa; species Tringa tobata. The sequence goes on from JAHREE010000378.1 coordinate 5,451,134, forward strand.
TAAGATGGCCTTCATGTGCTGTCCCAATATAATGAGCAAACTAAGTAAAATTTGCATCTCTTTCCATTTGTTCATAATATTACCCTTCTGGATTTCTATATCAAGGTGGTAATGAGTGGTAAATTAGTCTATTTTGCATGGTGGTTACTCAGAATCCACATTCAAGCTTCCAAATCCAAAACTCCTTCCAAATCCAGCTATTTCTGAAGGCTTTTTCAAACAGATTTACAGACCTTTTTGCAGTGGGAGATAAGTGACACAGTTGGAAGTACCCCAGTAGAGTGTGACAGCTATTGCTCTCATGTGAAACAGTAATGGTTCATCTTTACTAAGAAGATAAATTATAATGCAAGCCTGTTAACATGGGAATAAAATGCATTTAAGTTAATATCAACATACCTCGTTGTGACATAATCCTATGCTTAGTTAATACGATCTCCAGAATGGCTTGCGGTGGAGTTCCACAGCTACTGTGGAACCTGGTAGCATAGCCTCTGTTGTTGTTGTCTATTTTTCCAAAATGCTGGAGTGCTTTGAATTTGTATTTATGACTGCATCAATTTGCTGACCAGTAGAAAATACAAACTCTTTCTAAACTGTAAACTCATAAATCCATGGAAAGTAAAATTAAAGTTCTTAATAGAGTTTAATGTTCTCAGCATAATTTTTAAAATAGAAAATGCTTTTAAAGAGGGGAACAATAGATAAGGAACTGCTCCACAGTAACAGTAAGTTCTTTAAATCAGCTTCTATGGAAATACGGTATAAATAAAATCAACTTATTGGATTCTTGTATTAGATAACTTCTAAGCAGCACATGAGAAATGAGGGAGGGAATGTTTTATTCATGTGATGTATGCAGCGCTCAGCTTTTGATAACAGGAAGGGGAAAAAAAAACATTAAAACCTTCCTTTGTTGCTAAAGTGAACGTGTAGATGTAGACAATCCTTGCTGTAGTACAGGAGCTTATAAACTACTTAGATGACTTAAATGTCATGGTAAATTTCATAAGAAAAATCTCCTTTTCTCTTTTTTAGCGTATGAGTTGTGTTTGAAAGGTACTTCTGGATAAGTATCACAAGGTATGTTACTAAAGAGGCATCAACAACACTACAGGCAAGAGAAGGAAGTAATAATCTTGCTAAATTTGTTTCTGGATTCACTGGTTTAAAGTAACTGACTGTTCCATAGCTTCTGGCAAAAACATTTTTGACTGCAGCTTCTTTTTGATGCTGTTTTCAATGAGCAGCAGCATCAAACTGAGTACTGAAAGCTGGCAGAGCTTTTGCATATCTCTTCCTCTCACACTATGACAAGAGACTTTTTAAAGTAGTTTCAGGGAAGTCCATTCACATCTTATGGAATGCAAGAGAAATCATTCTTTTGCTACTATGCAGATAAATGCTGTTCATGGTCCAATGTGTAATCAGCAGAGAGATTTCTCCTGGAAGAGAGAAAATTTCAGGAAGAGGAAAATTTGAAGTCATGCTGTGTAACCCAGACAGATAATGTCTACAAAAAACAGCCCCATGTACCTGCCCATACAACTCCCAACAGATTGTTTGCCCTCCTGGCTGCAGCGCTACTTGCTCTTCATGTGCTTCATATTTGAACTCCAAATATAGGTGATTTTTGCATGATAACAGTAATGGGAAAGATATTCTTTGCAGCTTTTTCAGTCTTCTAGTCCATGTACCCAGGAGCACTTGCAATTTAAACTAGTAAGGATTTGCTTGAAAGGTAATAACCAAATCAGTGTGACTGACAACTGATATAGAAAACTGAAGATGCCACATTTATTTTTATATATAGGTCCATAAAGTAATAGAGAAGTTGGTTGCAAAGGACATGTGGGACTTTTGGACCTCATTTTTTCAAGCAGAGCTAGCTTCAAAGTTGGATTAGGTTGCTCAAAGTCTTGGCCAGATGGGACCTGGAAATCTCCAAAGGATAGAAATTACAGAAATCTTTGAGTAGATTTATCTAACTGCTCGGTTACCATCCTAGTGAAGAACTTGTTTTTCTGATGTCCAACTGGGGACTTCCAAGCAATAGTTTGTGACCATGTCCCCTGTTAGCTCATCTGGCATTACAAGAGAGTCATTGGCTCTGACATCTTTATAACTAGCTTTAAAATAGTTGCAGGAACCTGTATGATTCACAACAAGCTAGAATCCTGAAGGCTTCTGTATCATTTTACACATGGCCATAGAGAATTTCAGAAAGAAACAAAGAACTGATAAATGGGGAAAGGTGCACAATTACTTTTGAAGAGAACTAGTTTAATGGATTTTTTGTTGGAAGGGATATCTGCAACACCATGTAGACATTCCTTTGTCTCATGGAATTAAAACTAATTGGAGTTATATAACTGCAGCTAAAAATAGAGAAGTGTTATTTCTTAAATTTTTCTTTCATAAGAGGTTGATACTGAATTTATTTTATTCATAGGAATTATGTATTATGTAAGTTAACATACGACAGGGAACCTCCTCAGAGTGTACTGTAAGCTGATGGCATGTTCCTGAGCAAAGGGGATTTAAGTGTAAAATTGAGGCCAAAGTTAAATGAAAATGACTGTTCTGAATGCTGTTTTAAGGAGTTCAGAGAAATGGAGGCAACTCAATTTCAAACTGCTGGCTGCTGAGGATGTTATTTTGATGTACGCTGGTGAGCTGGTTTGGTGAAACTCAGGGCAGTTGATATTAGTTGTAATGAAAAGATACTAATAAGATAAAGAGTATGGCGTACAGCTGTGTATGCAATTCACTGTCTGAATATATGGAGAAGTCACCTGTGAGGAAAGTGTGAAGTAAATACTGTACCTGAAGCGCAAAAAAATTCAATACTTGGAAGGAAGATGGATGACATCAGTGAGATTAATATATATAATCAGCATAGAGAGCAGTATTCAAGAAAAATACAGTCATTGCTCCGTGCAGGCTACAAAACATAATGATGACAGCACAAAGCATCAAGGCATAAAGTCATCTGAATGTGCATCCAAGATCTTAATTTGATTTTACTTAAATAGGTATCTTTTATAGGTTTTGTTGGGATAGAATGAAGAATTGCAACTTAGATTTGCTAAAATCTAAAGTTTTATCATTTGATTTATTAGGTTTTTTATCTTTAGTGCAGACTTCAACAAATAATTTCTATTAACAATATAGAGCCAAACTTCCCTGTATTTGAATGGAATTATTTAAATTAGGATTTAAATTGATACTCTACTGCAAATCTTAAATATGAAATATGAGGTGCCACGTTTTTCTAAGAGCTCTATAGTCCTTTAACGTCTGCAGCTGCAATTATGAAAGTAATGATCAGCTATGATTACAGCCTCCTTTCATGGAGTAGACTTGTCATAAAATCAGAAGATGAAATCTGCACATAGCCTGCAAAACTGGGTCTCATAAGATCCAAGAAGGCTGTCATTCGGGGCAAACAGAGCCTAAACAAGAGAAAACTTCAAAAGGATGTAGCAGTTGCCTAAAGCTTACATTTTCAGTTATAAGAAAGTACAGATGAAAATCAGAGCAAAATTACAGACTGAAGATTTTTATATTCTGTTCATTTTGAGCTGACTTTTTTCCAAGAGTGAAGTATTCTGAGGAATTAAATGTGTTAGTGCAGTAAGGGATGAAAAAGTGACCTGGAAGTAATGAGCTAGCTGGCTACAAATGAGGCCATGTCTTTAAGATCTGCATAAATGTGTGAAAACTACAATAGAGCCAACCCTGCTACCTTGTTGCCTTCTGTTGCAACAACCACTTATGTTCAAAACCATACTAATCTGAAAGTAAATCTCAAATGCATTCATCATGTTTGCAATCACTTCAGTCAAAGTGGCTAATGAGGATTTCAAGCAATGTAAACTGGGATAAATTACACTTGGCCCAATGTAGTCTGTTAGGTCTACCTAGTATCTGTCACTTATGATGTATAATATACATAAGGAGAACTAAACTTCTTTGAAGATAAATTCAGCACTAACCGATAGGTTGAAGTACAATAAATATGTTTATAGGTCAAACTTTGTATGTTTAAGTTAAATTTAAACCATTGTTACTTTACCTGTAATATGTTTCGTTCAGCCATTATTTATGTTACTTTAGCAGCACGCTTGAAATATTGTTTAAAATAAATCCTGGCTGTTGCAGATTATTGTGTAAAATATGTTAAATATTGAATAGAGAATGCCTGCGTAGCTACTGCATATTATTACATATGAGTGGATGATAAACATTTCCCCTGTGCTAAGCAGTCTTTGAAAGGCAAAATAACATTCTTGTAATTTTAGTTAATTAAAAAAAAAAAAAAAAAGACTGTGATGCTAGAGGTTATACTTCCTCTTTTTCATCTCTTTCCTAAAAAAGAAACTTGCAAATAAAGTTGCTGAATCTATTCAGAGTAACACACAGCCTCCCTGGTGAATGAGGATTCCCTGGATACATTTTCCTCTGCTTAGAAATTTGGGCAGAATCTAAGGATTTTATGTACTTGTTCATGAGCGCTTTTATTTGTGCTCACCTCGAGGTCCTTGTCAGATGCAGACTCACAGAGGATCTTTGTAGGATGCACCAAGAGTGAATCTGATGTTTCTGGAAAGTATTGACACCCTTAGTGCCTGTACAACAGAGTGCATAAACACATATGGAAAAACCAAAGAGAGAAAAGCAATGAACCACCTTCTGCAGCTGTTTATCCTCGGAGTCAAGATAAATGAATGCTTGTGAGAGGGTGAACTGTAACTTGGGACTGGAGAAAAGCTCTATGCGAGTGTGAGCTGCCTGAGTCCATCTAAGATAGATACAAAGTGATTTGTTTTTTTTAGGATATAAAGCCTTTGTCTCATTAGGTATGAAGAGAATCGTGAAACGGGAGATTTGGGATGGGGTGGAGGAAATCAAGCTAGCCCTAGCTTGTTCAGAAGTCTGAAACTAGCAGGAAATAAAATTTATTGAAAAATTAGTCTGAAAGTGCTGTAAGTGCTCATGGTTTAGTGTTTTGAATACTTAGGCATTATTTGAACATTTTTTTCCTAATTTCTGGTCGTCAACCTATGTCCTTGCTGCTCTGCAGACCCCATTCAATGACAGTTTCTGCTCAGTAGCAGGTTCTCTACATCTCTTGGAGCTGTTGGCTCCCATTAGTGAATACAGCAGTTTAGAGGCCACGTGTGAGCAGAACTGTGGCTTAATAGGAGTTGCTTCTGTCTTAGGAGACAGAAATGTGCTTTAAGTGTGCTTGTTGACATTGAAAATGGCTGCATGTAAACGTAAGTAAGTTGGTTCTTAATGAGTTTATAAAGAGTGACTGCTCTTTGAGAGAGAGAGAACCTAGAAAACATTCAGAGTAAATCTCTACTGTACAGTAAAGCCTATTTTAATTTCAAGTTCCTTATATTAGCATAAGGAAACATCTGCTCACTTTATGGCAATACCTCAAACTTCAGCTATCCGCTACAACAAGCTAAATACCTTTGAGTTTGCTTTAACTAGGCCCTGCATCTTTGACTCTTATGTGTGCTCCAGGATAATCAGCTCCAGGGCAGAAGTATAATACTTATTGACAGAATTCATTATATTCCTTTAACAGAACTCACATAAGTGTCCTGTAATTTGCATTGCTCAGTATCAGCACATAATGACAACTTTGAGGGAATCAGAAGATGCTGTTATTTGTTTTCTAGAACGTGTAACCCTGAAATTTCCTCGAGTGTCCTACACATAGTAGTATAAATCCTACTATGGCAAAATAAAGCTGACGTACTGCTGCTGTCCAGACTGAAGCAGCATCATGTTCTCTCTCAACCTAGCTGTTGTTTAACTGTGTCACCTGCATAGTTTCCAATTACTGTAGCAGGTTTTCTGTGTTAGGAAAGCTTGTTTCGGTGAAGGAAAGTCTAAGAATTCTAATTGTGGGTATTGCTCATGAACATATGAATCTGGCTGAGTAGCAAGTCTGACATAACCCAGATGCATTGGATTGGCTTGCATGCATGTTCATCCATGTTTTTTTGTTTTCTGGGTTTCTTTGGGTTGTTTTTTTTTTTTTTTTTTTTTTTTTAGTTTAATAGTCTATCTTTTACATTACCCAGAAGACATTTTTATACTGTAAATCAGTAGTGGTTAGTACAGCAACTACTACCCAAAATAAGATGTACTTTACAATTATTAGGGAAGGTGGTTTCCTGACAAAGTTTTAACAGGAAAGAAATTGTTAAATCAAGTCATGCACTTCATGAACCAGCTGAGAAGAATAAAACAGGGAAATTGCCATGCAAATCCCAGAATGGAGTGGATGGGGGGACATAGTCAAGCTTCTCAGTCTGTGAGAAATGACGAGTTCCAAAAGAGGGATCAAAGGATGAGCTTAAGAGCATGGCTGTTGTAGCAAAAATAAGCTTAGCTTTATTTAATAGATCCTGTGAGGGGATTTTTTTTAATAAATAGAAGTAGCAGACATATAACACTGTTACACCTGTATTCTGTCCTTTGATTTTTTAACAGAAGTGCTTAGGAATTAATAACTTGTGTTCTGAAAGGACTAGGAGTACTGAATGACACTGAGACCCTCTTTGTTGGTCCTCTCAACACAGTAATAGTCCTGTCCTGTAAAGCTGCTAAAGATGAAGCAGCATCCAACAAGTAAGCTTAAGGAAGAGGAGAGTGAGAAGGGACAGTCAAGTTGGGGAAGAATGTCTTGCGCTCCCTCAGGATTATATCAAGCATCATACTATTCCTATAATAGGAAATATCTTGTGTCTTACGTTTAATAACTTTAAAAACTTAATGCTCCTCAGTTCCTGTTCACACATAGCACCTGTGTCCCATAGGTATTTGCATGTAACCAATTTGACTGTCCTTTGCAGTCAGAGAAGATTCTCTTCTCAAAAAAAAGGGAATTGTGGGCTTTTTAAACATTGCTGGACATCATGTAGATTAGTAGACCTCTCCATATGGCTTTTATAATGGTGAGAAATAATGCTGGAAAGCGTAGTATTTAAGGACCTATACACTGTATAACGACGATTTCTTCTACTTGTCATGTCTGATATAGAACACAAAGATAGGGTGCAGGAAGAACAGTAAAAGCTGTGTTTTCTTCAGCAGCAACTTTTACCAGCTATAACTCCTTTTCTATGAACTGCTGGATATCCTCCTGTATCTGACAGCATCTCAAACTTGCTGATAAGGTCCAAGCATTTGACACTTGCTGCCTTTGCAGGCAGCAGGTCAATCTGGGCTGTGACCCTAAAAACCTGGGGCAGGAGACACGCTGGATGTGATCAGGAAGCAAATGTGGCTGAAATGCAAAGGAAGGGTTTGCTAGGGCTGGTGCTGAAACCATCAGTGAGTGTGCTCCAGAGGGCGGCAGTGATAGACAGAAAGAAATGTGTAAGCTTTGAAGATTTGTGTCAGTCTGGCTGTATTCACTGAAGATGACAGATGCCACCATGGTATGGGTTTTGTTCCTTTCCTGGCAAAATTACAGAATGGTCTTAAAAGTGCCAAACCACTGTAGTCCTGATTGGTGGCTCTAGAGCAAGACCCCAGAATGCCTAGTCTTCATCCATTCCCTTTCTATTACCAGGTTTTTGTATGTTGAGAATTCAGTACAGCATCTTTCTGGATGGGTATATTCCCAGTTAACTGAGTATGTCTCTGTAGTGGATCTCTGAGACCAGCTGTAGGCTAGAAGCAGTCAGCAGACTAATTTAGGTGGAATTTGGGTTGAAAGATTTTCAGAAGGGACATAAATGTTACCTTCCATAGGGCTGTGGTCATGGAAGTCCACCAATGCTTGCAGGCATTTGTGCAGTGAAGTTGAGGCTCTCTGCAGTACTGCTGCAAGGTAGGAGAACGTGCATTGGGGGAACTTTTTTCTGAAAAAGGGAAAGTCCATTATCGCGTGATAGGATTCTTAGAAGTCAAAGCAATTGGATGAGCTTTACAGATTCAGCCTGAGTCCTGGTGAATACTTGCCTAAAAGGACAGAGGAGAGCTGTGATGTCAACTTAGTTTGACACCTATAAACTTTTTGTTCACCAATCTTGAAAGTAATAGTTTAAGATAAACCCTCCAGAACAAAATTTATTCTATGGAGAATGAAGTGTATAATTTTCATTCTGACAAGGAATGCTTTAAAAAGGAATAATTTAAAATTATGTCTGTCAGTTATTTATAGGTTGAAAACATACCTTTTCCTAGCAGCTCAGTAGCTAATAGATTATTTGATTAGTGTTTGAGATCCTTCATGTCCCAAGTGTCAGAGAGACTTCCTTTGTCATGGTGCAGAATATCCGTGCTTCCAGCTAGACCAGACTTTCTCCACAAATTTCATTAAGTACATGACGTATGAAGTGGGAACTTATGTGTGATATTAAAGTCACATAAATGAAATTATGTAGCATAAGTAGCATGATTATGCAGCTCTCAGATGAACAATAGATCAATATTAGCTTACAGTAGTAAAAAGAGGTTTTATTCCACAGTATCTTTCTTAGGTAAATTTTAGTGGCTCTGACTTGTCTACAGTACTTGAGTACTAATGACTTTCAATGTGCATTGTTTCCTAGTTTTATAAGTTATATAACATAGCTGTCAAAACGCAAAATATTCTATGACAGTTGGGGCTTTGGACTAATCAAAGCAGCTCCAGAATTAATCAACCTCTGAGCATTTGGTGATTTTTGCTTATGACATAGTCTCTAGTTACGTGATTCAATACAGTCAAATCCTAAAAGCTAGATTATAGGAAGGAAGGAATGATTTAGCACTGCTGTAAAAATAATAGGCTCAGACTCTGCCTAATCTAAGGCATATGTGAAACAGTTGATGAATCAATACTACTGTGTTTCCTGCGGCCATACCTATGCACTACTCATACTCTACTCTTGACTAAAATTACTAATCTCTGTTTTCTAGAGATTCACTAACCATGACTCTTTTAACCTAAGTTAGAAGTTTGAATATTTAAATTGTTCAGCCCTTCTTCAACCTAATGTTCACCCTGACATTTTTCATCACCTTGACAATTCCTGCTTCATATACCTTCAAAAATGTTACCTAATGTTTTAGTCTAGCAAACTTTAAGTTCCTGATTCAAAACATGTGTTCTAGTAATTGTCAGTGAAATTATTTAATTCAGCATAGGCAACTGCTTTTTTTTTCCAAAACACCTTCCACAGTTTTTTTCCCCACAAGTGTCTGACAAATATCGATACAGAGAGACTTTATGGAAAAAATTAATCAGTTGAAAGTGGACCCCAAGAATTTAAATGTCATTTACAACTGAAGACTGCACTGAAAGTGAGGTCTGAACTTCACACTTGCCAATATACTAACATTAATTTATGTATATTTTGATATGCATGACATTGGCTTGTAACACTGTACTTAGTTCTACATGTTTTAAATATGTACATCTAAATTATATTTTAAATTTGGAAAACCCAGATCTAGGTGAGTAACTGAAGCCATTTTTTCCCATCCAACATTTGTTCCTCCTGTACTCAGCACTGGTGAGGTCACACCTTGAGTATTGTGTCCAGTTTTGGGCACCTCAATACAAGAGAGATATCGAGGTGCTGGAGCAAGTGCAGAGGAGGGCAACGAAACTGGTGAAGGGGCTGGAAAATAAATCATATCAAGAGAGGCTGAAGGAGATGGGACTGTTTAGTATGAGGAAGAGGAGGCTGAGGGGAGACCTCATCAGTCCCTACAACTACTTGAAAGGACACTGTAGAGAGGTTGGTGCTGGTCTCTTCTCACAGGTAATTAATGACAGAACAAGAGGGAATGGCTTCAAGCTCCAACAGGGTAGGTTTAGACTGAACATTAGGAAAGAATTCTTCACAGAAAAAGTGGTTGGGCACTGGAATAGGCTGCCCAGGGAGGTGGTTGAGTCACCATCCCTGGATGCATTTAAGAGACGATTAGATGTGGTGCTGAGGGATATGGTGTATGGGAGGACTTTGTAGAGTAGGGTAGATGGTTGGATTCGATGATCCCAAGGGTCTCTTCCAACCTAGATGATTCTATGATTCTATGATTCTATTTGCCTCATTGGTATTTCTCATTATTGTATTGATTGCTGTAGTATCAGAAAGCATTCATTTGTAACAGGAAAAAAGAATTATCTGAATTGAACTTTGCCCCATTTTTACACAGTCAAATCAGATAAGGTAATGGCTTTCTAAGCTTCCTTCTCAGCTGTTTCCTGTCACACTTGATTTGGCAGTGGGTTCGGAGAAGACCACTGCAGTTTACTGGAGGTGTCCTGCAAACTTGATCTGAGGCCATATTCCGTCACTTGTCAGGGTAAATCAGTAATGCGTGTTTGCATGTGCTGAATGTTGTGAAATTCCACTGAAGATTTTTTTGCTGTTATGGATAGATGTTAGCAAATATGGGCTTGAATTTCAGACATCTGAAAGTCAGGTTTTGTCTGTTAATTCCCTTAACAGTGAGTCTAGTCCTCTTTCAGCCTCTACATTGCAAGAGGCCACAACAAAGACCTGAGAGGAACACTTGGTGAAAACACTTTTTCTTTACACTGCCACCAGCATTTAATGTTTCTTATTACCTCTCATCTCTCATTTGCTTCATGTGCTCTATGAAAATACATACGAACTAATATCACTGCAAGGATTTTATCATACATATAGAAACCAGTACTTGGGTGAAAAGTAGTTAACTCAGTTGTAATTTGGACAGAACTAAGTGATAACCGAGCTACTTAGAAAGAAGTTCATGGCATCCATGAGACTTCTGGTTTACTCATGTATTGTGCTTTGAGGCTATTGAAAACCTTGGGTTTTGATACCCAAGGAAATAGATGAAATGAATAACAGAAGGCCTAAGATAGCCTCATCTGAGTCTATAAACACTAAAACTGACATTTCTCCCTGTAATCCCTATACTGTGAACATTGTAAATACTACTCCTAGCAAATTATTCTGGTGCCCTCCAGTTCTTCATAATTATATGGGATTTTATCGTTGCGTTTCTTGGTACCTTCTTAGAAAATGAAGAGCCCTGGTCTCTCTTGGTATGGAAGGCATTCTTTATCCTTAAAGCCAATCTCTGAAGTTCTTTTTTTTTCCCCCACTTTTACTTCTTGTTTTATTTGGTGAGAGGGAGAGTTGGAAGGATTCCACTGAAAAGCTATGAGAAATATTTTTTGCTATTAAGTATTTTCTTATTAAGTGAGGGTGTTTGGTTTGATTTTTTTAGGTGACTGAGCATTGAGGTGGTATTTGCATGGTAATTCTAAAAATCTGTGTGGCAGCTTAAAGTCCATAATTTGTGCCCCATTCAAACTTTATGTATGCATTCTGGTAGAAAAATATTTTCTGTTGAAGTAATTTGATCCTAGGAAGTCTGGATTAATATACAGAATTTGAAGCATGGGCATAATGCTGTGGCTAACTGTATGCACAAACTTCAAGTATAAACTATACAGATGGGCATACTTAGGACATCTGACTCTCAGTGACATTACCATCTGCTTTGTCACATGTATATCATGCATCTTGAGACATTTTTACATTTTTCTGATGAAGGTATTGTTCTTTTATTTTGCTAACCCTGGGCTTTACAGAACATGCATATACTACAAGCAGTTAAAGGTTTCTGTCTTGTTTCTTTGTATAATTATTTTTTTGATAAATGTGTCTGTAATAAAATATGATGCTACATTTCCAGAGGTCTTTTATTATCTGAGCTGGAGAACTTTATTTTCCAAAATATTTATCTTCTGAATTTTCTATTGTTTTCTATGCCAATATATATTTTTTTCTGATTATAGATGATAGTCATTCCCTTATTTTGAGTGCATTATACAGGAGAGATAATTTAACTGCGATACTTTGCAGAAACTCAGTATATTAAATACAGAACAAGTCTTGGCATGTCCAAGGCAAATCAAGTCTCTTTCAGAGGCGTAATGTGAAATACTTTATATTTTTATTTATATATTTTTCAATTTATATAGAACACCTATCATGACAATGACAAATTCTTAGAGCAGGATTATTGAATACATTAAAGCTTTTTAAAAGCAAGTCTTACATCTTTCTGAACCTTACCTGCTGAAAATGCCAGCATTGCCTCTGAGAGAATGAGAATTGAACCCGGACACTCGTATATCCATACAATGTACATTGTAGTTTTCTTTGGAAAAAAAAGTGTTCCATTTTTGCTCAGGGTAAGGTTCTAGCCCATGATAGAGGTCTTGCATGGACTGGGGAAGCTTCTGAAAGTATTGCATAACTATTTCCCCACTTCAAAAATGTCAGTCTTGGGGTTCTAAGGCTTTTGGTATGCCATTTACTCATGATCTCAGGAGGATTTGTTTTTTCTTTTGTTTTAATCTGGTTTTTTGCTGAGGTGTTTTTTTTTTTAAATGGTATGTTGAAATGTGCAGATGCTCCTGGCAGAGCATCTCCAACAGGATATCAGCTGCATAATTGTAGGTAATGGGTAAGATGTAGAATGATGTTACTTGTGCTTGTGACTGCTTTGATAGCAATAACCCTTTCAGAAAGACATCAAGTCTTGAAAGACTCAAGAAGTTGATAATTTGACTGTAGTTTGCATACGTTTGAGTGAAAGCTATTTAAGAACTTAGCTCCATATAAGTTTAAGTATTGATAAAAGCATTGCATATGTTCTTAACGCCTTCATCCCTCTGCCCACTACTTGTAGTCTTTTTCATGGATACTATATGCATAGACAAGCCCATCTTGGGTTTTTTTTCCCCTTTCTGTTCTTTGAGATTAACAGTACTTTATTTTTCTTTTTTTTTAAGTGATGTTTATGGATGTTGAGTCATAGGGTAAATTGGAGTCTTCCCAAAAGTGCATAGGAGAGACTGTTCCTGTCTGGCGAGCAGCTGAGCTTACTCGGGTAGTAAGGCAGCTTGGCAGGTAATTGCAGCACAGGGGTGGGAGACTGCAGAGAGCAGCCTGCCAAGCTTCAGAGGCAACAGGAGGGAACCCTCCAGGATCAGAGGGGCAGAGAACAGTTTGTTATTACTTGGTTACTAATTCATGTTGGAAAACCTTGAGGGAAAAAAAAACAACAAAACAAAACAAAACAAAAAACAAACAAAAAAAAAAACCAAAAAAAAAACACCACCAAAACAGCTCTGCCTGCAAGGGCGTAACAGGTAGGAAGCTGACTTGGCATTCTGAAAAACTTGGATTTTAGCCCTATCTGTAGGGCTAATCTGTAAGCCTAGCCTCTGGTCCTCCCAGGAGACTCACCATGGCTACATTCCTCTGCGCAGTCACAAACACTTCCCCCAGTATGATCTTTCTTTATCCTGGCTCCTGGAGTCTGGTCCTCCCTTCCATCTCCCAGGGCCATCTGATGGGTTTTGAGCTCAGCAAACAGAACTGGAAACAGAGGCTGATGCTTCATGTAAAACAGCTTGTTGGTCACCCATGGAAAGTCATGTGGCTTCCTGAGTACTGGGTGTTTGTGCAACTTCTTTGAAGTTCTTTTGCTCTTGCTCCTTTTGACAGAGCTATCTCCTCCTGCAGCTCATTAACTTCATCAGTGTCTCATACTGTAGTGGTCTGCTAGCCTTTTAGTAGCTCTGTAAGTTCATAGCAAGTCACACGCAGTTAACAGTAGGCTGAGACTCCGGGCTGAAATAACAGATTACTTGTAAGGCTAAGTTCTACCAGTTTCCTAGTCCTGAACAAGAGTATTGCATCCCTTAAGCCATTTGGTGGCCTGTATCTGAACTCTGTTGCAGAAAGATTCTTCTGGCTTACTAGATATCTTAGATGATTTTTTTTTTAATTCCCTTCAAAAACACTAGCAGAAAATGAAAACGATTCTGTTGATTTCAGAATGCTCAGTAAAGCCAAATCTTAGAAAAGAAATGCAAAATATTGACCAGTATTTGGAAACATACTGTATTTTTAAATTAAAATATTTCATGTTTTATTAAATATTAGGAACAAGCTTCCCATTGAAATGAAACATTTTAATCAAATGTGAAGTATGATGCATTTTTCTTCATTGACTTTTCACAATGAAGGTGTTTTGGTATGTCCCACTTAGAACTGAAGCTTCTTTTTCTGGAATAAATATGACGTATCCCAGATATATAAATTTATATTATACCTACATATTTTCTGTGCATAGAAAGATATTCTCTACATGTATTTAAATCTAAATATTTAATTATTTTTTATTGATAAATGTATACACATATTTATATAGATAAATCTAGCTATATAGAAAGTTACATAGAAAAATAAATACACAATACATCCATGTGTACATGTATCTAATACATATCTACTACATATCTACTTTATATATAGATATCTCTATAAGTCTTATACCTATGTATTTTTTTATATTTATGAACATATAATTAAATATATTATCTATATGTAAATAGACATATATAGTTTGATATCTATAAAAATATATCTTTTTCCCCCATAAAATTGATTTGCAGTTAGCAATGTTTCACATGCTCTTATTTTCAGTTAACACAACACCGTGTGCTATAAAAAGAGTGATAGGCTTATGAGTTTGTTATTGCTCTAAGATGCCTAGGCCAGCTGTGGATTTTGATTATTCACTGGAGAAGAAGATTTTGTAATTAAAATTGAGATTAATTTGCTCATTAGCATTAAACTCTTTCATTACAGTTCAAGTGCTTTTAGCCAGGTACAGTCTCTGCCGTCTCTTTTTGGCTTGGGAGCTGATGTTCCCCTGGGCTGTTCACAGAGCACAGGCCAGATGTGCCGAGAAAGGATCATTCCCCCGTTGCACTCCCCACAGTGAGGGCCACACCTGAAGCCACAGCTACAGTGGGAATGCCACTGTGAAGCAGTGGTACCTTGCATGTCTCAGCCACGGAGTTAGCCTCAGACCAGGATGCTGCAGTGCAGTTAAGGTAGAGGGCATGACACTTAAAGGTGGCACGTTCCTCGCCCTCACTGCACCAAAGGGGCTGAGGCCCCTCCGTTGTCAAGGGAGAGAAACTTCTTTCTACCATATGAGTTTCTTTTGTCATCAGAAGGCAGGAAACAATAGGAGAAGTCACTACCCAAACTTATGTTATCTCTGATGTGGGCTTTCTATGGTGGGTCCAGTTTCTGCGTGTTCTTAGTGTCATTTGTGCTACAACCCAAAATGGGGCTAGTGGGACAGGTCTGGGTTGTGTTGTTTAAAGTAAAGATTGATGCGGAAATATATGTACGTACCAAAAAAAAAAAAAAAGGTCAGGACAGGAATTTATTAAGGGTTAAAAATGGAGAAGTGCAGCTAGGAAAAGCTTATTGTATTCGTATAAAACTCTGCTGCTTCCTTCAAGAGAGATGATTGATTTAGCTTGGTTTGTACTAATGATGAAAGCAGTCAAGACCAACCAGGAAAAATACAGCTTCCAGTGCTGTGATGCCATAAATAGGATTGTTCTGTCACTTACTCAACAAGGCTGTGTTTATATTTTCCAGCATGTAGCTCCCCCAAGTTGTGACGTACTGAAGATGCAAGAAAATATTTACTATTTTCTTGCCTTGGTTAGGGTGTTCTACTCCTTGTTCTTGGCCCTTCTGACAGGTTGGATGCGGATGAACAGCCCTTTTCTCCTTTTCTAGGTCTGCCACAGCAGGCTCTGTCTTGTCTCTTAGATTCTTATAGAAGAATGCTGGAAGGATAAAACAATGTGAAAATCAATGAGTCACAACCTATAATTTAAACATAATTCACCATGACTCATTCATTAAATGCTTTTCCAGTTTCATGTGACAAAACAATAACCATAAGCATAATCATCAGTGCCTACTCAATCCTGTCTTTACAGCTATGCAATTCTGTGATTCAAATGATTTTGGAGAGTCTTAGCAATATAAATCAGCACAGAACTGTCAGGGGCAAAAGAATTCAATGACTTAGAGCCATTGCAGGGTCATGCTTTTTGATGGGTGTGGTAAGCTCAACTGGCACAAACATCTTCAGTTGTTACATGGGCGAGGGGAGAAATCAAGGACAGTTACCAGTTTTAACTTGCATTTGAAGTGTGTGGCTGTTAGTCTGGCAGAACAGATCATGACAGCTTTGTTAGCAATGATTTAATTCGGTTGTGTCTGTGGGTAGCTAGGGCAGTTCCTACAGTCTATCCCTGATGGCACTTTTCTTGGGAGTCCCTTCAGAAAACAGGCTGCCACTGTTCCTGTGCACCCTTCCTGCCATCACCGTCTTACCCAGACCCAATTCCACTCCTTAAGCAAGAAGGAGGTGAGAGCAAGTGGTGAGACTTGTCCTGGCAAGGGCAGCCTAATCCAGGCTACTCTCTCAAGACCTGCCTGGCTCTTTCCAGAAGATAAGAGACCTTCTGTAGTGTCAGTCAGTATTGCAGCCAGGGCTTTTGTCTTATTCCAGAGGCTGGTTTGCCCTGAAATAAGATCTGTGGGTCTGCCTGCGAGCAGATGTTGGTGTTGTGGCTTCAGTGATGCCTGCAGAGGAGGTAGGAATTGCACTGCTTTTTTAATGAGTGTGTCCTTTGTTGTTATGGCCTTGATTTGGCACTTCATGTTCTCAGTGCTTCTTGCATGAACTAGCTTAAAACACAAAAGAGAAACTGAAAAACCTGAATAAACAGACTTGCAATACTGGGAGTGTTGGAAGGGCTTAAAATAAGGAGCTGTACCCTCTACATGAGCAAACTCTTTTATCAGTGTTTCCACTAAATTAGGCGAGCTACAGCTAATTACCTAAACAGAAGCTTTTAAGTAAAAAAGGATGTGTGAAAAAAACAGGAAATATAAATCAAAATCCAGTATTCCAAGAGCATTCCAGGTACAGAAGGACTTGTGCAACTGTGAAGTGGCATCTTTTATTACTGGGGAAGGAACACAAAGGATTTGTCCAGTAACCTACCATAAATCCAAAATGCTAGACACTGGGCAGAGCCTTCTCAGTAGCTGTTAGGAGTGCTGTCCTTGTAAGGGAAATTTCCATATTGTGGTTTAGATTAACAATCTGATGTATTCAATCATTGACACAAATATATTACAATATATTAAATGGCACGTAATTAATCATGGTTCTCAGCCTCTGTGACATAAAAATCTTCATCAATTATAAGAAGTAGCTTTCCCAGAAGAAGGCTTTTGGATTGAGGCTGAATGATTAAATGAATCTGGCTTACAGGTTGTTTTTTTTTTGTAAGAGGCTTCATCTAACCTTTCAAACTTGTTCAGAAGGTTTTTGACAAGTTAACTTTGTAACTTAAATTTACTCTGTACACTAAAGAACATAACAGAAATGTGACTCTATACTTTTTCTGAATAAAATATATTGCTAAATATTATAGTCTGGTCTTTGAGAGCTTTGCTTTTGCTCTGGTGATATTGCATTTTTCACAATGCAATTCAATGCAGAATTTCTTTTGAAATAACCTATAAACTTTTAAAGTGTTTCATGTCTGAAAAGTTTCAGATCTGACTAGCACCAGTTAACTAGTGAGTGTCGAAGTCGAGGGAAAAAAGTAATAAAATGACATGTTCTTTTAAGCAAAGGACTGTCTGGAGTAGCAGAAAAAACACCATTACCACATTAAATAGTCTGTAGGCAGGTGAGAAAATTCAAGAATACAATACAAATCAGATGAAGAAAAAAATTCTGATAATTTTATTAAAATAGTGTGTGTTACACAGCAATGTGAAATTGTTTTAGGGCTGTAAAACACCAGCAATGCAAGAGCCAAAGGAAAACAATTTAAGGAGATGATGCCATAAAGCATCAGTTCCACTGGCTCTTGATGAAGTCAATAGAATGTGGAATCCTAGAGAGGAAAAAGAAAATTCAGGAATTAGAATCTACAGCCAAATCTCTTTATAATAATAATAAAAAAAAGCCCTTAACTCATTATACTGCATTGTTATGTATTCATTGTTGTTTATGACATTAATTCTACTGTCGTATTGCATAATCAGTCATTAACAGGGAACAAATGTGTTAAGCAAAGGAGTCTCAATAATTTAATATCTAATCCTTAGATTTATTCCAGCCCTTAAACATAGTCTGCAATCAGCAGAATATAAAATAAACCAGACTAATATTGAATCATTGATTGAAAGGGATTCTAAGAAGTTGCCTAATGCTTCCATACCCAATGCCAGCACCAATTTATAATTCTCTCTCAATATCTGTGAAGTATCTGTGTGGTATTTAAGAAATGACGGATTATCCACAGCCTTTCCAGGCAGTCTGTTCCTCGGGTCCTGTCATGACAGAAACATTTCTAATATCTAGTCTGAATATTTTTAACTACTAAGTCCATTACTACTTTTTGTCCTACTGTGACCATGAACTGATTGCTTGCTTTCCTCAGATACATAAAAACATGCTAGGAGAGGCTTATGTAAGCTTTGAATAGCATGGGATGTTTCATCTAAAAAAGAGAATGGTCTGCATCAGTCCCTGATCACTCTTCCTGCTTTCTCCTGTTTTCTGAAGAGTGCCTCTGTTTTCACAAATTGCAAGTCAGGTCTTACTGTTGCTGACTAGAGCACACAGATAAACTTCTGTATATTTCAGATAGTGATTCTGATTATGGTCTTTGCTCTTTGGCAAATTTATTTTTATTTTGATAAAGATGGTAAAGGAGAAAATGCAAATTTCTTGTATAATAGACTTATTCCAATTCATTTCTCCAACTAAAAATTATAATATAAATGAACAGAGTATACTGATACATGTAAATCATGCATAAAATAATCATGTGCAAACATTTCAAAAGAAAGATATGTGAAAAGTATTTGGTTTTGTTTTTTTTTTTAAGAAAATGGCATTGATTATAAAGTCCTGATTATGAAATCTTTAATAATTTTTCAATACTGTGAGTATGAAAGCTTTTATGGAGCCCATGTCACAAGAACTACAAGTGTAGGTCATGCATTGTCTCTGCAACTAAAGTTGTCCTGTAACTACTAGACATCTTGATCATGTGGACCATATCAGTTGTTGAGAACATTTAATTTTCCCTAAATCTTTTTTCATTTCCTCTGGTTTACTTGGGTCACTTGCATCTCAGCAGTTTTACAGGGTCAGATTTGTGGTGTCAATTCACTCTTCAGGGGAAAATCAAATATTTGTCCTGGAAAAGACGACATTCCTGAAGGAAACAGAAAATGAGCATAAGGTTTTCTGAGGTGGACTAGGTTAATTGGTGTCTCTGAAAATCAGGCTGCAAGTGGATATTGTTGCAGTTAGCAAAAAAAGATTGGTTTTATAAGACAGTTCCTTTTATACGATTGAATTAACTCTAAGCTACTTTATGAGCTATTTATATTGATGTACAAATCTTCTACTAGCAAAAAGAAAATACTTTCTGAGGATGTAATTAATTTGTCTTGATCTATTCTGTAGTTTAAATTGAAACAGAGCATATGCATCACACTTGAGTAGCTTACTAAGACACCAGCTGATCTGATTAATATTCTGCATCAAATGTCAGCTTTCTTCCTAAATAAAATAAATTCAAGTGAACATCTTAATATAGAAATATAAAATATAAGTAGTGTGCTTCAATATGATGCATTAGGTGCAGCCCACAGTAATGAGAGTTGAAGGTCTCAGATGTTTTAAGTTCAACCATAAGGCAAAGCCTAAACAGTGCCATCAGTTTGTCCTAGGTTCCTTCCAGCATAGGTCACAATGCTCTCTGACAGGCATACATAATCCTCTGAGAAGGTCTGTATTGTGAAATTCTCTTTTAGGTCCAATTTTAAATAGATTGAGCTTTCTATTTTGTTACTTAATTCCCAAGACTGTAAATACATACACACAGAAATTATGTCAGAAAAGATTAACATTCTGTTACTTCTGCAAAGTCTGTCTGGACTTGGCCTCATTTTATGCATCTGTAATGTGCACAGGTTGTCATGCAGCTTTTCCTGAGCAAAAAATTAGATCCTGAAAAAGTCACATGAATAGCTGCAAGAACTGTTTTTCTGGTCCACCTAAGGCTTTGGTGATTGTATATTACTTCTGTTGTATGTTATTCTTCTATATTACAATCTGTATTGGTTGTCTTCTCTATTTGAGAACAGACTGCTGTATCTTCTGTTCCTTGGGGATTTTAGCTGTTTCTGATCCAGCAATTAAAATTGCTCTTACTTGATGTTAGTTATCATACAATCAGCTTACAGCCCTCTGGCTGCTTGAAGTTAACCTATATGACTTCAGTGAGTAGAACAAGGAGTATCCTGTGGAAAATCAGAGTTGAAAAATTTCAACTTGAAGTTTACAATTGGTTTTATTCATAATTACTCTGATTGTATCTGACACTATTCAGTTCCCATAAGACTGAATAGTAACCTCCAATAATGGCAGGGATTAAACTGTTAAGAGCCAGTTCTGTGCCAAGGTATGCTGCCTATACTGCATATTGTCTGTCACAGTGGGCTCCTCAGACTTCACTCACATACCAAATGCACAGGCCTTCGATCCCCTTAATGTAGGCTGGGTACAGATGAAGTGTATGGGGAGTATAGATGACTATCTATGGCTCTTCAGACTTTATAAAAAGGCTGGTGTTTGAGAAAGTGATCAAGAACTTTAGAGCCGGGTAGCAGAACTTTGATCAAAATTATGATTTAAATTTGATACCAATGCTAGCTTGTACACTCTAAATAACCCTACTTTTGTTGCTTCTGGTTTTCCCTTTGACTTCAGTGAGTTCTGTCTATGTGTTTTATGATTGAATTTATGCTTTTCTGGTGGGTAAAAGATGAATGTTTCATGTTGGTTTGCATGAGAATTTGGCTATCTACATCTAAATTGAATTACTGTTGAACTCAATTTTCAGGAACACCTGTTTGTACTACAATTCAGTAGAAAACTCCAGGCTTTTGGCTTCTAGGAATTAAGCCTATTGTGGCCTGATAGCAAGAGTAGGTTAGTTTGCAGTCATTGATTACATATCTTTTGGACTCATGAAATACCTCATCCTGTAGTATTGTAAGGCCAGTGAAACTTCAGTCTACAGGAAACAATAGTTTTCTTTTGTTTCATTTAAAAAACAAAATATTTGGATAGTTCCATTTGAGATTTCAATGTTGCTTTCTCTTTTCCTAATTCTAGTTGCCATCTTCTTGAATCGGGATCATAACTAGAGTTACCATGTTCATTACACATCTCAGATTTGGAGGTAATATCTTCTAACTTTTTGATTCCACCATTTAATAGTTGAAATGATAGATCTTCCATTTTTTTGCCTGCACAATACTTTCAAAGTAAACATTTAAATATGCATGGTACTAGAATTAAGCTGTACTTCTATTCTGTTTTTTCTTTTTCTTTTTTTTTTCCTGTTTCTCTCCCTCATGTGTCCTAGCACACAGCTGTTTGTGACCAAACCCCCAAACTTTAGGGAAAATGATTGAAAACCACGAAGTCTTTTGGTTTTTTTAAACACAAGTGCTTACACAGCATACAGCATTGAGGGTAAGAACCTATAATTTCTAGTGCACTTCCAGGCTCCCTGGCTGTGCTTTCCTGCACTGGTGAATGCTGTGGAGTCTTGTTTACTCTTTTAACTTAACCTGCCAAAGTTTTAAGCTGCAAGTTTTCTATCTTCTACTGAGGAGAGATGTCTTGGAAATAGAGTAAATCAGAAGTCATGGTGACAAATGAGTTCATCTTTTAAAATTTTATAATCGCGTAAATCAGCTATTGCTCTGGTTAGTAATTATGTACAGACTTTTCTTTCCAGAAACTAAGCTGTGATTTATGGACTAAATATGCTTTGATCTTTTCTGAGAGCCTGTAGTAAACCACCTTTTCCATGAGTGAGTCATTCAACCAATATCTGAGTTACTACCAGAGTCTAATGTAACTAACAGTGTAGCTAAACTTGCTTTATTTGCCCTGTGTCAGTCCCCTCTGCAATTATGAAGTTTTCACCTGAAGGACATCTGTCTGCTTGCATCTTACTGTAAAAAAGAGATCTAAAATACCAGATGTAGTCCAGGCACTGTTATTGCTCATTCTTTTTTTTTTTCATTCTATTATGTCAAGTAAAGCACAAAATATGTGTGAACTTGTTAAGCAGGAGGAAAAAAAAATCAACAATAAAACCCCCCCAAAAACCCTATCAAAGATCTAAGAACAAGAGAACGCACTCCTAAATCTATTAATGGTGTAATAATCTATGGATTTTTAGCTTTTCAGGAAAATACTTTTTTCTAAAAGCTTATTCTGATTCACCTGCAGAAGGAAACCTGAAATGAAAAATATTCAGTTCTGCCCCCCTGTCCTACTGCTTGTTAACAATTGATAAACATGAGATAACATAAAATTTAAAAGGAAGCTGAAGACCTCAGGCAAACTCAGACCTTGCTGGACAATGTAACTGTGTATTAGGAATAGAAGTAGCAGAAGTAAAGATTTTGATATGATTTTTTCTGTTTTTTTCACCTAATCCATAGAATTATCCACAAAAGATAGAGATGAAGAACAAAGACTGAACAGACATCCATCAGAGGCTCAATATCAACTAAAGTTTGGGTCACCTGAATAATTCAGCAGTCTTCTAGTGCATTCTGTCCATTAAGGTTTGCTACGGTTTCGGAGAGCTGTGAATTTTTCTTGTGATTCTCCTATTTTCCAATATAATAATGAGATGAGCACCTGTTGTTTTGTTTTGCCTTTAGAGCTAAGATAAGTGTGATTAAGTGTCTGAACATTTGCCTAGATGTAGGAATTACCTTGCATTGTTGAGAACTCTGTTAATCTTTCTTGTCTGCTTGAAATTAGGGTTTAGGGTTTTGTTTTGTTTGTAGCTGTTGTGGTTTTTTTCTAAATAAACTCATCCAGTTTTCTGTACCAGTTCATGACAATCTGAGAAAAGAATCACCCTTATTTTCTGTGCTGGTGTACCCACAGCTTAACAAAATCAGTAATTACCCCTGAGAAGTTGTGTGTGACAAGCTACTCATTACAGAAGTGTAACAGCAGTCCATGTGTCTTGTGCTGTAAAGACCAAACTATTAAAGAGCAGTAATCACATGTGCTTCCTCCTATGGCTGTCACTACTAACAAAGCCCTCTTCACCAACCTTGTGCACCCTGTTATCTCTCTCTCTGGTGCTTGCTGTTTGTGACTCTGCCCTATCTTTCTGAAGTGACAGGCTCCATTTATAAATTGGTAACTGTCACGGTAAACAAGCAGTTGATAATTTTTTTTTACTAGGTACTTTTTCTGTGTAAAAGGGTGTGCAGCTGGTGCATCCCTGATACCATGTGGTGCTCAGTACCATGGGATGACGCTGATGGCAGCTGGACAAACTCCAGGTGCCTGGAAACTTTAGTGCTGCTCATGCTGGTTGCTAGAACTCAAGTGAACAGGAATCTCTAACATCCAAACGAGGGAAAAATGTCCAAAATAGGACAGGATTGTGAAGACATATTCAGCTAGTTGTAATTCTATGTTATAATGACAATTGTGATAGGAAAAAATATGTATTTCAAAATAATAACCAATTTTATATTTAAAAAAAAAAGGCAATGGAGAAGAAATCTGCTTCTCTTCTCTCCTCAGACTGTTTGGATAACATTTAACTTGTGTGATTAGATGACTTGGAATCATTTGTGACTATTGGAGAAGAGAAGGCCATGAAGAACTCAAGGGGCATAACAAAGTTAGGTGCCTGGGAGGCAGAACGACAGATGAAACTGAGTATTGTTAGTGCAAGCTAATGCACAATAAAAGGGATAATTGTAACTGCAAACATACCTTGGGGGGCGTTCTAAATTAACTGTACCTTTAAGGGGAAAATGATCTGTGCATAGGTCTATGAAATTATTTGCCTAAAACATAGTTGTGCACTAGAAAACAAATAAGAAAATAAGATTGGAAGAAGGAGAGATAATAAGGATTCCTGTGATCATATTTACCCCTATATAATGAAGATTAGAATGAAATATTGAATACAGTATGTGAGATATAAAACTTGATTATTATCCTTTATGTCTGATTCCGGTTATCCTATGTAGAAATGGAAAATATATTTAGCATAGAAACATAGTTTTAATTTAGGCTTGAATT
Organism: Tringa tobata; assembly: GCA_033628505.1. Classification (NCBI taxonomy): domain Eukaryota; kingdom Metazoa; phylum Chordata; class Aves; order Charadriiformes; family Scolopacidae; genus Tringa; species Tringa tobata. The sequence continues at coordinate 5,475,230 of JAHREE010000378.1, forward strand.
TACATGTATTAATTTGTATAAGTTAAGCAGGACCTTCTGTGCCTGGACAATCAAAATTTTTTAAATAGCTGGTTTATGCTAATGAAACTACTTATTTATTTGCAGAGAGGAATGTGTTACTGTAGAAATACAATGAGCTGAGGTGAGGGTAAAAGAAAAGGAAGTTGTAGGGGAGAAAAATGTTCCAGTGTTACCCCATATCTGTAGTGTCATAGGAGAATTTGCATGGATGAGACTTTGCTGGTTATGGAGCAGACCATCTTGAGTGCCATCACATGGCATGGACAGGAAAAACAGATCAGCCCAGTCAGCATGGGTTCATGAAAGGCAGGTCCTGCTTGACTAACCTCATCTCCTGCTATGACAAGATGAACCACCTAGTGGATGAGGGAAACACTGTCAATGTTGTCTACCTGGACTTTAGTAAAGCCTTTGATACTGCTTCCCACAGGATTATCCTGGAGAAACTGGCTGCTCATGGCTTGGATAGACATATGCTTCACAAGGTGAAAAACTGTCTGGATGGCCAGGCCCAAAGAGCGGTGGTGAATCCAATTGGTGGCTGGTCACAAGTGGTGTTCCCCAGGGCTCAGTATTGAGGCCAGTTATGTTTAATATCTTTATCAATGATCTGGATGAGGGGATTGAGTGCACCCTCAGAAAGTTTGCAGATGACACCACGTTGTGCAGGAGTTTTGATCTGCTTGAGGGTAGGAAGGGTCTACAGAGGGATCTGGACAGGCTGGATGGAGGGGCTAGGGCCAATTGTATGAGATTAAACAAGACCAAGTGCTGGGTCCTGTGCTGGCATCACAACTCCATGCAGTGCTACAGGCCTGGGGACGAGTGGCTGGAAAGCTGCCCGCTGGCAAAGGACTCAGGAGTGTTGGTACACCACTACAGCCAGCTGCATCTGAGCCAGCAGTATGCCCAGCTGGCCAAGAAATGGCATGTATCAGAATCTGTGGCCAGCAGGATGAGGGAAGTGATCGTCCTTCTGCACTTGGCCCTGGTGAGGCCGTACCTCGACTATTGTGTTCAGTTTTGGGCCCTTCACTACAAGAAAGAGATTGAGGTGCTGGAGTGCATTTAAAGAACAGCAATGAGGCTGGTGAGAGGTCTAGAACACAAGTCTCATGAGGAGTGGCTAAGGCAACTGGGATTGTTTAGTCTGGAGAAAAGGAGACTGAGGGAAGACCTTATCGTTCTCAACTCAACAACTAGCTGAAAGGAGGTTGTAGCATGGTGGGTCTCAGTCTCTTCTTCCAAGTAACAGGCAATAAGTCAAGAGAAAACGGCCTCAAGCTGCACCAGGGGAGGTTTAGACTGCATATTAGGAAAAATTTCTTCACCAAAATGGTTGTGAAACATTGGACCAGGCTGCTCACAGAAATGGTTGAGTCACCATCCCTGGAGGTATTCAAAAGATGTGTAAATGTACTGCTGAGGGCAATGGTTTAATGGTGGATCTTGCAGTGTTAGGTTTACAATTGGATTTGACGATCTTAATGGCCTTTTCTAACCTAAATGATTCTATGATTTGGAGGAAAATTCTGCAACTTCTTGGAGTTTGACTGAATGATGGAATCAACAATTTTACTAGCCTCTAAATAATAGCTAGTAGTAATGTCTGCATCTCTTCTGTATAGTCTCCTGGAAATTTTACTTGCAAAGCATTTAATATTATGAATTAACTTTTCAGACTTAGTAACCAGATGCTTTCATGCGTCAGTTTGCGCTCTGGAATTTGAACCTCCTTTACAATGTTCATTTGAAGATGATGTTAGATTTGGTATGCTACAGTGGAAAGAATTCATGGCTGCTTTGTGATTTTGCTATTTTACTTTGCTCAAAACTAGTCCCAAAACAATTAGGAAAATCTTTAAGATAATGGTTGAATTTTAATGAGTGTTCTTGGAGCCACAACTGTCAATGAAATCCAGCACTTGAATATCAATTTCATTTTGATCAAACATTACACCCTATGACTGCAATTTATTCCGTAACTCTGAAGCTATTATGTCAGCGTGATCACCCTCTGTACTAGGCACAATTTCAAATCAATGCTATTCTGTTATATTTTTTCTTGAAATTGAGAGGTCTTTGTTAATCTTATGTCACATTGAAAATAAAATAAATCCCTATAGAGCTCCATCTATAACAGAAAGAAAACAAAATATGAACCTCTTACAATATGGCCTTAATTTGTCTATTGGCACATTCATAAAGCATATTGTTACAAATATGAGAGACAAAAGTGCTTGCATTCTGTTCACACACTTGGAAAGTACCTAGATAACTTATGCAAATACATCATTTCAATTTGTACTAAAGAGCTCATCTTGAAAGAGTTCAATATAGTTGGTGAACTGTCACAATTTTTGTAGGACTTGATTCTGAAATTAGCGGTGTGTTGGAGCACATCTGTCCTCCTGCACTGTCAGAGAAATCAGTAGATTTTCAAAGGCTATAGTGCTCTGGCATTCTGTATAAATTGCCGTGTTGGTATTTCAGAATCAGAGAGATTAATACTGGTGGAAATCTCTATTTGACCCTGGCGTTTTGCAATACAACTACGGGAAGTATGAACACCTTTGTAGGCGGCAATTTGTCTGTTTCAATTTTGTACCAATAGCACAAAATCGTAAAAACATTGGGGAGTCCATTAATAAACCAGGAGAAGCAATCATTCATCTCAGAACCTTATCTCTGACAGTGACTAAATTCCAATTCCTAGGGTAGAATGAAAGGAATTTTTTTATTAATTTGTCTTCCAGCACTGAAATAAAGTATTTCAAGTAAGAGGCTTGTATAGTGTCTGTGTACTTTACAGATTTCTCTTCCAAACAATTTCACCATCCATGATGTCCTGCTGCAAAGAATTACAGTACTTACCTATACTCTGTGAAAATCACTTTCTTATGCCTTTTAACGGGAAAAACTGAAAATCAGTAAAATATTTATACACTGGTAAGGTCAGTGGCTTCTTTAATTGAAGGAATCAATCTCAAACACAGGAGAAAATTAAAAAAAAAAAAGTGCAATTGTTCTCCCCAGTGATGCTTATAGCTTTGTTTCATCTCCCACGTGGAAAGCTGTTCTACAAGGGAGGGGAAGGAGCAGTGTCTGATGGTGCATTCCTCCCTGACCTGACCTTTTCCCATAACCCTGTTCAAGAGATAAGCACCAGTGGCAGTTGTGATGGATGCATCTTGTCAAAGTGGATTTGGAGGAGGCAGATAAAGACACAATAGCCAAGGGCTTATTAATGGCAACGTACTCACCTAAACACAGTGCTGGTCAATGTCCTACTTAAGCTAAATTTGGAAGAAAGAGCTGGTATGCAAAAATAATGAAGTAATACGTCTTATCCCATAAATAGTGAGAATCCCAAGAGCCCTTTGAGGTCTCTACACAGCAGCAGGCTGCAAACCAGGATCTCCCATGGGAAGGTACACCTCTCAAGGTTACCCCTCAAGGCTGAGAGATTCCTTCCCACAACAGTTCCTTGATAAGCTTTGAAATCTTAGCTAAGTGATATAAAGGATTGATGTGCACATATAACCATTTAGACATCAACCGTTGACCAAGTGTGTGACAAGGTCTGGATCCAGCTGCACCTAGACACCTCTCTGGGAAGCAGTTTAGAAAGCAAGGGGGTTCTCTCTGAATGTCGTAACTCAATGGGAGGGTGTCCCTGAGAGTTTTGTCTGACACTGTCCTCTACGTAGTAAATACCCAAGTGTTCCTTGCTATTGAATCTTGTTAAAACACTGACATTTACTATTCAATTCTGTTAAATTGCTGGTTTACATCAATAAATACATTTTTATACAATATAATTCTTCTCTCTTAGGAGTGAAGTGCATCACTTTATCCATGACACAGTGGAAAAGGAAGACTTATACCATGGTTCTGGTTTACTGTTGGATTGTGTGCTGATTCTGTTCTTACTGTATTAAGGAAAGTCTTATTTTTGGTTAGCTACACGGTTACTCATGGAAAGGCTTACTCTATAGGACTTGGGGAAAATCTTCTTTAGCTTTTAATTTGTGGATAGTAGAAGCCTGAACCCTGCCATATATATTTGCTGGATGCTTTAAAAGGGCAGTGGTTTCTGTTATTACATCCTAGGTTTGAATAAACTGCACCTCATAGGTGCTCAGCATGAGGCATGAAAGTGTTGTGCATAACCCTCTGCAACTTGGCTGACCTGTTATGAAGAATCGGGAAAAGACAAAATTCTGTGATTCTTGAGGAGCAGGCAGACACTCTTACTATAATGTCAACCTTTATTTCTCTAGACCAGGTAGCTGGCTCTTTAGTTTAGCCACCTCTAAACCCAGTGAATTTGGTTGTATATTAAGAAAAAGGACACAGAGTTTAACCTTAGGACTTGCATGAGGCTTAACAAAGATAAATGTGAAGTTGTGGTCCAGAATGACACAATCCTGAGCAGCCATCTAGACTCAGAAAGCTGCACAAGAGCCACCCTGGGGGTGGCAGCAGCAAGGGCCTTCAGCATCTGGTGCTGTAGGACCAGGGCCATAGCCACAAGATGGAGGGATATGATGACCCCCCTCCACTTGGCTCTTTTTGGACCACTCCTGGAAAACTGTGTCCAGCTGTGGTCCCCTCCAACTGAAGAGAAACACTGAACAACTGGAGACCCACTGAGATGCAACCTAATTGTAGTGTTGCAGTACCTACAAGGTACTGACATGGAACATGGAGGTACTCTCTTCCCAGGAGTGACAGGACAAGAGGCAACAAGAATGAATTACTTCAGGAGAAATTGTGTCTGGATATAAGGAAAATATTTTTCAATGTAAGAACAGTTAAACATTTGTGTAGACCACCCAAAGATGTGGTGGAATCTGGGAGAGTCAAGACCTGGTTTAACAGAGTCCTGGAAAATCTAGTATAAAGCTCTGCCTTCAGTAGAAGCTTGAATCAGATGATCTCCAGAGGTCCCTTCCAGTATAGACCTTTGTGATTCTGAAAATAGTCTGTGTCTGGTGGCCTTGCTTATCTCATTGGTATTCATAACATAGCCCCTAAATGGAAGCAGTCAGTGTGTAAATTCTGAAATTCATTTCTTTATATCTTTGTCTCATCATTGTGAAAATCTGGGCACAAAAGTTACCTTTGGATTGGAACAGTAGAGAATGAGGATATAAATGTTGTTTTACAGCTGAGTCCCAGTGTTTTAACTGGTACTCAGATTATTACCTGCAGACACAGTGACGTTCAAAGCATGTCTTTGCAAGGCAATTTCACATTTGTTTCTGTTTTGTATTTGAAAGTACATTAATTTTACTTCATCCAAAACATAAAAGTGTTGACCATGAGTCACAGACTAGCTACCTCTAAACATGACTCATTCCTTGCTGTAGTGCATTGCTCTGTTTATTGCCCACATGCTTCCTTTTCACCATCTTTGCATTATCTATGATCATTTACTACTTCTTTATACAGATCCACGGAATCATATATTATATGGAAAAAAAAGAATAAACATTTGGGGATTTTGAACAATACAGAGTAAGGGAAAACAATGAAATAATTAGACAGCAAACTAAAACTAAATTACCAATAAAGGGGAGAATTTTTCACACTGCAGTTGTTCAAATGTAGAGTTCCTTGACACGGGTTTGTGGAGGTCAAAAATGGAAATACTTCTCTACTAAAATGTTCAAACCACTTTTTGTGCATGCCTGGCTATTAAACACTCTGTGTAACTTTTTAGATCAGAATATCTGTAAATCACTGGTTATTTGAGGCTTAAAGGGCATGACAGGAGAGCCATTTCTTCTTTCCTTTCCAGATGCATGTCTATTGACTCCTGACAGTGGTGGAATCCTTGACTATGTGAGTGTTGGGTCTCACCCGCTGTGACAATTCTTCTGTTCTTTAGCTGCGTTCAGGTATTTGGGGAATTAGTTTTGGTTCATAAACAATTAGCAGAAGACAAAACCACAGCAATGTATGAATGCACAGTTATGGAAGGAATGGCCCTGAAATGCCGTTGTGAACTATGCATAAAGGTTTTTGTGTTATTCATGGATATAGTAATCAGATGCAAATATTTACAAATAATAAACTGTTACAGAAAGGAAATAAGTTTCTTGCACTAATCATCAAAAAGAAAATCATCATGTGTCTTAGGTGATCTGCTAAATGGCTCAAATAATCAATAATCAAACCACAAATGTTCAATTTCCAGTTGGCAAACAATCTATGGTCTAAAATACTTGCACAAACTTTTTGTTGCGGAATAAGGATGACAACTAAACTTGGGGGGGAGGAGAAAAAGCAAAGTGCACTTTGGCAAAATTATGTAATCTGTGTGATTTGCTTCCCTGGTTGTCTCAGTATGTCCTGCATGGCTGTCAAGGATTATTGCAGCAACTGTAGTGTTTCTTTCTTGGTGAGGTACCCTGCCATCTTGATCTTGCAGTCCTCCATGTAAAATTTGGATATAGGCGGCACATGGAAAAATGTGGAGGTACTATCAGGGATTAAATCTGCTTAAATGGTTTTAGGCAATGTGAGAAGTAACCATGCAATAAAAATTTTAGGTTTTCTTTGCTTTCTGTTTCTGTTGCAAGCAAAGGGAAGAACTGAGATGAGGCATGAAACCTGACATATAGTCTAAGAGTTGCTTAAGCAAATTTGTGCTTCGTTCTTTAAAGTGTTCTCATGAGATTTTCTCTCTAGAGGAAAGCAGTCAGACTTATGGCTTCTTACATCAGTTTATATGATGTGACACTACAAATAGCTATGTACAGTGTAAAGTATTCACTATTAGAGTTTTACTTTATATTTCTGGCTAAGTTGTTTAACATACTGTTTAAAACACACTTGGTTTATTTTTTTGGTCTGTTTTGTTTTTTTTTTTTCGGGGGGGGGGGGGAGGTGTGTGTTTGGATTTTTTTCTTTTTTAAAAAGATTCTGCTTCTTGTGGCATCTGTTCCTTGAATTAATTCTTTTTATCATCAAGTCCTCAGATGGACTATAGGTGACTATACTAATGCCTGCCTTGGTGTTACATTTATTGCCTAAGCAATACTTTTTTTGCCTAGTGGCCTGTTATCCTCTGCTTTTTTGGGTAGAATGGATATGAAATTTTTACTTAAAGCTTATTTTATTTTAGTGCATTTATGCACTTTCTCACATAGTTAGAGACAAATTCAGATTTGTATACAGCAGTTCAGTTAAAAAATAAGATGATATACATCTCTTTCCCTGTGTGTCATTGATTCAAATTCAGTTCATATGGATAGTCACAAATTGCCAACTATAAAATAAACAGATACTTTCAATCGGAACAGTTTTAATATAAAATTTAGCACCACTACTTGACTCAGCAGACTGACGCTTGAATGTGAGTTAAAGTGAATTTACATTTCCATCAGTGAGTTTGTCCCCTGGTACCAAGGTTGCATTACTATTTTATGGAGATACAATTTCAGGCTCTGAGGTATTAATAACACTGAAATTGCCTTTAGTGTGAGTATTTTCAGATAAAAATTCATTGCTAAAATACCTAGTGCCTTTGGACCTGTCACATGCAAATTGTTTGCTAGATTACTGCTGTGGTACAGTGGGCCATTAAAGTCAAAAAGGTAAAGTTAGTCACAATCAAGAAACCACATAATTTTAAGAGGACTTCGTTGCACTGCAAACTCTCCAGGTATCCAAACTCGATACCATATACTCTGTATTTTTGGTTAAGCATGCTTTCCAACATCTCTGCCTCTCTATGAAAGTCCTTATGCTTCTCCTCAGGGTCTCTCTACCAGTTACACTTAACCTGCTCTGACAGACACCCTTGTCAAATAACCAGAGTGCTGTTTCCAAGTGTGTTCTGTGTATTAAATGTTTTCTGAACAATTTCTTCAGCTGTTCCATTTGTGGGTATAATGGCATTTAAAACTGGATATGTTCTCACTCGTTTCTCTTGCCTTATCTGCTCCAAGGGACTGATCCTTCTGTTCCAGTTTGCTGACAATTCTATATATTCATTACACTTGCTCCTGATTATTTTTTTCCTCCTGATGCCCAAATTACTTCTCTTTTTCTTTTTTGAAGTAAGTTAAGACTTTTTTAGTATCTACCATGGCTACAAGTATTAATTGATCTGCTCCACAGGATGTTAATAACATTATTAGGTATGGTGCAGGAATTCCTGCAATGTTTCACTCCCTTAGCTGTACCCAGGGCAAGACCATAAAGCTGAGGCCTTTTTGGAATGGGTTGCAAATCCTCTAGGAAAAACACTCTTGTTGGAATATTCCTCTTCCTCCCACTACCACTGTCACCTTTAAGGGTTTAAGTAGTGTTATTGTTAACTAAAAACTTCTGGGTTTAGTTATTGTGCCTTGTTTCCTAGAGAGAAGAGTTTGGATTACTGCCATCTTGGATGACATGCTGTGATCTGTCAAAGATTTTTAGCAATTTTTAAGGCTGATTTGTCTAAATGCCCAATTGCAAGAGTCATGCTAGTCTATGGAACAATTCAGCGGTTCAAACTACATGTTTTACTTTCTAGGTTCTTTGGCTTTCATAAAATGAAATGTTGAAATACAAAATGTGGATTGAACACTAAGTGAAAGCTCAAGTTCTGACTTTTTTTATTCCTTCTTTCTCTCTATCTACTATAATTATAGATTTCTACCAATCAGGTGGACATAAATCAGCAGAAGAAATATAAAAGAGATCAACTTAGTCCTGAATCAAGTCATTCTGACCATTAGAATTAGCTAGATTTACTGCTGTGTTAAAATGCTTTAAATTCCAAGTGTTATCTCAACAGATTAAACTGCAATGAACTGAAGCTGTCTGTCTATGGCTTTTCCAAAAGAAGGGCCCAGATTCTACTGCTGTAAACCTTGGCAGCACTTGCTTCAGGAAGGAGTCACCTTCAGGGGTCTCTGGTTCTATTGATGCTCCTTGCTGTTTGTGTAAAAGCTTTTGGACAACCTCTGCAACTTGCTGACAATCTGCTCCTAATTCTGTCATACAACTATTAATTGGAGCAGGACAGGAATTTTCTTCCCCCTCTTCTTTTACTGTAAATACTAAACACTATATATGTAATTTTTTTCTAGGCTTCTTAGCAGCAGAGGAAACAATGAATCCCTCTTCCCTGCTTTTACCTTCCTCAGGAGTGGTGGAGGGGAGGAGGGAATGAGGATGCATGGTTCTCAGGGTTGTTTTTCTGGGAGCAGTGACTGTTGATGGGACAAGTTACTTGTCTCCTTACCACAGCAGGAGCAGTTTGCAACAAGTCCAGTTGCCAGTTTTCTCACACAGTCACTGGAGCTGTTGTCATTTTGCTGCCCATTGCGGGGCAGACAGACACCTTACTCTGGTATGTGCTGGCTTCAGAGAGAAGTAGGCATATGAATTTTTTTTATAATCACTTTTTGAGGACAAAGCACAAGTTGTTGGTGTCAGCAGTGGCCGGAATCAACCATGTTTTCTATGGTTGCCGCCCTGAAGACCAGAGTAGTAGGTGACTTCTCTGCCAGCCCCAGGCTAAGCTGCTCATGTTCATAACTGTGATACAGCTGCATCCCTGGACTGTTCCCCAGCTTTCTTCCACATAATTGAAAACATTCCCATATGGGTTTGTTTTTCAGCTTCTAAAATATTAATGTTTATATGAGCTTTATAAAATTTGCCTTTAAATAAGACTTGAACTTCTTTGCTAAAGGTAGCCTACAACCAGAAGCTTCACTCTCACATAGAACATATTGTGGGCAGTGTCACTCTCTGCTTGTCCTCCTTCTCACTTTTTTTCATAAATATTTGCTGCAGTCAGACATGAAATATTGAGATAGATGGATCTTCGGTATGACCTTGCATTGCTGTAAAAAATGTTAGTGAATGGAAAAAGGAACACCAGGTTTGATTATCAGCCATAAAACACTGAACTCATTGTAAAATGGATGGAATATAATTGACACTCTAAATACTTTTATAAGGTATGCAGTCAGATTAGATATTCTACTTAAATCTCAGTTTCCAAACATGGAAATTTTGGAAAAAATTAATTGTTATGGAAGTGATATTTTTTCTTTATTAAACTGAATTAAAAGATAACTGCAATGTTGAGCTTGATTCTAGTGTCCTTTTAAAGGAATCATCTAAATTGTAGTCTGGCTCAGATAACTGATTCCTCTGGAAGGACAGAAATGTTTAAACAAATTGGTAAACTAGGTTCTTAAATTTTCATTTCATATTCTGTAGTTTGTTATGTAACCTGAAAAGAAAGGACAGATTCAAGTAAAGTAAACATAAGTCAAGTGGAGTTGTAAAATATTTAATTCCTTTTCGTATAGGTGCATTTCCTGCCTGGATTCCAGGCATATATGGCATATATGGCATATATATATGTTGCATAGTATAAATCAAATGGTCTGTTAACCTGCACGCACACTAAGGAAAAAAACTAATTAAATAAATTATGCATAAGTGTAGTTCATAGAGGGCATAGTTCATATGATGACTAAGAAATGCTGGGTTAGTCACTACTAATGTGTATGCATTTTAAACTGGTCATAAATACAATGCTGGCTGTGGCTGATTGACTCAAAATTATTGAGTCTAGTAGAGACAGGTTCAACTGTATCTTTCAATTTCTTGACTTCTTACAGGAAGTGTCTTGTTTCAGATAATACCACTTCTCTGATAGTTACTTGATGTCTCCAATTAAATGGCAGAAATACCAAATTATGAAAAAAATCTTGAATTACACTGTAAAATATCATCTGGATTTGTCTGATTTCTTACACCAGCACTACAGCAGGATACTATGGCATCAGGATACTGAGGGCTATCACTCTCAGGCTGTGAAATATATGAAGTTAATAGCTGTGGGTGGAGCTGGCAATGCTTCCTACCAGCTCACCAAGCGTGTGGAACTAGTCTGTCTGCATTTGACCATGTAGCTTTAGTAAATAATGTTTACAAAGCATCTTTGTAAATAATAATATTAAGGCAACCAGAGCCACTGTTTGCAAAAGAGAACTAAAGGTTTTTGAACATAGGACTGTGAATCACATCTTTCTCTCCTCCTTATTCCATGTAACTTGGGAAGTCTGTGAGTTTTGGAGTTTTTTTCCACATGATTTCTTAACTAGTATAAATAGTTTTGATATCCCTATGGGAAGGGGGATTTGAAATTGTATGAAACAGACTGACAAAAAGAAAATCCCTCTTCATAAGTTCACAATGAAGCATCCTGCTGTCTGTTGCCATATTCTACTCAAGACCTTTTTTCCTACATCCATCCAAATGGAATTATATGTAGGAGTACAGTCTCATGTATTCTCTCTGAGAATACCTTTAAGGGAAGAATGCTAGCTATTGAAACAGCAACACCATTTGTTGTAGCTCAGTGTTGTTCCCGATTGATTTTTACTGCATGAAATGAAATAGGATCATGACAAAAAAGATATAGAGGGTCTAGACAACAAGTGGAAAAAAGTTAGTAGCTTTGTGCAGCAGAGTGCTGCACCCTGCAATGAAAGGGAATTTCATGCCCAAAAAAGCAACTGTGATTGTCTTGGACTTTTCTTGAGGTACCAATGCCTTGTTCCCCTGTTTCTGGTAAGTGGTAAATTCTGCTAGCCACTGAAGTCCAAACCCACACTTTTCTGTGAAAAGCAGCCATGCTTCTTCCTTGCAGCACTCACTTTTCTGCCTTAATTTGGTGGTTATGCACTTGCTTGAGCTTTGTAGCTGGGAACAAACAAAGTGTCTTGCCAATAACAGATGGTGGTGAATGGAAATATGGAGCGTATTTCACTGAATCATTTGTTCATTAGTTACAGTTTGGATAGATAGAATTATTTTTTGACTCAACCATATCCCTTGGGAATCTAGTTTTTAATTTGCATATCTTTCACTAAATGCTCCTGAGTCCGTGTTAAAAACAAGATAAAGTACACTAGAAAAGAGAACTACATTCAAGCTTATGTGACAAGCATTTTTAGATAGATCATAGGATTGTTTATCTTCTATTTCTCCATAGTATACATGCACTGATGCATTTTTCTGTATCGAAAGACTAGAGACATTGGTCATGGTTGATGATGTTAGTGAAGTCCACAGGAAACAAGTTACTTTACAGTCAAAATACAAGAGTGCCATACAGCTGTTTTGCACAAACAGCAAGTATTTCAACCTCTGAAGCAATGAAGTTAAGCTTTGTTTACATCTTCTCCTTATCATGAATAAAAGATGCATTCTGTATCACTGCTTTGTAACCTAAAAAAAAAAAAAAAGAAAATGAAAAAAAAGAAAAAACATCAATACTGGATAGTTGCCAAGAATAGCTGATTCCCCCATCTGCTACAGATAGGCTGGAATAGAGCCGTGTGAATCCTGCCAGCTCGGTTTTTGATTTGAATAACAGCTCCTGTAGTAACTGAGCAACTCCCAAAGTAGCAAATCAGTAAGCAGATAGAAAAATGTAACAGAAAGGTGGTAATTCCTCCAACTGCAGCCAAATGCTACAAATACCTGAGTTTTCCCTCCCTACTTCAGCTGAATCAAAAAGATTTTGAGGACTGTCATATTTACCTCCTTCCTTCTTTTTTTTCTTGCCTCATTTTGTCCATCTGTTCCACTTTCTACTGTTGTAAAATAGCAAAGTCAGAAAAAGGAGATTCATTTTGCACATAGCATGTGAGATTAGTGGGTTTTTTTCAATTTTTCCAATTATATGTTACAATGCTTCGATTTGATTTTTGGCATAAACTCTCTCTTGCTGTCACAAGTAGTCCTTTAGGCTGAGAAATTTCTGGAGCAAATCATGCTGCTAATGGATGTCATTATTGTGGCAATGGTTTGCTTTGGTTATGGACCATTTCCATAAGAAACCTTGAAAATTTTGAAGGGACTTCTAAGTTACATTTTCTATCATATCATGTGAGGAAACAAGGTTGTGAGTCACTGTAGTGCTATCTTAAATGATGAGAATATGCATTTGTAGTATAAGTTGGTACACAAAACAAACACTGTGACAGAGCTATCCTTAGTGTCGGTGGTTACATGGGGATCTTGCAGGATGTGCACAAGTGGCAACCAGTGGGATTGCCCAGATCAACATTTATTTTGTCTGATGCCCACTCTACCATAATTTGCCTTTCTGTGCTCTTGCACAGTGCATGATTAATCAGATTTCCAGGATGAAGGTGTGCAGTATAAAGCTACCTTTAAATTCTTAATGCCTCTTTATGCACACAGAGGGGAGCAAATTGCACTGGTGAGCAACCTTTGATCCTGCCCACTCTCATGACTTTCTATAATGCATTTAAATAGTCAACTGTTGCTTCAGGTAACTTATGTGCTATACAGATTTTCAGAGTATGTGATTCTGCAAATGAAGATGAGTTTTTAAGGGGGATGTGTATGTTAATTTTCTGGAATTAATCTTTTTCAGCAAACCTCCCAGTCATGCTACACCATTGCTTCATAATTTCCATGAGGTGCTCTCATCTCCTCCATATAAATGAATAGCGGGAGAAAACTACGTGGGTTTATAAAATGACCTAATAAATTTAGAATGCCTTAATCTAATCACAACTTGTAAAAACACATTTTATGAAGACAATATTTTAAATTTGGAACAATAGTTATACGTATCTGGAAATAAAAGTGTTTGCTAATAGATCACCTGCACGCTTAGTGTATTTAAGTGATTGCTTCTTAGTCTGTGACTTCTAACAGTACACACTTTTCAGAATTGCTTGGGGTTTTGTTAGTAATTGCTTGGGGGAAATTGCTAATAGATCATAACACGTCATATCTTTATTTGTAATATATTATCTTTATGTGACAGGCTGATTCAGAGGCTAAGCCAGTTATTTGTAAACCCATTCTATTATTATGGGAAAGCTCTAACTCATCAAAACACAGTAAAATCAGTTACAGCTCTGCAGGAGAAGAAAAATAGATGCAGAAACTGCTTGAATCTTATTACCAGCAATTTGATATAGCACTATGTCTCTATTGCTCAAAGGTGTAAAAATTATGGGGAAAAAAGTATATTTGGGTAAATAAATGCCATGAAGTATTTTTTATCATACTTTTATCAGTACTTTCATTATGATGAAGTTGATGTCACATCTCCAGTTCTGCTCAATTCTGTCTGGATATTCACATGGTTATTACTGGAACTTGCCTGTTGTCAAGCCCTTCACCTCGATATGGGTCTAGAACAATCTAGAGTGTACTCTGCACTGCATGGTGTCTGATCTGTATGAGTTTTGCTGAACTTGTTCCTCAGAAATGGTTCATCTAGGTTTATGGTAGTTTCCTTGTTGTTTATTATCAGAATGTCACCAGATGAGAACAGCTTGAGACAACACAGGAGGAATAGTCAGAGCCCGGGCATCTCTTTCGAATTGTCATATAGAGCCATGTCTAAAAATAAAATCTTACTTAAAATAATGTGAAAGACTCAGTTTTTAATACTGGTGAGGGTGCAATAAGTCTTTAAATTTCATCTTATCCCACGTAGTCCGGCTTCTGGGCAGCAAATATGGTTTTTGGAAGGCAGTAATGTCTAATTGGGGTTGTACTGAAGTTGAAGACACAGATCATAATTCCACACCAAGAGTCCCATTATGACAAAAGGTCAGCCTGCGGGCCATCTCCTGAATGACAAAGTCATCTGAATCTTATTACTCATTAATAGCTAAAAATTCTCAGGTTATGAATACAACCAAATGGTTATTTGAGTCTCTCACTAATGACAGAGTGACTTTGTGCTGAACTAATGGTGGATTCTCACTGATCTTTAACTGAATGACAAGGCAGAGAGTTTACTTAAAGTTACCTTATCCTATTCACTGGGGCATCTTGCCTCATGTCTAAGGTAATGTTTAAGCTCTTGATTGCCATGCTAGGCTTCAGAAGGTGTGCTGATTGATCTTAACTGGTGTGTGTCCTTTTCCTATGATGTGCTGAAATGCATAATAATGAACTGTTTAAGTACACTACTTGATCCGGTAACATGCGCTCGTCTTAGCTGCAGTGTATATTTGCTTAGAATTCTTCTGTTGTGACAAAGAGCTGCCTTTGCCTGAACAGTTCTGCTCAGATTGCACAGGAGAAAGAAACTGGCTCATTAAAATGTATTTTGTCATCTGTATGTAAATGCTATATTTTCAGTACGTGAAAATATAAGGAATTATTCAGAGCTGTCAGTAGGGGGAATGACTGGATGATTTAATTGGTCTCTTCCATGTCTAATTTTTAAGATTTCATGAATACTGATGAAAATATAAATTAAGAAGTACACAAAAATATATTTTGCACTCTCATCTTTCGTTGGTTTGATACTTTTCAGTCAAAGACATAGAAATTTCATAATTGTGGCAACTGAACAACAGATGTATTAATCAAGATTTTGTGGGCAGAGTGAAGGAATAAAAAGACTAAATTTGTCCTTTATTCTTGTCCCCACCTTTGCTTTTCTCTGCTTATGACCTTTACCCTATCTTCAGTCTAATTTCCAGATGCCATTTTAGGGCACAGTAAGGCTTTTTCATATGAAAACTCATGAAAAAAATATTCTTTTTTAATCTTGAAGACACAATCTCAGGAAAGACTGTAATCACTATGCAGTGTTAAGATGTAAGAATGATTTTCTTACTCTTAAGGGGGTTGCTGACACGTTTGAGAAGAAGAGATACTCAAGTGATATGCAGTCTTAGTAAGCTGTCATTAGCTATCTGATACTGTCATCTACCTTTCAGATTTTTTTGTGTGTATTTATTCTGTAATTTATCCCAATGAGTAAAGCAGGCAGCTGCAGACTTGTCATGAAAGTAGTTCCTCTTTTGTCTTAAGGGTCACCTCTGCACAGAATTCATACATTGGCAGCTACTGGAGAGGCATACTATTTTGTGCAAGGAGTCTGAAAGAACTTGTCATTCACATTAAGGAAAAGTATTAAGAACATATGATTTCTTTATTTTTCTTGGTGGTTAGTACTGTATGCATTTAAGTTGGGCTTTTTCTGTCTGCTTTAATTGTGTGTGTCTCTGTATGGACAGGTAGGACTGATTATCTTTCTATAATCATTGTCCTTCACAGGGAAAAAAATCTTCCTGTTCATTTTGTGAACTTCATTATTACTTCTGGGTATTGTAAAACAGGCTCAATGAATCTTGTTTTCTATTCTCTTGATACTTGCTTACAGTAGAGATGGAATAATGCAATCCATATTTGAAACTGGATGCATGTCTCTTGCATGTGTCTTTGTCTTATTCGACTACTTTTGAACCTACTGTATCTTTTCCTTTCACACTCACATTATTTGTATATGGCAGATAGAGTCATCTTGGACAGCAGTGTCCTTTTTCTGACAACTTTGCAGAGAATGCAGTCAACATGCTCACTACAGAATTTGCTTTTCACTGT
Source organism: Tringa tobata (assembly GCA_033628505.1). NCBI lineage: Eukaryota > Metazoa > Chordata > Aves > Charadriiformes > Scolopacidae > Tringa > Tringa tobata. Next base: position 5,491,673 of record JAHREE010000378.1, read on the forward strand.
CATATCACCGGCAGTATGATTTCTCTCTGCACCATGCTGGGAATTACACATTCTTCAAGAAGGAATCTGTAGCACACTGTGTGTGATACTGTCATTTCTATCCGAATGGGAATTACCACTGCAAATATGACCAATGTCTTAACGTCCAAAGGCTTCATAAGACACCATGTAGAAAGAATATATTAAGGCAGATCCCTCAGTATTTTTCCATGTTAAATATTTTTTTAAGTCTTATCACACAGAATTCCTTCAATGTTAAGTTTAACTGTAATTCGGCTTTAATTTTACTGATACTTACATATGTGACTAAATTCTCCTGTTAAGTTGTCTAAAATCAAATAGTCCATTCCAGTTGTAGGTGTTTTTAAATCAATGAATCCCCTCCATATTTAATAACTGAAAGCTGTGATACCTTAAAATTGCGGAGTTTTATAAGTTAATTAATTATAGATTTCCATGTAAAAATGTTATCAAAGCTTAAAGTAAAATTCCTGGGAGTTATATAATAATTACAGTGCCAGCTTCAAAGTTTTTGAACTAAAGCACAGATAACTTCAAATACTGAGACTCACCACCTAGATTTTAGAGCAGTAATTATTACCATGATCTTCCTCTGTTGTCAACAGAGAGGGAAAAAGAACAGAGGATCTGTCTCCTGTTTATTTCACTAAAACAGAAGTTGACAGACTCAGAACTCCTGTCTGGTTAGGATCTTTTATGTGCCGGTACTTTCTGTGGCAAGAACAGTTCTTACCCATTTTTCTTTCCCTTTGCATGTCATCTGCATCTCAGAAAAGCTATCTAGTATTTCTTGTCAAAATCAATATTAGATTTCATAGGCTATTGCAGAACTGTATTCTCTTATAACTGTGATTTAATATTCAATCAGCTTTTTTCCCCAGTGTAAATATATTTTTCCTTCTTCAATGCAACAAGCTATTCACTTACTATGAAACTGTGGGAGCACTAAGTGTTTGCATAACAACTGTCAAAAAAAAAAATGGAAAAGGAAAATAATGCAATTGGAATCAGCTGTCTTTCTGCAAAAGCCATGTGTCTAATGTAAAACCTACATGAAAGATGAGATCATTCCCCAGCCTTCATTTGAGTGTACCCATTCACATTTGAAACATAATAGTCTTGCCTTGACCAAGTTATTCCATAATGTGTTTTGGTATTCACTAGTTTTGTGCTGTGGCAATTGGTGCATCAGCTCTTCTAGCCAATTAACTCCAAATAAATCTACACGTTTATCATTGTTCCTATCTCATTTCTGTAGCTGGGGAGTGCAACTCTGACAGCCTTCCTGAAATCAGAGCACTGCTTTTTTTAAATCGTAAGAACAAAGCTTTCAGAGAAGCAGGTACAAGACAGCCATGGCAGGGATCCTCAGACCTGAAGTGTTGGTAGCATTAACGTACTTGAGCTCTTTCTGAAGTTCACGTGTCTCAGCAGAGATCTGGCAGCGCAGTTGCTGTGGGTGTCTTGCAGCACTGCTGCTGAGGGAATACCTGCCAGCACTTGCCTGATCCTTGGCCTGCTGGGACCAAAGCCGGTTCTTTAGCCTAAGTGAAGGATTGGGTTGTAGTATTTGTTCTCTGTAGTATTTGTTCTCCTATTTAGTAGGCATGGTTGGAGTTATTTTCTCAGGTTCTTTCTGAAGTAAACCTGTCTAGTTCACCGTAAACATCCAGATCAGATCATTAGCATACAGTATTTATAGATAATTTCCAAGAATGCACTATGCTACTTTTTTATCTTATGTTCTGTCAAGAGGCCAAGAAAACTGAGTCTTTGGTTTTCTCATGCTGTTGCCAGGTATAGCTATATGGATCAGAGGCAAAATGTCAGCACTCCTTTGTCAAGAGTCTCTGAGGTGAATCTTGGAACAGAAACGTGGAGAATTAAATACAGCTTATGACCAGGAGCTTAAATATTTTTTTGTCAGCTCTCTGCAGCTGCAGTTACAATGACCTTTCAAATTTATGGAACATACTGGCAGAGGTATTTGGCAAAACACATGAGCATCCTAATGTGGAATACATGGAATATGAAGCATAAACATTTGTTACACTTCATTACAATGTGGGTGTTTTTTTTTTCTCTCTGCCCAACAGTAAGAGACTTTATCTTGAGAGAAGTTAGGAAAAAATGCAAAATCCATCATGTATCTAATTTGTTCACATAATTACTACAATTATTGAGACTGGACAGTTCCACAGCCACATGTACTTGGCTGCTTGCACATCCCATAAGCAGCTAGCCCTTATCTTCATGCAGTCGTAGTAAGTCTACATGCAAACTGAATTCAGAGTTACAATCTTATTATTCCAGCATGTGTGATGCGTTGGGCTCCCAGGTCTTCCTGAAAGCTGGTCTGATCTGTTAAAGATAACCAATAACTTTGTCCAGCCAATGGAAGTGTATCAGCCAGGACCTCTTCAGTTTCAATATTTGTTAGGGTTGTGCTTGTACTAACTGGTATAACATCAACATTGTTACAATCGTTCTTAGTTATATTTATTGATTACTTAAATTTGTACAAAAGAATCACCTATATTCTTTGGCAGCTTCTGGGGTACATAAGAAAAAGCCTTAGGCTGGATGTAACGTTTTCAAGTTCTGTCTTTCAAATAAATCCATCATGAGTTCACTTTCCTTTTCTTTTAAAAAACCAAGAGAGAACTGTTGGAGTTGAGCTGACTTCCCTACTACACAAATACACTGAGTTGAGAACAAAATGAGATTGTAGGATCCTACTGAACTTGTATGATCAAGCTGCATGTACATAATTTTCTTCAGGGCGGGCTTGGACAGCACTACTAAGTCTCAGATCACAAAATGCCATTACTCTACTACAAAATGGATATAGAAGAACTTGCAATTTTCTGTTGTAGTTTCTTCAAGACTACATGAATTCTGCCTGTGTTAGAAAGAGCAGCTGGTAAAACTGCCTGCACTCTGAATGCGAAAGATTTCCCAAGCATCCACATGTACTGCGGACTAAAACCTACCTCTAGGTCCTGAAGCATTTAAGTACCTGATACGGATTTTGCCATTCTTATAAACAAACAAGTGGCCCGGACAACAAGCACTATTGCTTTTGGGGGGATGAAGGACTGATGCTTATGGAGAAAGTTCTACTTTGGTCAGTCTAAATAATGGTCTTCAGTCTTGCACTAAATAAACTTTACTCTATTTTAGCCATAAAAATCTTTAAATGCTATTTCTATGTATGCTAATAGACATTTTTGTCCTAAAAGGATTCATTCTCAGTGTTGTGCAAGGTGCAAAATGTATGAAAGAAAATTTTATTTCCAAGGCCTTACAGCTATAAAGCTAGACACAAGCAGGAAAAATAGAATTGTCTGGTGATCTTGGTGAGGGGGTAGCAAGTCCAAGGAAGATCACTTGGTCTGAAATTGTTAACTGGAAGTACAAATGGAAAAGGAGTTTGACACTTAAACTGTGCTGCCTCTGAGGAGCCGGTTTGCTGGAAATTTTCAACAGCCCAAATGAGCCGAAACTGCCTTCTAGTTGATTATTAGTTAATGGATATTCTTAAAATTAAGAAGCATGGGTGTTTTTTTTTACCTTGAATACTCCTATGCGAGCACATATATTTGTATGCAATGGCGCTAAAGGATCACAGAATAGCTGAGGTTGGAAGTTAGCAAGTTCAACTCCCCTGCTCAAAGCAGGGTCAACTAGAGCAGGTCACTCAGTTTGCATTTCCATATATTTTGTTCACTCTGCTGTGGTCTTTTTTCAAGAAAAAAAGAGAGATTTTAAATAGCAGTACTTCTAATGAAACCAAAGCCTTGTAAAAGGGATGTATGAGTGGGAGGAGAATTAGTCCTTTATTAATGAACCCTGTGGCTCTTGCACTTTATATGTTCACTAGATGGCTTTAAGTAACTTTATTTTGAAATTATTTTATAATGATTAGCATAAATTCTGCACTGTTGGTGTGAATACCAGTATCAATACTTACTTAGGTAGATAGTTTTTTCACATAGCCTTTGCTTTAGAATTGCTGAATATGCAGGCCAGAAGTTCAAGTGCTCATCACTTGAGGTTAACTTGAAACCCAGCTGTTGTTGTTAGGGCTCATATGTAAAGTAAATAAAAAGGATCCTGGCCATCTGATATTACCTGTTGTTTTCCTTGTACCTCCTGGCATAAACAAAGGCTCTCAGCCACATGATACCCTTTCTGTTCTCTTTTCCTGAGGCTTCTCAGGACACTGATATTGCTGTCTATAACAATGTGCTGAAATATTGGTAGGATAAGGATTTGAAATGTGGTACATTGTACTCTTCTGATCTTAAATGTGAAGACATCTGTGGAACAATTTCCTCTCTTTACGATTATGATTAGGTTCTCTTTCTTTGTGCATGGTGTTACTGGGGGGGGGGCGGAGGGGGGCAGAAATAGCAATTGCCAACATGAAAATGCAGTGGCTATATTTATAGCTGCCTTAGTACATCTTAGCAATAAGAAACAAATGCATGTTAATAATCCAGGTAGCTGGATCTGAAAAACTTATTTTTTATATTTTCCTATGTTAGATTTTGAATTTTAAGCTTAGATAATGTAGAAAACAATAGAAAACTTCAAATAATTAAGGGGGCTTGAAGTTTTTGTTGTTCTTTTAAAGGTGAACAGTATTTTACACAATTAATAAAGGATGTGAAACACCCAGTAGAGAATCTAGTAAAGTACTTCAAATACAGTAGCAGAATGCATTAATTTATTTGCTCAATAACTTGCCTTTCACAATCTTATTTATCTGTATGGAACTGTATTAGGTTAAATGAGGATAGAGTGTAGTTTCAGGGGGTTTTTCCTAAGTTTTATAACATACTTTTCAACTCCCTGGATAATCTGCTCAGCTGATTAAAAAAAACACTTGTTATATTCAGCTCTGGTTCATACTTTTTGTCACTTACAGACTCTTAACATTTGTAGGTTGCTGCTCTCTAAAATTCTGGGCAATGTCTTAACAGTTATTGCTTGTATAATCCTTTGTAATATTCAGCCTCAGCCCTTCAATCCAGCCTGTCCAGATCCCTCTCTAGAGCCTTCCTGCCCTCAAGCAGATCAAAACTCCTGCCCGACTTTGAGTTACCTGCAAACTTTCTGAGGGTGCACTCGATCCCCTCATCCAGACCATTGATAAAGATATTAAACAGAACCGGCCTCAATACTGAGCCCTGGGGAAAACCACTTGTGACCAGCTGCCAACTGGACTCAACTCCATTCACCACCGCTCTTTGGTCCCAGCCATCCAGACAGTTTTTCATCCAGCAAAGCGTATGCCCATCCAAGCCACTGGCAGCCAGTTTCTTCAGGAGAATGCTGTGGGAATGGTGTCCAGGCACAAAATATCCATAGCCTTTCCCTCATCCACTAGGCGGTTCACCTTGTAATAGGAGACAAGCTTAGTCAAGCAGGACCTTCCTTTCATTAACTCATGCTTACTGGCCCTGATCACCTATTTTTCCTGTACATGCTATGTGATGACACGCAAGGTGATCTGCTCCATAACTTTGCTTGGCACCAGTTCCTCCTTGTTGTAGATTGGCATCACATTTACTAGTCCATGGTCAACTAGAATGTCCCCAGTTAGCCAGGACTGCTGATAAATAATTGAAAATGCCTTGATGAGCACTTCCACCAGCTCCCTTAATGCTGTTGGATCATTCCCACCCAGCCCCATAGATTTCTGTATGTCTAAGTGGTGTAGTGGGTCACTAATAATTTCCACTTGGATTATGGGGGGTTCATTCTGCTCCTTGTCTCTGTCTTCCATCTCTGCAGACTGGGTACCTTGACAACAGTTGATGTTGGAATTAAAGACTGAGGCAAAGCAAGCATTAAGTATATCACCTTTGCTTCATCCTTTTTCACTGTTTCCTCCTGCACCAAATAAATGATGGAGATTCTCCTTAGCCCTCCTTTTGTTGTCAATGTATTTACAGAAACCTTTTTTATTGTCTTTTATGGCAGTAATAAGATTAAGTCCTAGTTCAGCTTCTAATTTCCCTGCATAACATCACAACATCTTTGTGGTCCTCCTGAATGGCCTGCCCCTTCTTCCAAAGGTCATAAACTTTTTTTTTCTTTTTTTTTTTTTTATTTTCTTATTGAGTTCCAGTTAAAGCTCTCTCTTTTCAGCCAGGCTGGTCTTCTTCCCCCCTGGCTCATCTTTCAGCACGTGGGGTGGCCTACTCCTGCACCTTTAAGATTCCTTTCTTGAAGAATGTCCAGCCTTTGCCCTTCAGGACTGGAAAGGCCCTGAAACAGGACAAAGTCCACCCTCTGGAAATCTAAGGTGGAAGTTCTGCTAATGCCCCTAGTTACTTCTCCGAGAATCAAAAACTTTGTCATTTCATGATCACTGTGCCCAAGACAGCCTGCAGGCCACAGTGAGCAAGAGGCTGCATGGCCCTAGTTGCTGGATGGAGTTAAAACATGACAGTCCCCCATGAGAAAAAGGGCTAGCAATTGTGAGACTTCTCCCAGCTGCTTATAGAATATTTCTGCTGCTTCTTCATCCTGGCCAGGTGATCTGTAACAGACTACCACCATGATAGCTGCCTTGTTGGCCTTCCCTCTGATTCTTGCCCAGAACAGCCAACTTTTCCATGACCATTACAAAGCTCTAGACAGTCAAAACTCCCCCTAACGTGCAGGGCTACCCCACTGACTCCTTCCTTGCCTACCCCTTTTGAAGAGCTTATAGCCATCCATTGCAATGTTCCAGGTCTGTGAGTCATCCAGGTCTGTTTCCATCATTGCAATTATATCACAGTTTTCCAGCTGGCTGGAAAAGGAGTTGGCTTCCAACTCCTCCTGTTTGTTGGCCGTGCTGTGTGCATTGGTGTAGATCCATGTCAATTAGGCTGTTGATCCCACCAGCTTTTTTGGAGGAGAAGCCCTAATTCCCATGTGACTGCTCTCAGGCGCTTCTGTGTTTTCTAATGCATCAACATCTCTTGGTTTTTTGCTGCCCCTTCCAATTCTAGTTTCAGGCTCTTTCAATGAGCCCTGATAACTCTTACACAAAAATTCTTTTCCTCTTTGAGAAAGGCGTACCCCATCTATCACCTGCAGGCCTGATGTTGTGTAGGCTGACTCATGATCAAAACCCAAAAATTCTGCCAGTGACATCAGTCTCAGAGCCAGGTATTAATCAGCTGGTTCTTCCTGTTTCTTCCCTCATCATTCCCTGCAACTGGAAGGATAGAGGAAAAATCCACTTGTGCTCCTGGTCCCTTAACCAGTCATCCCAAGGTCCCGAAATCTCTTTCGATTGACCTTGGAGTTCCTATTGCAACTACAGCACTGCCTACACGAAAAATCAGTAATGGATAATAATCTGAGGTGCATACCAGGGTAGAAAGTTTTCTTGTAGCATCTTTAACCCAGGCCCAAGGGAAGCAGCACATTACCTGATGAAGGTGGTCCAGTCAGCAGATTGGGCCTTTTATTCCTGTCAGAAGACAGTCTCCTATGAAAATGACTTGTCTTTTTTTGCTTAATGGAAGTGGTTTTTATGCAGGCCATAGGCCAAATTAACCTTGGTGACACCTCCAACCTGGATGGACCATTGTCCTTGTCATTGTTTGGTTCCACTTGCAGAGCCTTTTATCTGTTGCAGCAGGACACCTGGTCACAGAGGAGATGTGCCTGCGGTACAGGCAAGAACTTGTCACCATTGCCCCTATCCCTTAAGTCACGGCATCCTGCTGGAGGGAGACAGGATACAGAATCCTCCATATCATAGAATCATAGAATCATCTAGGTTGGAAGGGCCCCTTCGGATCATCGAGTCCAACCATCAGCTTAACACTGCAAAAACCACCACTACACCATGTCCCCAAGCACCATAGCTACCCATATCTATCGTGCGTCATATAATCATAGATTCATAAAATAGTTTGGATTGGAAGGGACCTTTAAAGGTCATCTAGTCTAAGTCCCCTGCAATGAGCCTGTTTGCCTGTTGGGCCTGTCCTAGGGATGATAGGCTGTGGTTTCAGTAGTCAATCTCCTTCTTAGATCCCCCAATACTCCTCAAACTACACACCTGCTCCTGGAGCTCTGGCACTGAGCACAGGAGTTCCTCCACCCAGGCTCAGGTCCCAGAGGTGTGCTTGCTACGGCTGGCCAGTGCTGGCATAAGAGCAGCCTGGCACCTGGGTAGCACTACCTTCCCATCGGAGCTCTGTCTGGGAAGTTGCACCAGTCAAGGAATTTAGAGAGGACATGGCCTTCTGCTGGGCAGATACCATTGCTCCCTGACAGAGCCAGCAGAACTACAGAGCCCAGCTACATGAACTGTGGTGCAGTGCCCTATTTGCTCATCCTGCTTGTTCAAGCTCCCCAGGGGGTTGTTTTATGGTGAGGGGACTTGGTTGCTATTGCTTCTGGCCCTGCCTGATTCTCCTCAGTCACTCTAGCCCAAGCTGCGGGCTCCTCGTGGGTCTCTTGTCTCCCCGGCGGTTCCCCAGGTTGAGGACCCCCTCCAGCACACAGTGCTAGAGTGCTCCACTGCTCACATCTGTGACTGAACTCCAAATAGTAATGGCACTAGCTTAATTCATTATGCATTAAGGTTAATTGTTGTGTCTGATACCCACTCCTCAGCTTCGAAGTCTGAGGTGTGAGAAGTTAGAAACTGAGTAACAAACTGAGAATTCAGGAACCTCTGAAGGGTAGCAGACACGTGGCTGAAGAGTTAGGTAGAACTTACCAAGTCTGTAATTACTCTACTTCCTTTTCTTTTGAAGGGGAAAGATATGCATAACCAAGATCTGCCCTTTTGCTAAAGGTAGACTAAAGTGATTTTTGGCCTAATTAGTGAGAAACTCTCGTTTCTGTGTAAAGGTTATTTCTGTATATTCCTTGGACACATTTGCATAGATCGCCCCCCTTTTAAAGTTTTTTCTTAAAAAGAAAGAGCATAACAAAACTTAATTCTTTGAACAAAGCAGCTTTGTAAAACTAAATTTGGAGAACTTGAGGCTTGCATGTCTCCAATTTATTCAGAGAAGCTTGAAAGTTTAATATTGATATAATTAGTTATAAAAAAATGAAAAAATAAAAATAAAGACTGTTGATAATAGGGGGGAGAGGTGGACGGGGAGAGGGGATGTGTGTTGCAGCATTAAATTTTCTCTCCATGGAGGATTTGTCGGGTAGAACCAATCTAGTTTTGAAGTCTTACATTTTGAAAGCCTCCAAAGTACTGGTGTGTAAGAAAAACTATCTTCTCTGATAACAAGAGAAAATCCCCACCTTAGAGAGCAAGGATCATAGAAATTATTTTTTAGCATTGTGTAGTTTTAGATCTCGTGTTGAAAGTTATCTGTAGTAGTGTGGAATGAGACATTTCCTGAGAAAATCCTAAAATATTAACCATTTGTTAACTAAAGAACAGCGTGAACTTTCACCATGTTGCACAGTGTGATTTTTTTTTTTTCCTATATAAGTATATAGGATAGAGGATACAAAGAGGTATTAAAAGAAATATTTGATTTTTCAACTGGTTTGTGATTGCAAGACAAATGAGACAATATGGGGGGAAAAGTCCCAAGTCACTGTAAGATGCAGATATGATAAATCTCATTAAGCTCAATGAGATCTGGATTTTGCAGATGGATGGAAGTGTTGTACAACACTTCCAAGGGCTGATTGGTCTGTTCCTTACTTACCAAAAAACAAAAATGCCAGATACTTGAGAAAAATATGTAGTGTCAAGGCACCCGGAAAAGTTATTTTTTTAAATTTTGAAGAGGAATTCCAGGCAATAAATGAAAAATTGCTGAAGATAGTGTTGAACCTTTTAACTGAAGACTCTAATACCTTGGCAGATAAAACAAGGTGCCAAAACTGGGTAAAACTACAAAAGAAAGTGCACAACTATTGTGTGCCTAAAGCAGTTGTCATTAATCTACTGTTCTTTTACCCTGTCTTCCAAATCAGTAAATAAAACTTCCTTCTGGTATCCACAGAAGAGAAAAGAAATTAAATGGTTCTGTGATCACTGGTCTCAAACAAGCCCTGCTTCTTGTGGATTAAAGGTGAAGTGTGAGCTCTGAACAAAGCTTTTTCTATGGCTGGGGCAACACCTAAGCTTTTAATCCCATTTAGGTTATCTGATATTAGATAAGCAATCAAAAGAATAGTTTTCCCTCTGTTGGAGTACAGGAAGACTGGTTTCACAGAATTTTTGTGAGTCCCTTAGTTTTTTCATCAGCTGTGGCTGAACTTGGCGAGGGTATTCAAAGGTTATCACAGGATCTTGGGCACACATTTCCACAAAATTCAATTTCCTAGGAAACCAGAATAGTAACTTCGAAGAATAAATAGCTGTTCTAGTTACAATACCCTTAGGTGATGAGAACCACCTAAAAAAAAAAACAAACTCTATCTACACACTGGAGTTATTCCAGCTGAATTAACATTGGTATAGGTAGTAATTTACTTAAAACAGTTGCTGCATGCTTATTTGGATTGATAAACTAAACTAATAATGTTGCTTATAGGAGACTGGAATCAATTGACTAAGACTCAACCTACACAATATTGAAATGCTTGGTTAAAAGACAATCTCTTGGATAATTCACACTCTAGGCTGTATTCAGAGTATGTGATTTTTGACAAAGAATTTCCATTATCTTGGTGGTAAATTCTGAATTCCTCGGATTGAAAACACTTACCTAGAGAAGGAAGAATATCTGAAAATTATATTATTATCAAATGTTCCAATCTCCATAGAAAAGTTTAATATGAAGAGTTTTTATACTTAGGTTAACAAGTCCTCTGGATCTAAGCTTAAAGGTTGTAAATGAAGTAGCTGGAGGGTTTTTTTTAATTATGTTTACTGTTTTCCTTCAATTATCCTATGGGCTTTGAGGAAGTATATTTGATGCTATGTAAGAGTCTTGAGAAATCATCTGATAGAATCTAGAATGAGATGTCAAAGGATGGACTTAAACAGTGTTTAGAAAAGTTGACATAAATTTCGAAATCATAACTGTCAAAAGGAAAACTGAAGCCCTGATAATTATGCCAGCAATGAAGTAAGTATAAGAGGAGCCTGGATCTTAAGTGTCTGCATGCAATGAGATGAAAGAGTTCATATTAAAAAACCATGGCTATGTCTTTCTCTGACAGCCTTTCAACAGTACAAGCATCAGAACCCAATTCTACAGCCAATGAGATGGTGATTTAATATTTTATTTCTTTCTGGTCTTTTGGTTCTTTTCTTCTTGTTCTTTTTAAAGGGTTTCTCTATTTGTTAAAGTAGGCTGTTATGCATAAAAATTGTTAGTTTGGGTTGTTCCTGAGGAAACCTCTGTGTCTCTGAACCTGCAAATGTAGAATGAGAGAAAAGGCCAGGTTCCTCACCCACCTGACTATAGCAGAGGAGTGTGTGTAGCAGGTTTTTTGAGTGTCCCCTTTCAACAAGAATTACATGGTGCAAAGTGGTAAATCTGGATCTGACTTGAAGGACGTAACTTTAAAAAAGTCCTTCTATAACGGTAGCTAGAAAAAAGCCTTTTTTTCTTTCTGCAGCTCTTGACTTACAGTTAAGAACTGACTTCTTGCCCCAGTTTTATGTACCTGTGGATCATCTCTGTAGCTTGATGATTACCACTATTCCTGCCTACTTTAGTGTTTTGCTGTAAGGTGGTGGAGCAAGGGAAGGAAAAATGTCTCTAGTCAGTATTAGAAGAGCCTGGCATGAAAATATTTTTAGTTATTCATCCTTAAATGGATTACTGGTTAAATAAAATAGTATATGGGGATAATAAAGTTTTGGAGGACTGAAGCTTACCTGTTCGTTGCCATTGATTATGATGACCATCAGTTTTAAGGAGCTGGCAGAGGTACAATGACATTTAGAGCAATCAGGCTGTTGGAGCATCTTGGTGTCAGCTGGTCATCTCACTCAAGCACCTAGCATCTAGCAGGCCACTTCAATCACTAAGTCAAAGTCGGGTCTTGATCTTGCCAGAATAATTTTGTTGCTGATTTATGTCAGATTTTCTGACGTCTTGAAGTAGGTATAAAAAACGGATGTTCTAAAAAAAACCGAAGCAAAACCAAAAACCACCAAACAAACATAATTTAACAAGACATTATTTTCAGCCCACTAAAAAATGTTACTGGCAGTAACCTCAAATTGGAAATGTATTTGCTGTTGGCATGAAGTATTTAGCAGCCATTTCAATGTAAGTGGTGTCCTTGATGATTTTTGCTGCTTTCTTCATCATTTTAAACTTTTTTGTTCCAATTTCCAAGAGTAACTACAAAGGTAATCTTAAAAATAGTGATGAAACGTATCTTTTTTATTCCATTCTCAGTCTTCAAAATGTCAAGGGGAGAAAAAATTACTAACAAAATTAAAGAAGCTCTAGGAGGCTGTGTATCTTAACATCTGCAGTATTTTTTTCAGAAACCTTTCTATCGTGTGGTCTTTCTGGTTCCCTCTGAATACATGCACGTGTGGTTTTTACTTAAAGGTTAGAATTACCCCTATAGAGAAGTAAGTGTTCTGGAAACCGGGTCTGTGCCAGATCAGCTTTCAATTTTAAAGAAATTGAGGCTGCAACTAATAGTACACTAGCACATGCTTGAGACATTACTAAGCCCTTTCACTGACTGTGGGAAGTAGTATGTGATTTTTTTCCTTAATGTCAGATGAGCTTATCTATTCTTATTATATGAAAAATGACTGAACTACTCAAGAGTGCTTAAAAACATCGTCCTGAGCTCAGCTGCAGAGAATGCTGATGGGTACAATAATCTGACCCAATGTAAAAAAGCAAAAATCAAATGTTTGAAATGTAGATTGTTTGACCTAATTTTATTATAAGCTGTTTTGCTCGGCTTTCTTACACAGTGAAATAATAACTGTTGTAAATTGACTTAATCATTGCAAGGAGGTAGCATGCCCACTGGAAGACCGAAGACTAAGAAAATCAAACTTTTTTTTGAGGAAATAGGTGGAAATAAAAGCCACTTGTAGCTGAACGAACTACTCAGTCTATGCTTTGTTGATACTTTGTCCTGATGGTACTGAACCATTCTGGAGAGCTGACTCAGCTATCTTGTTCCTCTTCATCAGGCAATGAAGTGTCCTTCTAGTAGATCCTGGTGCATCATGTCACATCTCAAGAAATAAGGTACTTGATAGCGGCTTTATCTAGGATGTTACAGTAGTTGTTTTGGACCAACTGTCAAGGCTCCGGCAGGCTCTTCTAGCAATGTGAAAAATCCCTTATTTTATTGTCAGGCAGCAGATCTTCAGTTTAATGAGAAAGATACCAAGCTGATTTGATGCTTTCTTGCTTGTCCTACATCTCTGAGAAATTCCTTTCTGGGTCTACAACACTGCTGTTGTAGAGACAGTCTCACAAAGACAGTGCAAAGAGGTAATGTTTTTCCAAGTGAAATCATAGAATCATAGAATCATTTCGGTTGGAAAGCCCTATAAGATCATCGAGTCCATGACTCTAGTACTCTGAATTAAGAGCGCAACAGATTTCTTTAGAATAGGTTTCCATTTGAATCTAATCTTCACTACAAGATTGCATTTGAGTCTAACCTACTTCAAATGTGTGTGTGTGAGTGGAAACTACATCAGGAAACCATGGATCTGCAGAAAATTTAATTTCTGATTTTAATTTGTTAGACTCTGAAACCCTACTTATCTACTCGCTTCTAGACTAACACCTATCTTGTTCATCTTGCGTAGAACAGAAGCCTTCGTAAGATATCATGAAAAGCTATAATAGCATTTGCTCACATTTATTCATGTGCAAATAATCTGTTCCTAAGCCCCTAAGCTTTTCCATGTCAGACCTGACATTTATGGATGACAAGTTTCTACTTTCTAATTGTCAGCTTTCTCTAGAACTGCTTTTTCTCTTAGGAATGCTTATATTTAGTGACTTCACTTTTGCAGAAAATATAGAAGGGTTTATTTAAATTGTTTAAACAGATAATACAAATGACCATACTAGGAACTTCAGTAATGTTTTAAATTATTTCATCTGATATGTTATCAGCAATTTTCATTTCGTGTGGATCTTGCTCTGACAATTGTCTGACACTTTAAAAACAAAGGTTTCAATGTCTGTTTGCTATTGTGGATTAACATTGACAAAAGTGGACTTCATTCGTGTACTCTGGTGCTATCTCTGTGATGATGTGAACAGATGGCCTGACATCTATGATGACGTGAATAGATAGCCACCTTCTTTCTGTTCTGCATTGCAAGGTAATGGGTTATTCACAGGGGAATGCTGGGGGTACATTACCCAAGGGTCTGATGGAGACAGAAGTTCCCTGAAGCCAGTGCATTAGACTGGATGTACAGTGCACTGCAATGTTTGGTGCCTTCTCAGAGGACACAGCATTAAAGCTCATGTTTAGTTCAAAATTTTAATTTCATAAGTATTTCTGTTCTGAGACAATAATGTTTGGTTAGCCTGTCAGCCAAAACCCAATTTTCATTATATTATCTCTCTGAACATTACTCCAGACTGTTCCAGGAGATGCCAGAGAAACTGTTTGAAAGCACAGGCTGTGAGAGACTGGGTGAAAATACATGTATAGACTGGTAAGAGAGTTTTTCAATCAGTTAGGGAAATGTTTGACTCTGGATGTACATATTTCATTGAAAATACTGTGTGGAAAAAAATATTTGGCCTTTAAACAAATATGTATGAGCTACTTAAATACAACACAGAGCTGAAAGATGAGGGATTCTGTAGATTGATGGAGTTAGAAGATCAGATTATCCTGTATCAGTGCAGTAATAAAGGAAGAGCAAACCAAGGTTGGTAGAATAGAGAATGGGAAAAGATTTTGTTAAAAAAGTTTTTTGAAACAGCTTCAGAAGACATGAAAGACACTCCTCCCAGAAAAAAAAAAATAAATCCAAACCAAACCAACCAACCAACCAAACAAAAAAAAAAAAAACCACCCACAAACAAACAAACAAAAAAAACCCCACCTATTAAAAGTGTCAAGTTAATTCCCAAAAAAACTGTGGTGCTACATAAAGACAAAGTATACTGCTGTCAAGTACCTACTCGAGCCAAGGCAGTTTAAGATCACTGGTCACCAGAGTCTGCCCACTGGGGCATGTAACTCCTGGAGTGGGGCACCTCAGGAGTGACCACGCAGTCACCGGGGAGTGCTTTTCAGAGCACAGGATAAGAGAAGCAGAAAAGCAACAGGCAGAAGAGACAGTAACAGTGCAAGGGAGCTGGGGCCACAGGCACCAGGATCTTGCCACAGGCAGAGAGGGGACTCTTTGCTGGAGCTTTGAAAGGGGCTATTGTTACTCCACCATACAGCTCCTCTTCTGGCAAAAAAATGGGGAAAGGGTTCTGCTTACCAACACAAATGCAAAATGTGATTGTCAGTTTTCTGTTCTGTCTCCTTATTAGTCTTTTAAAACATCATTATTCTAGTGTCAGCTCTAATAAAACCTGGCTTTGTAGTTGTCGTGAACACATCTCTTTTTTTAACTTGTCCACAGCCTAAAAAGATGTGTGTAGGATGCAGAGTCTTCATCTGGCAGAAGCATAAGTGTAAATTGTAAGAAAAAATTGGGAAACTCCACCTTCCTTCAGCAAAATCTTGAAAACTTTGCAGAGGACAGTATAAAACAGAAATAAGAAGGGGAAAATAAAATATAGAAAGAGGAAAATCGTGGTATGGCAAAGAGTGGGAGACTGCTAAGGAGTACTAGGAGCAAGCACAGACTTTCAGGACTGAAGGAAAAATAGGATAACGTAGAGTTGTTAGTGGCTCAGGAAGCCAAAAAAAATTATTTGTGTGAATAAAAGCCTGAAGGAAACAACCCACCCCACAAGTCTACAATTGATTGAAGGGAGAAAATTCTTCAGTCTTTTTTACTTCACTTGGAATATTCTGTTTGTAATCTGCTCAGATGAAATCTACCTTTTGACTGTAAAATTTGTCAGGTTTTTTTTTCCCTTTGAGCTGCTCACATTGTTTTGGAAAGGCCTAGAACATCCATCTTCAACCGAGAGCCAATTTGAGGTTTTAACTGTCTTCAGTGATCTTGGTATACTTTAAAAAAGGATGCAGTTAGATCTGCCTCAAAGATCTGGCCTGGATTTCTATCATTACCCTTATGCCAAGGAAATTTAGTGAAAAACCATAAATCACCCTTGAAGACAGGAGGATGGGAGAAAATATTCTATTTTTACTTTCCTGATATCATGGAATTGTCAAAGTTGGAAGGAAGGGATACCTCTGAACTTGTTCTGCTGCTATGAAGAACTTTACGAGAACCACCTCAAGACTTTCTAATTCCACTTCTTGAGTGAGAGTATATTTCCTGTTTCATAATAAACTGCTCCTGACCTAAGGCATGGCTTTGCGTTTGTACAAAGTGTCTTTTTCCCTTCAAACTTTGCAAGATTTCAGGCCAACCATACAGGCTTTGAGAACCTGGTTCTACACGTGACCTTGTTTGAGAAGCTTGATTAACCTCTGTTTCCACACTTACAGTGCCAATAAAGGGAAGTGGAGTCCTCCTAAGAATGAAAGTATAAAACTCCAGTAACTGCATGGAACACAAATCAGAGCATGAAGCTCTCTTTCCTTCTGCCAAAAAATATAATCTTTAGTATGTTGTGATGACTTACATACATTTGAAACTTACTTTACAGCTGACAGAAGAAGACACGTGAAGGACCAATGTTGACATTCGGTTTTGTGAAAATACACAATTGTTCCTAAGGTGATCACTAAGAGAAATAGAAGAGAATGATCCCAGGCTACAGTGTTACCAAGATTAGAAATAGGGCTTTAACTAAACTGATTTTTAATATACATATAGTTGTATGGATTTAAGTATATAACTGAATTGAAGGTTACATAAACTACAGTGATAGCAACACACTCGTGCAAGTACAGAGCAAAAAGGAGAGCCCGCAGCTATCCTTAGCAGAAATGACTCGTGTTCAGCTCGTAAAGCCTGTTTCAGTTATCAGATAGAAAAGCAACAGATAAAAGTTTCAGAAATGTCATCATGCTTAAGTGACAATAGGTGGATAATGCCACGACACCCAGGACTGGGTCAGCAGAAAGGAAAATGGCTTCTGTGGAAATGTGAATCTAAGGTCAGTTTGAAGTCTTTGGTGGGTACAGAGGAAAATGACCCAGGAGGGCAATGAGGAAGGAATTCAGATTCCCTGGGAATATGAAGGACCTATGGAGTAGGTGTATGTGTTATTGCTATGTATGAAATGGCAAGATTTTTAGATGCTTTCTCTCTCAAAACCTTCTTGGCATTATTAATTTACAAAAATTTGGCAATCTGAGAAGAAATAAATCAAAATAAAAGTTATAGTCAGAGCAGAAACATGTATGAATGTATTTAATTTATATAGAAATACTGAAAGTAGGATTTGATTGTAAAACCGTGTATATTCACACAGTGTAAGAGTAATTCATATTGTGTAGGTGCAATCACCCAAGCCTACGTTATTACAAAAAAATAAGAAAGAGCTAAAACAAACTAGATCTTCAAAGGTGGTAGTCTAAATTTGGGATTCTTTTTAAAATACAAAGAAAAAAATGAGAGGGGAGGGAACCTTTCATGCTACACTGGAGTCTTTGAAAATGAGATGTGGAGGTTTTCCCCAGTCATTTTCAAAGTAGCAAAACAGGGAGTTTTTGGAAATAAATTTTCCAGGATGACTTTTTGGAAATAAATTTTCTAGAATCGTAATATGGATGGGGTGTTGATAAGACAAATGCATGGCTTGAATATTATGTTTTGGCAGTACAGCATTGCCTTTTAGTGGCATTCATAGGTGGTCCTCACCGCATAGATTTACCACAGGCTTATTAACAACAGAAGTTCTGCAGAAGTGGCCAGGGAGGGCAGGAAAGGGTTGTGTGGGAGTGGTTGTGTGTTTTGTGGGAAAAGGCCAGCAGAAATCAGGCTTGTGGCTGTTAGTTGTTATGCATATTTTTTGTAAAATCTCAAATTTGAAACAGCTGTTGGGCATGAATACGCCAGCATGAGCTTTCTTTTCACCGATCCAGTCTATTGGTATATGTCAAAAGGCAGCAGAGTGAAGCTAACTGAATAGTTTTCTTGCCTGATTTGGTTTGTCTGCCCCAGTTAACCAACCATAAGAAAGGTAAAAAACAGTCCTTTGTATAAGAGGACTTAGGTTTAGGATACAGAAATCCTTGTAAAAAATTCTGGAACAGTTGAATTTCTGGGAATAGAGAATAAGTTGAGGTTTAAGTTCTATTATTTTTGCAATTAAACATATACTGCCTGGAGTGATTAAACTTGGAATCTAATGCGTGGTATTCAACAGCAGGAAACTGGAGTAAGTTTGATCAGCGTGGATCATTGACTGTAGAACGCATGTAAGTGTGGTAGACACTTACCTGTTGTCTCACGTCATTTTTTAAACCCATTTTTTTCCTAAAAAAAAAAAAAATAAATGCCTAATGTATTGCTAATCCTAAAGGACAATATCTTAACTTCTGGAAAATATCAAAAATCAACAAAGCATTTTTAAAGCTATTCTGAGCAAATATATGATAATAAATGAATAGTAGACACTACATTTTTAGCATTAATTATGAAATCTATTATACTTTCTATGGAAATTTAGAAATGTTTTTCTTGTAGTGGCAAGCATCACCAATGTCAAACTTAATAGTCTATCTGGATATGTACATAAGTAAACTTTTTCTAGAATTTTAAACTCTTTCTTTGCAACAACATATATTAACCATGAATGTTTTACATGTAACCATTAGAAAGCTGTGAAATATTAAATGTTATAATCACAGAATTGATAGAACCAGGAAAACAAAAATTATTTTCCTCATGGTTTTTCTCTCATGGTATGTATATAATCAGGAAAACATATGTTCTATAGAATATGCAAACAGGGAGCATTAATTACTTGTTATTTATAGAAGGTTGATGCATGAAAAGCTTTAAGTATCATGGTTATGAGGACTTTCATCATCCGTCATAAAAGGACAACATAACATATCCCCCAAAACTATAATACTAATGTAATATGGCATAAATAGGACCTTCATTCTGTATTTTTTCCCAACAATTTAAAGTGCTTCATCAACATAACGACTTTGCATAGAAGCTGATTTGCTGACAGATAGGAGAAGACATGGCTGGGTTAGGCCTGGTGTGTGAAGCACCTGGAAAAGTTGTTCTTGCTTTCTCCTTATGATTTAAGACACACACCTAGCCTATGATTTCAAAATCTTATTACTACCTTTAGTCTGTGAACTTCTGCTAACATTCACCCATGCAGCTCGTGTGTGTGTTGGAATTCTTGCTGAAGTGAGTCGGGTACTTCACGGCATCTCTCCTCTCACCTGGTAATATACTCCCTCTGAATACATGGAGGAGTTTGGTACTCCTTGTGATTTGATCACCTCTTTGTATAACTCTTCAGCTTTGCCTGTGTGTATGTATCGTGAAATATTTTGTTACATTTCTGACAGCTATTATTCATAAAGGAACCCTATGTCATGGTACTACAAAGAGCAGTCCTACTCGTGACAGCTGGTCTAAGGCAACTGCTCTATAACATATTGATGTCTGATGTGCAATGTCAGTGTAATTTGCACCTTCCAAATTGCATTGTAAAAACAACCGCTTTTCTTGGGAGTGCTTTCTAAGACATTCTTTCAGTATTATCTGACTACTTTACAAGCAGTAACAGATTTTTCTTCCCTATCTGCCAGAACAATTGGGAAGTATCATCTATTTCCATTTTACAGAATGGGCAACAAAAGGTTAAAATGAGTTAATTGCATGTGACCATGCCACAAAATATCTCTAGGGTTTCTCCTGAGATGGGGAAACGCCAGGGCAGCCGTAGAGACACCCACCAGGAGCCAGCAGCTCTGGAGGGAGGCACTCAGGAGGCCAGGTCCTTGCCAGAGCAATGGTGGGAGGTTTGGACATGGTGCAACAGGAACCAGCAGTCGATGGCCAAGGGGGCTGCTCCAGAGCCAGCTAGGCCTGCAGTGGGGCGGCAGGTCTCGGCACAGAAGGGGTTTCCTGAGTCAGGGAAATGCTGGGGCAGTGGAGGGACCTGACAGGAGTCAGCAGCTCTGGCAAAGGATGCTGACAAAGCCTCCATCACCTATAAAAAGCAGCCTGGGGAGCGGGAGCAACCAGAGCGGGCAAACAGAGCATGGGGCTGCAGTTTGCCTGGCAGGGCTAGCAGGGATGACACAGTCACCCCACCAGCTCAGGAGGTGAGTTCAATCGCTGCTCATCACCCTCTCAGAAGGAGGTTAGCTATGGTATCCACCTGGCAGAAAGTGGTGTCCTTTGCCCTCGCCAGAACGGATGTGGCAACCCAGGCTGCCATCCTGCTCTTGGGCTGCAGGCAGTGCCAGAGCCTTTCACTGGTAACAGATAGCATCTGTGAGATGGCAGAAGTTAGAACAGCTGTGTGAGGTCTGACCAAGTGGATGATCTGCTCAGTCTGGTGGCAGAGCTATGAGAGGAAGTTAAGGAGTCTGAGAAAGAGATAGACTGGTGGAATTGTACTCTGCCCTCCCTGAGACAGAAACAGGAACAGCCACCAGAAAAAAGCCAAGATCAAGGGGATCCTGCACCCTCCTGTGCCAGGTAGAAGGCAGTAGCTTAAAGGAAGGAGTGATTGGATGAATGGAGGAAAGTCCATGCTCGGGACAGCAGGTGAACCCCCTCCTTACCCATCTCACCTTCCCAGGTCCTTCTATACAACATGTACAAGGCTCTGGATGAGGAAGTCCAGTGAATGGAAGATATGGATGATGGTCTATCTACACCAGAGGTGTTGTGAAGGTCAGAAAGGCCTTCCCGCTATATCATGACCACCCCTACAAGGAAGATGGGTTATAGGTGTAGGTAACACCTTTCTGAGGGGAACAGAGGGCCAAATATACAGGTTGAAAGCTTATGGGTGAGAATTAGACATGGAGGCAACAAAGCAAACGTTGGGGTTGGTATCTACCACCAAGGCTGCCCAATCAAGGGGAACCTGTTGACAAAGCCTTCTTACTCCAGCCTTCTTACTCCAGCTACTCCTTCTTACTCCAGAGGCATCGCATTTGCAGTCCTTTATCCTGCTGGGCATCTTCAACTACCTTGACATCTGCTGGAAAAGTAGCACAGCAAACTGTAGATAAGACAGGAGACTTCTGGAATGCATCAAGGATGAAAAGGCATAGCAGTCAGGTGAAGCCCCCAGTGACTGGAACAAGAAAAACATTGGAAAGGGTACAAAGAATGACACTGGGAACTACTGACCTGTCAGGCTCACCTCTGTGGCTGGGGACTGTGAAACAGATCCTCCTAGAAGCTGTGCTAAGGCACGTGGAGGATATGGAAGTGATTCAGGACAGCCAGCATGGCTTCACCAAGGGAAAGTTCTGCCTGACCAACCTACTAGCCTTCTATGATGGAGAAAATACATCAGTGTACAAGGAAAGAGCTATGGATGTTTTCTATCTGGACTTCTATAAGGCCTTTGACACAGTCTCCAACGACATCCATCTCTCTAAATGGGAGAGATATAGAACTGATGGGTATACTATTCGGCTCAAGAAATGGGTCCCTGCGAACCTCATGACAACAAGGCCAAGCGCAGGGTCCTGCACGTGGGTCAGGGCAACCCCAGTATCCATACAGAGTGGGGGATGAAGGGACTGAAAGCAGCCCTACCAAGAAGGACCTGAGGATACTGGTGGATAAAAAGCTGGACATGAGCTGGCAATGTGTGCTCACAGCCCAGAAGGCCAACAATATCCTGGGCTGCATCAAAAGAAGCATGGCCAGCAGGTCAAGGGAGGTGATTCTTACGCTCTACTTCCCTTTGGACTACTGCATCCAACTTCGGAGCCCTCAGCACAGGAAATACATGGGCCTGTTGGAACAGGTCCAGAGGAGGGCCACAAAAAAGATCAGAGGGATGGAGCACCTCTCCTATGAGGACAAGCTGAGTGAGGGAGCTGGGGTTATTCAGTCTAGAGAAGAGAAGGCTCTGGGGAGACCTTGTTGCGGCCTTTCAATACTCAAAGGGGACCTATAGGAGAGAGGAGGACAAACTTTTTACCAGGGCCTGTTGCGATAGGATGAGGGGTAATGGTTTTAACCTAAAAGAGGGCAGATTCAGACTAGATATAAGGAAGAAATTTTTTATGCTGAGAGTGGTGAAACACTGGCACAGATTTCTCAGAGAGGTGGTAGATGTGCCATTCCTGGAAACATTCAAGGTCAGGTTGGACAGTGCTCTAGGAAACTTCGTCTAGTTGTAGATGTCTCTGCTTATTGCAGGGGAGTTGTACTAGATGACCTTTAAAGGTCTCTTCCAACTCAAACAGTTCTATGATTCTGTTCTGTGATTCTGTCTCTGAAAATCAGTAGACAATTTTAGAACTGCTTATCCTCAGTCCAGTGCCCTAGTCATCTCCTTTTCCAGGACAACTCTGTGAAATTATTTTGGAGTTTACAATCAAGAGAGTTTTCAATGTTATAGAAAAGTCACTTTTCTGTTTTGTGGGAAATAAGAAAAAGAGAGCTTTCACTTTTTAAAAATACTAAAAAAGTTCTCACAAAAAACAACTTTAGATCCTAGTGTGACCGGCTTTGGATTTGCCAAAAACCTCAATAGTTTATCTACAAATTGCCAGGTGCCTGGGTCAAATAGCAACATCTGAGAAATCTGGTCTAAATCTGGCCTCTCACATTCAACAATACTATGAGGCTGATCTGCCTCTGTGTTCTTCTAATGACCTCCCTAAAAAAATGAAAAAGCATAGAAACTCAAAGAGAGTTTTTATTAGATCATAAATTAAGTTCATTAGCTTTTGTTATAGAGATGGCATAAAGAAAATTCAAAGTGAGTAAATGAGAACAGAAATCAAAAGAGGTTATAAATAACTTCCCTATTGCCCATTGTGTCCTTGCAGGGCAAGTACTTGCTTTTCACCAAGGTTTCAAACAACTTGGTGGTTTTCTGTCTTTTTCCAAGTTCTGCTCACTTCTTTCTGGTTGTGGGAAAAGTCTTCCCATGACGTCTGGCTGTCTGTACCCCACTCAACAGTAAGTTCTGCAAGAGCTGCAGGCTCACAGGACCTTGCTGGTGTTCTTGGTCCTCTTCTCCTGTTCTGTCACTCTCTGGAAGAGACCCATTTCCCTCCCTTCTTTAGGAGACTCCAAAACTGGCAAACTGTCTGGTGAATGGCTGATGTTAGTTCTGTTTAAGAGGACTGAAAATCATCACTATCACTGTCTTCATTCATAGTGGTAGCTCTAATGGAGAGACATTTAAATGACACTTTTCAGAGTCAGTTACTTTCTGAATGGGATCAAAAGAGAACAGTCCCTTGTAGTGCAAAACACTCATGAGGCCTGTTTCTCAAACCCAATTTCACATTAGACCTGTGAAAA
The DNA here is from genome assembly GCA_033628505.1 of Tringa tobata. Lineage (NCBI taxonomy): Eukaryota > Metazoa > Chordata > Aves > Charadriiformes > Scolopacidae > Tringa > Tringa tobata. The sequence goes on from JAHREE010000378.1 coordinate 5,515,185, forward strand.
AATTGTGCCTTGCTTGAATAGCAGCCTGCTCTTGGATTGTTACTGAAAACCAGGATGCTTGGGGCTTGGAGCTTTGTTTCCATAACAGGAATCAAGTCAAGGTAAAGGAACTTGACAAAAGGGTCACATTTGCCTGCAGTGGTTTTTGGGAACCAGTGACAGGGTTTGAGTTGGAGGAGCTGGGACTGCTGTTGTAGAGAGGAATGACAGAAAAGCTCAGGTTCATGTGACTGGAGGATGATGGGTGCCATTTGGGTGCAGAGGCACCAGCAGGGACAGAGCTGTCAGCTGGACAGTGCTCATGCCACCTGGATTAGCAGTCTTCAGGACCCGCAGCCTGATGGCTGCTGCTCAAAAGGCTTGGACACCCCAGCCACAATGCTTGGAAGGGAAGGCTGGGAGACTAGAATTGATGCCTGCTCTCTGGCAGCACTTCAATAAGGTGGCTGCTCCCTCCAGGGAATTCTGCATTGTTGGGATCAGGTTGGAAAAGTGCCGCCTGCAGTAAGATATTCTTTGGTTTTGAAAAAATAACCCATGAAAAGCAATTGGGTATTTGCTGGGCTCTCTAAAAGGAGAGCTGGATGTGCAGGGGTAGTAGCATCAGCGTTCCAACGTGGACATAGGCTCCGTCCCCAGACCTGACCACAAGCTCCCATGCACTCAGTGGGGTTTTTGCCCAGGAGGATCTGGGTACAGAAGCCTGCTCAGAGGTGGTGACACCCCTTGACATTCGGTTGCTCCTCACAGGCCTCCTCCTCTGAGCTGGGGCCTCATCAGTCACGGCAGATCTGGCCAGGACATAGTTTCACTGTGGGCACCTGCTCCAGGATCTCTCCCTGGCCATGTTCTTTTGTCTTCCCAAAGTGCAAGGCCATAGGTAGGAGAATGATGCTCTGAATTTTCTCCAAACCCTTCCCTTTTCCAGACAGAACCAGCCTCACCTCTCAGGCTCTCCTTGCAGACCAGGTGCTCTAGTTCTCTCAGCAACCTGGTGGGCCTCTGCTGGGCTCACTTAAGGCTGGCACAGTTTTTCCTAGACTGGCAACCACAAAACCGAGGGCACAGTATCTAGGTGGGGTCGACAATATGCGGAATTGAAGGAGATCATTACGTTCCTCCATCTCCTGGCTGTGCTCCTAATCCTACAGTGCCAGATGCTGCTAACCTTTACTGCTATCAACCTCAGGGTCACTCCTACGTTGCTTTCTGTCCCCAGAGCCCTCGGGGTTTTTTTGTAGAGCTCCTGCCCAGGCAAGCAGGGTCCAGTGCCTACAACAGAGAGTAAGTTTGTGTTGTTCAAGTGTTTGAGGAGCTGTTTCAAGTCTTGGCAGTCTCCTCAACACTGTCTTTTCATAAAGCTTGGACCAGAATAACCTTCACATATGTTATGGGTCCTTATAAGCTATGATAGCATCTTTAGATTATAATGGTAGAATAACTGAGATAGAAAGGGATCTTTCACAGCCATTTAGTCTAACCCTTGCTTAAACAAAACTTATTTCTGCATCTTACTGTTTTTATTACTCAGGGTGTCATTCAGCTGAGTTTTGGCTGTTTCCAATGATGGACTGTCCTTAGTCTTTCTTCTCTTTTTCTAAGTTTCCTTTATTTATCCTGGGCTGCATCAAAAGAAGCATGGCCAGCAGGTCAAGGGAGGTGATTCTGACCCTCTACTCCCCTCTGGACTACTGCATCCAGCTCTGGAGCCCTCAGCACAGGAAACACATGGGCCTGTTGGAGCGGTTGCAGAGGAGGGCCACAAAAATGATCACCTGTCCTTTGAGGACAAGCTGAGAAAGCTAAGGTTATTCAGTCTGGAGAAGAGAAGGCTCCGGGGAGACCTTGTTGCAGCCTTTCAATATTCAAAGGGGGCTTATAAGAAAGATGGTGACGAGCTTTTTATCAGGGCCTGTTGCGATAGGATGAGGGGTAATGGTTTTAACCTAAAAGAGGGCAGATTCAGACTAGATATAGGGAAGAAATTTTTTATGCTGAGAGTGGTGAAACACTCGCACAGGTTGCCCAGAGAGTTGCTAGATGTGCCATTCCTGGAAACGTTCAAGGTAAGGTTGGATGGGTCTCTGAGCAACTTGATCTAGTTGACAGTGTCCCTCCTCAGGGGAGTTGGACTAGATGATCTTTAAAGGTCCTCTCCAACTCAAACTATTCTATGATACTATTATTACTCTACCATTGTATTTAATAGTCACAAATAAGAATGTCTATAAATCCATATTGGTGAGTGACGTTAATCATCTAATTATTTGTGTGTGCTTACACACATTTAATTAATGGTAAGGATTTAAAATTGCATTTTCTCAGGTTATTAATTGTGTTATCTCAAGGCTAACAATAATTTAATTGGAGACCGTACAGACTTGATCAAAATATCAGAAGTGTGAGAATGAGAGGTATAGACCATTTGAAAGGAATATAAAGTGAAGACTGAGAAAGCAATTATGTTATTTCAGAGCTTGAGAATTTTCTCACATCATTCTTTTTATTATCCAAGTCTGGTTATTTTAAACAGAAACAGAAACAAAAACATAATACCAAACCAAGCCAAACAAACAAAAAAATCCAAATGTAACAATGCCTAGAAATTCAGTGAGATTCTGTGCTGATAAATTAATAACTCCTTAATACTAGATCATACCGAAATGGGACATTCTGTCTTTATAGCACAAATTCTCCAGAAACTTGTCTGTCATCACTGCTTATTGTGTATGGACTCAGGAGGTGGTGGAAATGACACAGTACAAGAAACTGTAATGCTATAGTAACTAATATTAACTCCCGAAACTTTTTTTTGCTTCATTTTTTCCATTTCTCAAGAAAACTTTAAGCTTTTTTTGACTGCACCAAAGTGCCTATGCCATGCAGTTTTCCTCCATTTATAAATCACATTGTCTGTTTACTGGGATTAAATATAGGAAGTAACATATTTAAGATCCATACAGTTGTTTCTAGACCTACTGCATTCTGAAAGTAATAGATCTAAAAGAAGGCGTGTAGAAAAACTATTAATGGTAATTTCTAAGGACGCCTCAAACATACTAAAGGATTTCCTCTTATTTATTTTATGTCTGGAATAGTGGTACACAGCACCTAAGTTTATAAGGAGATGAAGCTTCATTATAGAAAAAACTACAAAATCTTGCCAAGGAAGCAATCCTCTAGTAATGGTAAGTGTCTTCAAAAGCACCATGTGGGGTACACTGACATGTCACCCCATTTTTACCTGGAACACAGTGCATTGTACTGATGATTAAAGCACAGTGGAGCACATATATCTATCAGGAACGTTAAAATTAAAAATAGGTCATGTAACATTTAAAGGAACATGGAGTAATTTCTTGTTGATCTTATGATAGGACCTAATATATTCGAACCACCGGAAGCTGTTTCAAAGAATGCATAAACATTTTATATCTACCTTCAGTACAGTTATTACGAATAATGAGACTACTCTGCATGATTTAGCAATGATAAAAAGCCCACAGCACTCTATATTCTGCATGCAAAATGCTATGGATAACGTAGTAGTTTCCTGTTTAAGTCTTTTATTTTTCTTGCTTTGCGAGAATAAGAAGCATAAATTAGGACAGATAGTGAAGATTTACTGCCCCCAGGCGTCTGTATGAGGATTCATTTGATTAGGAGGCAGCAATACCCCTCAAGGAAAAATCTTGCTTTTTCTGTGAAAGAAATTGAATCTAGCCTTCTGTCCCAGGTATCCAAAGACTTTCACTTTGTTTCAGGATGTACGGTATCACTGTGAGAGTTAGAAATAATTGAAATCATGTCTCAAGCACTGATGAAATACCTGAGCTGATTTTTCCTCAAGAAACAGTTTGTTTCTGTTTTAATTGGGAACGGCCAAACTTTGAATATATAATCTGCATACAGCTAATTGTTTTGAACAAATCAAATCAGATTTCACCCAGCATACCTATAGCCATTCAGAGGACAAAACACGGTTAACTATCAAAGAAGAACAGGGTGAAACAGGAAAACAACAATGAAGGAAGCATATTTTACATCCCCAGAAGCACCATAACAAACTAACAAACAAAAAAGTGCAGAAGGTATTCAGATTTGATTCTCTAGAGCCCAGTGGAGTAATAGGAACTGTTTATACAGTGGAACCACTGGAGAATTAGTGCTTTATGTGCCTTATTCTGCACATGCATTGAATTAATTCTCTGAACATAACTCTTCCTGCATTTCCTATGTGACATGTGGGTCAGCGAGCAGCAAAATGCTACCATGTGACTGTCATGGTTTCGGCTGGGTTGGCCAAGGACAAACGACAGATGGTCTCCCCCACCTCTTGCTCCAAGGAGAGGAAGGAGAGTGAGAGACAAAGAAGTTTATGAGTTTAGAAGAAACTAAACTATCTTAATGAAATATTAGTAATAAAATAGAAAGTAAATAATGAAATAGATACAATATATTGAAAACTGTATCAAGATCCCAGGATGACATCACCGGCAGGCAGCGGGGAACTCCCCGACCGGACTCAGCAACAGACAGGAACTGGATTCCAGATCTGGAGTCAGGAAAGCATGGATAGGGATCAAAGGCAGACGGGTATGGTCCCCTCTGGACACCAGCTATTGAAGAAAGAGAGACTGACCCTTTGATCCCTCAGCTTTTTTACTGAGCATGGGACAGATGGGATGGAATACCCCTGTTGGTCAGTTGTGGGTCACTCGTCCTGTCCACTCCTCCCCACCGGTGTGACCCCTCTATGCTTCTCTGTTATAGATCCTCCAACGAGGAGAGGAGATAATGAAGTTAGCTGACCTTGATTGTTATAGCAATAAGTATAAGCAAGAGCCTGTCTGCACACTGTCCCTTAGTACTAACTATAAACACAGGTCTTATAACTCTGAGAACAAAGTTTTCTGCACAATATTCTATTAATTCCAGAGAGTTAAAAGAGGCTTATCTAGGAAGTAAAATTACTGAGCAGAAAGTTGGTTCTGTTCTACCTCAAGCCAGGACATGACTGAAGCAGGTGGGCTTCCAGAAGGATCCTGTGCTCTCTGGAAGAATTGTGAAAAGCTAGAGTTTAATGGCAGCTGCACTTCACTGGGTCCCTGCCAGTACCATCTTGCCGTCTTGATAAAGGGGCATCAGAGCAGTATAGCATTTTCCTAAATTAATATCCATGTATATTTATTTAAGATTACAAAAGCATACATCAGTAATGCTGTTCTGGACTACTTTAGGACAAGCTCTTTGTGATGCTTGCAGGATAGCACCACTGGCCCAGAACTTGAATGCAAAGGCATAGTTTGCAGGAAGCTGTGATATATTAGGTGTCATTCTTCCCTTCAGATACACAAAACCTAATCCATTCACCAGCATAAGACAGTGAGCCTACTTAGTTCACTGTTTTTCACATGGTAGATTAATCCATGCTCTTTAACACTTGAGGTTACTAAAGATTTAGATATTTTAAGCCTGGGTAACTATTAAATCATATGTCCTAAACTACAAGAACATGCTACTCTAGATATGATCCTGTCTGCAAAATTTATAGTACTTGTCATAATGACCTGACCAAATTACACATGGAGTGTTTACACTCTATTTAGCAATTTAGTGGCAGTTTCAAATGGGTAAAACAGTCTTAGTTAATTCTTTAACTAAACTATTAAGGGAGCTTTCATAAAAGCTATATTCATTCTGGAATTATTTTCACTTAAAGAATCCTTACATCTATCTTATATAGAGATAATTTGAGATTTCCCTGGGATGAAAGGTACTGTCCATACTGAAGATTTTATTCCCCAGTACCTCTAAAAATAAATAAGAAATGATACATACATATTTAATACTAGATGAGAAAAGTGAAGGCAGTAAGGTTAGTAGAGGATAAATCCCTACCTTTAAATTTTTAAAACGAGAGAAACAAAAAGAAACTCTATATTGACTAAATACAGTATTAGAGCTCTGATGTCTTTATTTGCCAGTACTTTTCTGCTTTCATCATCCAATTCAGAACTTCTGTAGCTCATTTTAAGTGCATGAAATTAAAGCTCTAGCCTTAAAAATAGAACTCAACAAATTATACAAACCCCTTTTATGAAGTTCATAGAATCACAGAATGGTTGAGGTTGGAAAAGACCTCTGGAGATCATCTTGACCAACCCCTTTGCTCAAGCAGGGCCACTTAGACCCATTTGCTCAGACTGTATCCAGACAGCTTTGGAGGATCTTCAAGGATGCAAACACCACAATCCCCCTGGGCAACCTGTTCCTGTGCTCTTTCACCCCCACATGAAGAAGTGTTTCCTGATGTTCAAGAGGATTCTCCTGTGCTTGTGCCCATTACCTCCTGCCATGTCAGTAGACACCACTGGAAAAAGTCTGACTTAGCTGACTTTGCAATCTCCCTTCAGATATTTGTACAACTTAATTAGATCTCCCCCTGAGCCGCCTTTTCTTTGGGCTGAACATTCCCAGCTTTCTCAGACTTTCCTGTTTGGGAGATGATTCAATCCATCATTGTAGTGGCCCTTGTCTGGACTTTCTCCAGCAGATTCTCCTCTCTCTAGTATTTGGGATCCCAGAACTGGATGTGCTGCTCCAGAGGTGGCCTCACCAGTGTTGAGGAGCGGGGAAGGACCACCTCCCTCACTGTATGATTAATACAGTCTCCTAATGCAGCCCAAGTTACCAGGTTACCAAGTTTATGTCCCCAAGGATTCCCAGGTACTTTTCTGCAAAGCTGCTTTCCAGCTGTTAGGCCCCTAACATATACTGGTGCCTGGGGTTGTTCTTCCTCAGGTGTAGGACTTTGCACAGCTTTTTGTTGAATTTCTTGAGGTTGCTGTCAGCCTACCTCCAGCCATTCGAGGTTCCTCTGGTGGCACAACAACCCACAACAAACCTAAAGACTGATGCATGTCTGGGTGCAGATACAAAATTTGTGTACAATAGCTAAATTCTACCGTAAATGTACTGTAGAAACCCTAGTCCCTAGCAGGTAGTCACAAGTGCTACCACACTTTATAGCAAAAAAAAAAAAGTAAACCCCCAATTGTTTACGTCTAGTTATCTTGCATTACTAGATGAATAACATGCCCATGTGGGCTTTCTTCAGGGATTCCAGCGTTGTTTAAGCTAGTGCAGGCAGACACGTGCTGGTTACGCCCAGGAGCAGCCATTTGGAATGAGGTTTGTTAAAGACAACAGGTGCTGTCCATCTGGAAGCTGGTGGGGAATGGCAGATGAACCATTCCTGGGCAGCCTCACAGGAGTCAGTGACGGTTTCTGCAGATGAAAGGCAGTGAAGGGATCTTCTGACAGCATGGCAGCTGGCCTTCACCCATGTCCATTCCCTAGTGGGCTCTTCATTTTGGTTGCTTTTACATTCTGCAAGCTCTGTGGTATAGATGGAATTTAACTGTAGAATCACATTAGGGATCAGTGACAGCTCTTTCCATGATTCATTACAGACACTGGAAATACAATAGCACACTCACAGAAAGATTTCTGATCTCTCACAAATTCTGCTGTTATTCTGCTGTATATTGTACAGAAGGAACTGCATTGGAAGACCAAGGCAGTCTACCACTCCTTGTTTTTCCTTCATATATCATATATACGAAGGATATACCATATCATATACCCTCAGGATATTGCACTTAGGAATAGGCATGTGTCTCATCACAGTATATAGCAAATTAAATTGAGTCATCTACCCTCCCTTTCTTTCCACCAGGAATTTTGAAAAATGCCCAGTGCACAGGGTATGCTTTTTTTTTCCCCCTCTGTACAGAGGCAATTAATTTTTATGTTTTGCATGCATCAGACTAGATATAAAGAGTAAACTTTCATAGTTTTTCTGACAGAACTAGAGATCTGATGATGATATGTGTGTGTGTGTGTGTGTGTGTGTTTGCACTCATGTGTGAAGTTTCCAATACTTGTACATGCGAAAGTTAAAATTTCTTCTCTGGTTTTTGGCAATTGGTTTGAGATGTTTAACGATCTTGAAGCCAGAATTACATAATCTACTGATGTTTTCAACTGATGGTTGTAATGCTTTAGAGGACAACCTTGTCCTCAGCAAGAAGGCTGAGTGTATTAATAAAGTCTTATTCCTGTGATACAGAACATAATATGTACATAGATTTAAATATATATTAGTTTGTCCTTTATGTGTAAATAAAGAGATTAGTCACCTAAAAAAAGGGAATTAAGGATATAACAGATCAATGTGCCTGTAAGAAATGTTTTCTGCTTACGAAATACATGATTTTTAATCTTTTTTTTTGTTTAGCATAATTATTTTCGCAATAAATGCTTCTCTTTCCGACTTTGCCACCAGTACCACTTGCTTGTTACAATATGTAAAATTTTTAACATGTTTTTTTGATATTTTTTTACTTACTTTAAAAGAACTTAAAAATATTAGTATCTTTAGTTAATATAGTTGTGGGAAAAATGGAAATATCAGCTAGAAACTATGTGAATTTGTGATCAAGTTCTCTTAGTACTAGATGAATATCTCAGAATACTCCTGAGAATATTGAGGCTTTTTTTTTTAAACACAGTCGTACTTCCTTATTTCTCTTGAATGTATGTATGTATGTAACTGGGTTTACTCAGAGTTGATCTTTGACTTTTCTACTGTTTTGTTGTCTTTCTTCCAAGATCCCAGATTTTTATGTTTTTATGTTACTTCATTTCTGAAGATCAATCAGTTCTTCTGTATTTCAGAAATATTTGAAGTTATGCTATCTTTCTAGACAAAATCTTCCACCTTTACAGTCTATTTCTGTATGGCTGCTTTCAGAACAAATTTCAGCTTATTTACATTTGAGCATTAACCTATCGAGTGTACATCATGTTCTTTTTATCACAAGCTATTAATGTGATTAATTGCAAATTAATTGTATCTTGTCTCCTATCAGAAAAACTCATTCTATGTAATTTGCATTACCTGATACAATTTTGTCTCTGAATAAATAACATCACTGCTCACACCTAGATGATTTAGCTATTGCTTATTGTAGAGAAAATATGGAGGAGCAATTCTTTACTTATTATGAAACAATTTATTTGCTTGTGATTTAGCTAAACTTCTTTCTGAAGTGGCCCTCTTATTTCATTTGTTCATGTAAGATTATAATTCAAGTGTCTTTGCAAGGACTTTTAACCATCAGTAATCTTCCTCCAAGGTTTCTAACCTCATCATCTTATACTTCCTAACAAAAGAGTATGTAACTTGAGAGCCCTGCTGAAAAAAAAAAAATCATTCTGCAGAACTATCAGACATGTTCCTAGTACATTCTAGCTGCTTCTCAGAAAACAAACAAAAAAATATGACTCAGTTTCTACAGCTCATCATCCTTTAATTAGATCTTTGAGTTGAAGTAGGTGCTTCTGCTTTTGAGCTTGAGTTACACAGTAGTTCTAAAAGAGATACAGAAAAAAAATAAATGTCTAAAGAATTTACTGTCCTAGTTGAAGAATTGCAGGGAGGGAGAATCTGAAAATTAACCCAATTTTTGCTTTGTTTCTGCAAATAGCATCAAAGTATTGTCTGTCCCATAAAGAATATTACACTAACCTTCATGAAATGATTTTTAAAAAATTGAAAAATAAGACGAAAAAGAAGACTGAAGGATTATCTTTGAATTCCTTTTTACATATCTTCTCTACTATCAATCAGTGCAACAACTATGTGGTGTCCTAATGACTCAGTAGGTATATACAAAGAAAGAGCTCTGACATAATCCCTTCTCAGAAGGAAAGACCTACCTCTTGTTGATATAAACTTGATAAGAGACAGAATATACCACATACAGAACATGGTTTTCAACTTATTTACTGTTGTTTTGCCCACCACAAATGATCAAGAAAATCGTGATGTATTAAGCCCTGTCCTTTATTGTTCTTAATAAGGTTATTTGTACTTTTACTCCATGTCTGCCTTGATTTAGTCTATTTTAGTTTAGAAAAGCAAGCGAAAAATGGTAAAAGTAAATAATTATTTAGTAAACTCATATGAGTAATTCAAAATTATTTGAGGCCCCAAAGAGCCCATAAACCTGTAACACAGGTTATCAAAAGGTATTTCTTTCTCAAAGGAAAAAAATCTCTGAGACAATCAGACAGAGAAATAACCAGAGAAGATACAACATGTACAGCTTTTTGCCTTAGCACACTTTTTTCCTTTCAGAACGTAGTAAATCCCAGACCAACAGCAAATCCTGAAAGGAGAAAAGAAGCAGGATGAAGACTGGGTAGCAATTCCCCAGTATACACTCCCAATGTTTCATAACTAAAGGTCTGTCTGATTCAGATGTAGTATCTTGATGCATTTTTCTTGAATAAATATTTCTTCATCTGTTACAGATCCTGCATAAGGATCTTGATCAAGACTTTAAGAAGTTTGAAACTTTCAAGAAGTTTGAAAGTTTGACCACAGTTATACAATGACCCTAATTTTGGTACTGGAAGAGACTACCAACAGTTCTGTATTTGCCTGCTTTGTGCCATACTCAATTCAAGTTTCACATACAGATCTCCAGCAAATCCTTCTAACAGTCACTTCTAGACTGAAGAACCCTAGTGTAAATACTCTCTGCTGCTAGAAATCCAGGAATGGGTATACCAGGGACAACTAAGTAGACTAAAACTCTCCATATTGTGGGTTTGTGAAATCATGAGAAAGAATGAATAAGGAATGACTGTACATTTTATTTTCCAATGTAGAGGCTAAGAAAAATTGAATTAAGCTATCATGAAATGGATGAAAACAAACCAAAAGATCAGAGGAGGTCTTTTGCGTAAAGTTCGATTAAACCCTGGGATTTTACTGCCATGAGCTTCTGTGGAAAATGAAAGTTTGCATGGATTCAAAAAGTTTATGAACAAAGCAATGGGGAGAAAATCCCCTGCAAGCTATGAAACACATAGCATTCAGTCAGTAATCCCTAGACCTGCATGTTTTTGCATGTTACAAGAGCATTTGGAAAAAGTACTGTATGCTCATTCCGTTATAATTGTCCTCCTTAGGCATCCACTGTGGTCAGCTATTAGAGCATGTATAATGGGTTAGATGTACCTCTGATTTATGCAGCCCTTTGGATCAACGCTCTGATGTTTTTAGTTTGGCACCATTTTAGTTTCTTCTGGCTTTACTTTCTGTAAGGTTTTGCCAAAATTAAGAAAACATGAAAACTCAGATTAACATCATAGCCTTTTATCAGGGACATCTAGAGAAGGACAATTGCCTTCTAAAGGTTGCAGAATTGTTTGGGTCTGTTGACCCATAAAGTGGGCATACTCTCCTAGCTGATGTGGGAGCTGACAGCACAGTTAATTTGAGGTCTTTTAACTGAAAAATCCCTTTAGCAACATGTGCTCCTCTCTCTGCCAGGTCACTTGCCTGTGAAGCATGGATGCTGACAGTAATATCTTTGAAACAAAACTGCCCTTCGGAATTACTGCAGCAAACGTTGCTGTTTCTTACAATGAAAATTTTCCACACTAGAAAGTCTCATCTGGCAAATACAGCTCAAATGCAGTTTACAGTTAGTGTTTATTTTTCCCAAGCTTTTAAAATTAATGGTGTGCATTATATTTATGGGTCTAGCAAGAACTAGAATGTATACAAGTCCAAATATGGATGGTGTTTTTTTGATATAGAGAAAAATCCCTTTTCTTTCTATACATATAATTGTATTATTTCTTAGGGTTTACTAGCTAATAATGTAAGTATGAGTCTTTTTTCAGCTTTATCCTTCTACAAAATTATTTGCCTAATATTTTCAATTCTAGCTGTGGTGTTGAGATAGAAAATGATATTCATAAAATACTGTGAAGCTGCCAAGTACAATTTGACATATTATGTCTTCTTAAAACTGCAATTTGTAAGGTGATTCCTCCAGTGCAGATATTAAATATAACTCAGGAGGCTAATGTTGTTAAGCATTGTTTCATTGTCCATTTTAAATTAGATATCTGATCCTGTAACTATAGTCGGCACTCTGAGTGGAGTAGATCCAGGCCGGAGAGAGAGGATGATAATGTTCAAATTGGCATATGCAATCCAATGTGTGAAAGCTTGTAGCAAACTAAACATCATTATTTTAAAAATAAGAGTGCATTTAAAAACTTATTTACATAAATACTATTAAAATCTTCAACTTACCTGTTACAGTCATTGATGCCTGCCAAGCTATTCTGTTAGAGGTTATTGCCTCTGAGAAGTCCGCCGCTTAAAGAGTCAAGGTCACGGATGTGACTATTTGTTTTTCATTCTGTTAACCTCATTAATGAGAAAAGGAAGTGGTAGATGATTGCCATGACTGAGGACCGATTCGTCAGTGCAGATAAGTTGACCTTCTAGCCAACGACTATCAAGAGGTTCCAGCATCTCTGTGTGAGCTGCACCCTCATTCCCCTGCTTTTCATCAACTGTCTGACTCCCAGATGCAGTAGTATCCAACCTTTTTTGATGGCACACCCCATCAGTAAAATATTTTTGAGCACACCTCCATGATATATAGCCTTTTTTTTAATAAACTCTATGCATTTAATACTGTGCTAATACATTATGTACACTATAAAAAATGCACAAAATAGAGATTAAAGAGGACGAGATTAAAAGGAAATAAAAACTTGTTTTAAAATATTTTTTTTTAAATATTAACAATACAAAAAATATTTTCTTCCCAAGACTCAGTAGATTTGCCTGGGTTTGCACTCCACTTTGGAGACCACTGCCCTTGTCAGTCAGTTCACAGACAGAGGCTTTTAGAAAACTACCCCTGTAAAACCAAGTGATAGATTATTTTTTGCTGGATGAACAGGACGGATGAGAGCTCACAAAAGCACCAGTGGGATGGGAAGTGTCACATCAGAAACAGGGTGGTGTGACCATCCCATTTGTGGTAGCAAAGTCCTCAAAGCCAGAGCATCAGCCTGCATCCTACCTAACTGCAGGAACTATGTCACCCCAGAGTTTTAGGCTCTCTTCCCATTTTCTTCGTATTTGCAAATTGGCTCTAGTTAACCCTTCTCAAGAAAAATTTAACTCCCCAAGTATAACAAACTGTGTCAGCCTTAGGCCTTGAACTTTGGCAGAAACACGTATTGCAGATTTGCAGGCACTCCAAAAACTGAGATTCACATTGAGAAAGACACTGTATATTTTCTGTCATGTCTCAGGATGCCTCCACTACCACAAACACAATAGCACTTCTAGGTGTCACTATTTCTGCTGGCTTTGTTATAAAAGTGCAGTCAGTAGGTTGAGTCTACCTGGAAGCTCAGACCTACAGGAGGCCCTAGTACCTGGGGCACTGGATGCTGCAATGTCTTCTTTTCAGTATCGACATTATGTCCCTCAAAGATATTTACAGAAAAATTTATCCTGCTGAGTGAGGAACCACCTGCACCCCATAGGTCATACTAAGCTTTCTACCAGGAAATATTGAAGACAGTGGTATTTGGAAACTTGTTGCTACCATATTCAAAATGCATAACTGCAAGAACTGTCAGTGAGATGAACTCAGACATCCATGTAAACTAAGCTAATCTGTTTAATTTGTGCAAAAGTGAGTTAGGAAAAAGGAACCTCTGCCTTTGGAAATTGACACTGTCCACAACCTAATTCTGCTTCTTGACATGTAACAAGACATATCTGTTCTTACTGCCTTATCTGTGTTGAAATAATACAAACTTTCCCATGGAGACAAAACTCCAGTTTTGAACGACTGGAAAAGTTAATGACAAAATGGAAGTGCAAACATCTTAAATTTCATCTGTAAGCTTACAGCTCTGAAAATTTCTATTTGAACCCTTTTTTATTAAATTAATTTCTGTCTTTTGATCTTGCTTCTCCAGTTCTGCAGTCAGAAAATAATGTCCTTGTTCTGGTATTTCAACTTCCTGTCTCTGTTTGTCCTTTCCAGATTCATTTGCCTGGATTGAGAAAGCCATCAATCATGCAGCTTAATCGATGTACGCTACTCCTTGCAGCTGTCAGTACTATCCAAAGTGAGTCTCATGCATGTTAATGTTGTAATTTTATTAAAGCTTTTGAACAAATAATATGATACCTGGTGGTGCACCGGGGGAGGGAATATAAGACACCAGGACTAATAAGCGAGAGTGGTATATACTACAGAATGACGGTGAAAGTCCTTTAATCACTGTCCCATTTCTGTTTCCTCATGGAGAAACAACAAAAAGAAAAAAATGCCTCAAGCCTGCGAGTAATTTCAGCTTCTCTTCAATAAATTATTACTAATTTGATATTTCCCTCTTTAATTGCTGATGCATCATATAAAATATTAATTACTGTTCCTGCATATTAGGCTGGACAGCTGTGAGTCCCTTACAAACATACTGATGTAGGATTCAGGTCGTTTTGAAAAGGTGTCTCTGGGGATGTGGAGATTTTCCTGAACTGCTGGCAAATTGGAGAAGACAGTAGAAATTAGAGTGACTTCATTGGTTAAGTCAGCAGAGAGAGGTGGCTTGCAGGCTGCACTCTAATGTCTATGCTGCCTTCAGGTCTGTCAGCTAAAATTAATGACTCGCTGCAAACTAGAAAGGACTGTTTTCTGTGAGCTGCTAGGGGATAAAACAGCTTTGCAAGGTCACATTTTGTGCACATTGTGTTCCTCATTAACCTCCGCCTGGCCTAATCATCAGTGAAAAACAAAATCCCATGTAGACACACGATAAAAGGCAGTAATAACTGATTATATTTGGGAGACCAACAGGAGGTAAGTGAGCTTACTCTACAAACAACATATCTAGCTAGATAGGACTTTGCCGAGGCAAACCTGATTCTTAGTGGAATTAAAGGAATCAAAACACTAATATATTCCATAGCTAAGAAAAAAGTATGATCCTACAATGTTGCCTTTATAACATGTATTTGTTTTTTTTTTGAAACGCAGATCTCATATGCATTTTAACTTCTTAATTTTCCACTGTCCATCAATATTAGCCATAAATAAAAGTTTTCTTTATCTAAAATTATAGTTATCTGTATGTCTAAATTGTTAAGACAAGCACTTTTGTTATCTTAATTTTATGGGGTTTTGTCCCTCTAGATTGCTAAAATAGAGTTTGTAATTGGAGGAAAGAGAGGAAAAAGAGCAGAGCCTTTATTCTTTGCCAGAAGAGACTATATTTTGACCTTCGGCCAGGTTACTCATCCCAAACATCCCAAAAGCTGCATTCCAAAAAAGTGTCTTCATCTCTCAGAAAATTAAATTTGGTGTAAAAGAAACAATTCTTTTCTTCATATGAGAAAAGAATTGTGTTTCTCTCAAGGGACTAAGAACACACATCAAACAAACCTGAAAAAAATTCCTTAAACAATTTACAACTAAAGATATTGCAGACTAAAAAAAGACTTGGATAAAGCTAAAATAATCAAGATTTATTTCAAATAATAACACACACTTAGTCAATACAGTAGAAAATCTGTATTGTTCACACAATATAGATTGACATAATGATTGTTTCAAATAACACATTCTTAGCCAATAAACTAGAAAATGTATATAGTTCACATGATACACATTATTATAATGATGCTACACTAGTTGTCAGCAAGTTATGCCAGGAAGTGTACACACAGTGACACACAGCCCATTTTCTGGTGAGCTTACTGACAGCTGCAGAGCGGCCACCTTTTGGCAGCCCCTTGGAGCAGAATCTTTCTCAGAAAGGAAGACGTTCCTGAGAGCTCCTCAGGAATGTGTGGCTTTCCTGTTTTACAGTCTCCCCAGTGGAATGCTTTGGGGTTAAAATACATTTTGATTATGCTAATGTTTTTCAGATTTCACCTATTGTACCTTAGGAAACAGATACTCTAAACAACTAAGCTCAATATATTACATGATTCCCTCTGAAAAATCATAAGAACCTGCTATTTAATATAATCCACAGGGGTAATACTTATATTTTTTCCACACCTCTTAAAATTTCCATAAAGCATTATTTAAGATAAGTACTGAATTACAAGAGCTCTCTGATATTCTTTTATTATAGGTAAGACCTACAGAAAGAATTTGACACATTATCACATTGGAAAAGAGCAAACATTCTCAACAAACTTTATTGTTGTTCCGAAATTGGAACATAGTGAGCCATTTCTTTGTTATTTATCATAGGGTGAAAGCATACCAAGTAGAAGCTTTTCTGTGCATATTGTACAGTATATGCTACATATTTCTGCTTATATAGAACGAATATCCTTGCCTAATGCTTTGTTAACTCCATTCTGGAAGGTCATGTCTTTTATATTAGCACAGCACATCATGAACTAGCATGGTTAGTGACAGTGGGTTATAATGTTGGAATAACACAGTAGTGTTATTCACAGTGATTCTAATCAGATCTGACAGGGAGAGTGTGTGAAGGCTGTGCAGAAGGTGACTATCTAAAAACTGCTACTCCCCAGAACATTTGTCAGGGAGTTGCTCAGATCTGGTACTCGCAGTTTCCTGCTGAGTACCCGCGTTCCTTTCAGATAAAATCTGTGATGCTGGAAAACAGTTGTGGAAGCAAGTGGAGCCTTGCCAGGGAAAAAGAGATCTACACCTTTTGTGACTGACACAAGTTGATGTTTCAAGCCTTGCCCTTCCTTGTTTAAAAGTGAAGAAAAACTGGTTCAGATTCAACACGGTGCTAATTTCCAGCATCTTAATGTGAGGCCGAACTAGAAGAAGTCCTTTAGCTCGGGCTGCTTTGTAGATAGAGGGCAACTTTAAGGCCATCTTAAATCTGAATTGCCACTGGAAGCATTTCTCTCTGTCCTTCCATAAAATGCAAAGGGTGTAAGGTAAAAAGCTGTCTAAACAGGCAGGCTGAGTCAAGTGCCCAAAGTTAGGTAAGAAAACTTCTGGTCTGAGAATCCACTGCTGCTGTTGTGCATCTCTAGCCCCCCACTCACTTGTCAGTGGCATTGCTGTCTTTGGTCACACGCTTCCCTGTCATCTGTTAGCTCTCAAGAGCAACACTAACTCTTGTCATTTACATCAAAATAAAACCACCTTGGAATTTTCTTTGTACAGAAAGCAGCCATATGTCTCCTGTGATGTGTGTGTATGTGTGCAAACTCAGTGGTGATCTCTGAATGCCTGCAAAACAGAAGCTGAGTACTAAAATGGGTATAGAAAAATGGGGGAATTACATAATTCTCAGATTGGAAAATGGTAACATCCCTTAGAACTATCAGAAATGAAAACGATGGGCATAGTTGTAGTGAGTGTAGGTGTAGGTAGGGTAGGTTTAGACTGAACATTAGGAAAGAATTCTTCACAGAAAGGGTGGTCGGGCATTGGAATAGGCTGCCCAGGGAGGTGGTTGAGTCACCATCCCTGGATGTGTTTAAGAGACGATTAGATGTGGTGCTGAGGGATATGGTGTAGGGGAGGACTGTGTAGAGTAGGGTAGATGGTTGGACTCGATGATCCCAAGGGTCTCTTCCAACCTAGATGATTCTATGATTCTATGAGTGCCGTCTCACTTTCACCATCAGGAGGCCCGGTTGTGTGCAGCCCCAGTGCTCGGGGCATCCTGGTGCTCGGGGCATCCTGGTGCTAAGGGAATCCTGGTGCTCAGGGCATCCTGGTGCTCAGGGCATCCCTGTGCTTGGGGCACCCTGGTGCACAGGCCATCTCTGTGCAAGGAGCATCCCGGTGGTCAGAGCATCCCTGTGCCTGCGGTATCCCGGCGGTCAGGGCATCCCGGCAGGGCTGCTGCCCTGTAGTGGCTGTGTCCTGAGCGCTGCCGGGCCCCGCAGACCGACACCGGCCCCTCCTGAACGCGAAGGGCTGCAAACAACGGTGGGAAAGTGACACCTTCCGGCCAAAGGAGAGATTTGCACAACTCCCCAACGCTTCTCCAGCTCGAGTGGTGCAGGGATGGCTTGGGAATAATCACTCTCTCCTGCAGCCTCCGTTCGCTTTTAGAATATTGATCCCTAATAGCTTTCCACTGATATCATTGAAATTCCTAATGCGGGCAATCTTAATGTTCTGCCGCTGCTATTTGGCCACTGGTGTTTTAGAACTGGGCTGAACTAAATACATGAACTCTTGAGAAGTGAAAAACATTTCTTCCAATAATTTCTAATAAAAAAAAAACCACACACACAAAAAAAAAACCAAACAAAAAACCCAAACAACAAACAAACAAAACCCAAGCTCCTAATACATAGCCATTACCTAAGGGAATGGAGAGAATTATACACCACATCTCTAGTGATGTATGGCAACAGTATCGTCATCACCTTGTTGTAATGCTGTGTGGCAATCAAATAAGTGCTCAGTGCCAAAGAGACTGAACTTCTCATTCAACAGGGCTTTTCATAGATTATGACACAGATGGCAAATTCCAACACCCAATTTCTTTCACTGGCTGAGGATGGATGGACAGCTTAGGCTGCTGGGTGCCTGAAGCGTACCAGGATAAGCCAGTTCAGATAACCTTTGTATTATTCTTTCTACCTACTGAATTTACTCAAAGTCTTTAGAAAGTCACCATAAGATTTCCTTGATGGAAGTGTTACCCATCAGTATAGACACTGATGAATAGAATTGGTGGTGAAAGCAGAGGAAATATAATAACAGGGTTTTTTTTCGGTTGACTCAGCTATGTCAGTTCTGTGCCTTTAGATCAACAGAGAATTTAGGAACTGCTGCAACGGAAAAAAACCTGCTCTCTTTAAAATGGCCTGGCACTTAATAAAGTGAGCAAATTGGTGATTTTCCTTAGAGTACTTGACTTTACGGTGTGACATCAGAAATGGGGAAAATTAAATTGACTGGCACATCACTTTTTCATGAGTAGGCTGCTTGAGGATGTCTGTGATTTAAAAAATCCCCCCAAAAGAACAAAACTATTCCATTTTAGTAGTATATTCATAAGCAAATAACAAACCTTGTTCATGCTCCTGGTTAGGCATGTTGGTGCTTTGCCATTGCCCTTAATTTCAGCAAGGTGTACTTTATATACCTTTCCCCTTGAGGATCTTAATTTATTCACCAAACCACTATACGAAAATCTCACTTCTCCTTACAGGATTTTTTTCAGATGCTATGATAATATTGACTGCTTCCAGAAATCTTTTCTGCTGTAGTCTTCTCAAAAAGAATCTCTGTCTGCTCTCTCTTAGTAAAACCACTGTACCACATCTCATCCCAGGCTGCATTTTTGTCTTTGAACCATGTTTCTCTGGTTCCCTCTATTCAGTGATGATGATGATGATGAACAAGTCTTTATAATTTAGCGGTATTGGATGATTTCAGTGAGAAATTGGATGGCATCATGTGTGCAAATGAGATTTCATCAGCTTCTTCTTAACCAGCATTAGTGTTACAGTATTAACAAAGAAGCAGCATTTTTACTTCAGTTACTAAGTTTTGATAAACAAGATGTAGGATTTCCTTCATCGGTATTTTTCGTTTAATTGTCCATTAGCTTAAATGATTTCCTGAGAAATTCACATCAAATGTTGTATCATATTTCTTGACTTGCTTCACCCTGTCCAAGGAACTTCTCAGCTGGCTCGCTTGGTCCCTGCAGTTTGGGAGTGCACAGTTTGCTTCGTACCCTGTTGCAGCACTCAGCATGGTGCTACGGGAATTTCCTTTTCGGAGGTTGGGAGTCACTTGTTATTCAGATTCATGGCTTGCAGAGGCAAGGCATGAGAAGAGAAAGACCTGGTCCTGTTTACAAGAGAATTTTGGTGTCTTTTTGACTATTGCAGAAATAGCTCTTCTCCAATTTATCCAGAACAACAATTTTTATTTATTTTTTTCTGGATAAATAAATTTAAACATAGGGTACCTTGGCCAGTGAAATCATTGGACTGACAAATGAATCAATAGAGTTACACCACCCAGCTCCAAGCCTGAATTTATCTTTTGATGTCCAAAATCTACTAAGCAACTGATGGTGAAACACATGTTTCACCGTTGCCTCAGGTGACTTTTCTGCGATTTAATTATAATCAGATAGGAAAATCCACTTAGAAAGTACATCTTCAAAGCACTGTGCAACGTGATGTCATTTGCTTTTATGCCTAATTTTGTTAAAGGAAATTATAATCTTGAATTCCCATCTGTGGAGCAGAGAATTATGAGAAGTTTGTTTTACTTCATTCCCTCCCACATAATATAGATGATAATTTAGCTCTTTTCTGTGCAAACGGACTGGCAGGAAGGTACTTAGGAAATACTATTTTACATGATGCACCACAGATCGATGTCCCAGTTGGGTCTTAAACTCAAAGCAGAAGATTATATTTAATCTTCTGCTAAGATTTGTGAAAGAGAGATTAAAAAGCAAGTAACAGACTTAAATCTGCTATACTGATGATGCTTCATCTTGGATGAAATGTGTTTAGTTCTAGAAATCCCCCAGATCTTGAAAACTATCAGAAACAAATACAGACGATTTGAAAAACTGTAAAATCCCAAAAGCAGCATGCTTGCTTTATGTATTGCCAAATATTGAATGACTTATGCCTGAAAGAATGATACCTTGTTTGCAGGGGGAGGAATATTCACTGTATTTCTCCAATACTTGTTCTCATTACTTAGACCTCTAGGATTTTTATTGCTGCTAGAAATTTACAGACAATTAACTCGGACAGAAAGAAGCTTGGTAGGTTTATGAGAGTTATATAGGAAAAAAGAGATTTTTGTGGTTTGTTCAGGGCCAGCGTTGGAAAGGAGGCTCAGCCTCAGAGGATGCTGGTGCACTGGGTCGGGCTGGGACGGGGTTCATGTTCCTTCATGGCAGCTCGTATAGCGCTGTGCTTCAGAATTGTGGCTAAAACACAGCAGTATTGGTAACACAGCTGTATTTTGGGCATTGCTGAACAGTGCTTGCACAGCATCAAGGCCTTCTCTTTCCCACCCTGCCCACCCAGGGGGAAAACTCAGGGTGGACAAGGCATTAGGAGGTTACCGAGGCAGGACCGCTGACCTGAAGGAACATTCCATCCCATACATTATCCTTCTCACCAGTCACAGCTCAGGGTAAGGAGGAGGAAGGGGGAACACTTGTGGTTGTGGCATTTGTTTTCCCAAGCAGCTGCTACACACGCTGGGCCCTGCTCCCCAGGAGGTGTTTGGACATCTGCCTGCCAATGGCAGGTAGCGAATCAATTCCTCTTTTCGCTCTGCTGGCACGCACAGCTTTTGCTTCCCCTATTAGAGTGTTGTGGTCTTGATTCAAGAGCCTTTTTGCCTTCCTTTTATTTCCTCCCTCTCGCAGGAGAGTGGAGTGAGTGGGCAGCTGTGTGTGTGTGTGTTTGGTTGTTGGCCAGGGTCAAACCACCCTCATAGCTGGCTACCTATCAACACAAAAAATGTAGACTCTGGGGGCATGTACCCCTAATACAGCCCTTGTAATATAGAAAAGACAATTGAAGAAAAGAAAATCATTAGTATTTTAACTGTCTCTTTTTAAATATTTAGCGTACCACTTATCTTTGTATAAAAACCCCACTAAAATTATAAAGCAATTCCAGGTGAAGAGTCACACTTAAATTAGGAAAAACCCTGGTGGCTTGATAAGGTATATAAATGATTTCTAGATGGTTTTGTTGTTGTTGGGGAAAAAAATTAAAATGGGCAAACTGTACCTTAGTTTCTCTTAATCTCAAATCGTCTAGTCCTATGTGGTGATCAACACCAATCTTGACACAGACTGGTATGATGCAGTTCTTCTATAATTATTGCAGTATTAACCCATAAGTAAGACAACAACAAAAATTCAGCATGCTTCTGCTAGTAGCCCTTAGAAGATCACCAGCAAAAGCTGTAAGAGCGTGGCAAGCAGACAGTGATATTCTTTAGGGATATCTGCCACGATTTGAACCATCCTTGGATTAGGCTGTCCTTGAGATAAAAGTTCTAATCAGTACTTGATCCTGGCAGACTTTTCATTTTGAATTTACATAATTACTTTTTAATCTTGTCTAAACTTTGATATTCACAATATGCTGCCGCAGATAGTTCTCAGTTTAATGACATCTCAAGGGAAATTTACAACCTAACAATATGTATCTAAACTAGCTGTTGTTTTGCTTTTATTAATTTTTGTTACCTGCCACTTAATCATGTTTAAAATGTTATTCTTCTACAATTCTGAGGACTCATTTTCAGATTCACAGTTAAGAACTATCAGCAAACTTTCCCATCAGACTAAGCACCCCTTTTGCTTTTAATATCTTGAACAATGTAGATCAACATTGATTCCTCCTTACACTGTGAAAGCTGAACATCATTCATGGTTCATTTCTTGTTCAAGCAGCTATCGGTCTTTAATAGGTCTGTTGCTTTTTAGCTTTTTTCAGACATTACTGGTATGGTACCTTAACAAATTTTTTTTGAAAGTCCAAGTACATTATTTCACTCTTTACACAAGTTTATTGATTCCTTCAAGTAACTCCTATAGATCTGTGTGGTGACAGTACTCCTATACTGACTTTTCCTCATTATATTATTTATACTCATGCCTGCTGACTTTATTCTTTACTGACGTATCAACCAATTTACTCATGCAGACTTGTCTATCACCTGAAAGATTTCTTTCCACATGCTTTCCAAATTTTAATAATGAACAGAGCAGGCTCTGATCTGGAGGACAGGCTTTCCTCTGTCTGCCTCCTAGGTGTCTCTCAGAGACAGATGTGCTGCCTGATGCCTTCCCTGGTTTATTCCTTCTTGCCTTCCTGAGCTTGCCTGGTACCAGGAAGGAGACCTTTTCTAAAGGAAGTGTGCTTGAATTCACTGCCAATGTCAGCTTTTGACATTTGTCTCCCCAGAAATTTATCAAACAGTTCTTTGGCAAAGATCTTTGCCCATGGCTGTTCTCTCAGGCTCTCCTTCTTGACATGCTGTCACTTCTGCCCCTCTGCCCACTTAACAATGTCTGAGGGTCCGCATTCGTTTTTTCTCTCTTTTCCTGCAAGTTATGCTCTCTTGCTTGCCCTACACATTCAAATAATCCACTGTTTTTTTGTTTTTCTGCCACTCAACAAACATATTACAACCATGATCTTGGAAAAGGACACTAGGATGTGCAAAGATAGCTTTTCCTCATGTACTGTGTAACTCTCACCTAGTGTATGCTGTAACTGTGTATGCAAGATGTGGCAGAAAAATTATTACCCTCATTGTCTACGTTTGGTATCTATTTCACCAAGCAGTAAACTGTCACACCTTCTGCAGTAGAATTTTGCAGAGGTGATGGCCGCACAGCACCTAATAGCAAACTTTTCCTTCTCTGTAAAGGCACACTCCTTTCCCTTACGCCCCCATTTTCTAGGACCTTTTCCTTTGTGTGTGGGCTCTCCTTTGCCCTGAAGCAGCCACAGATAACTTGACATAGCACCTGTGCTCCTGCTGAATGAACAATGAGCATGCCATCCTGAACTAGGCCTAATGTACTCCATTACCAATACAAGCTGAAATAGCAGATAACGTCATTCTTTCTAAAACGTGAGTTAGGAGAAAGCTTGCTCTCCCTTCTCTGCACACAGTTTTGTTATTTGCTGCCAATGCCAGGAAACAGCCAAGCAATGTGAAAGTCTTCCAAAGGTGCGAAATGTCTGAAGGGTTACAGGAAGCAATTGGGAATATTCATTAGTCTACATTGCCAATAACTGAGGCTTGGTGGAAGTGAAAAATCATCTGAACTGCTTTCAACCATAGTAGAGACTTGATGGAAGTGAAAAATCATCTGAACTGCTTTCAACCATAGTATCCTATTTCTTCATGAGGGCAGTTCCTTCTCTCTAGCCTGACACAACAAACACGGATCAAGAAGTTAGTTTCCCCAAGTCAACTGATCTAACAGTAATGCTTTTATTTGCTTCTCCAAAGGCAGGCTGTGTCAAATTGTGTCATATTTTCTCAGTAATATCTATACATATTTAGATGGAAAGAGGCCAGTGAGAACTTTTACATGCACTCTACTTTTCCCGAATTGGTGGTTATACCTTCTGAGATTTCCTTCTTCAAAGCATTTCCCTGATTCTTCCTTATCTATTCCTCTTTAATAACCTGTTTGTGTTATTAAAGTTAATGGTGGCAGAGATTTGCATGGACGCTTGTTGAGCAGAACCATTGCACCTGAACCTAGAACCATCCCGGGTCCTGGCTGTGCAGCTGCACACGATGGCTGAGCTATGTGACAAACTGAGATTAGCTCATCATGAGGGCCACATCACCATAAAAACAAAATAATTCCTAAGTTTCCAAGAGTACCTGCATGACTTCATTTCTTCTGATGGCCTTAGCAGGAGCTGAGGATAAGAGTGTAGATGCCCATCTATCAAGTAATTTAAGGGTTCACATCTTTTAAAATGGTGGAAATGATTATCAGTTCTTTATCCACAGAAACGGTAGAATTAAAGGGAGTAAACAACAGTTGTTGAACAACATGGAAATGCTACTGCTATTTTATTTGCATTGTGAAGATGATTTCCTTACAATGCATGGTATGTGTCTGAGCTGTCAACTTTAAAAAAAAATACAGTATTGTTCTATGTATTTTCCTTTTTTTTTTTTTCCAGAAGTATGCATTCATTGAGAAGACTCCACAACCATCAACAGCAAAAGATACAAATACTTTTACTCCTCTCTTTTGGAAGAATTCCAAACTTTGCCTTGCTCCCTCTTTTCTGCGAGCTGCCTTTTAAATTTCTACAGCAGATTTTTTTTTTTCAAAAAGACAATAGAGAAGTATATAGTATTACAAACCTACAGTTTCACTTGTTTATTCTAGTGCAGTAAGTTGTCCTCCAGGTATCCTGGCTGCACACTGGTAGCAGTTAGCCTTAATCTTTAATAATTTTGCCTAGACTGGAATTTCTTGTACAGAAGTACCAAGTGGCAGAAAGACAGCTAATGGTACTCGATCCTCTTCCAAAGGTTGGCCTACCTCTCTTACTGTCCTGTGCCAGAGGAAACAGATGATCACAAACATTCAAAAGTGCCAAAAGACAGGATGAATGTCCACTCATCGCTGTGCGGGTTATTTTAATTATTTAATCTTATTTGCACTCTTCAGGCACACACAGCAACCAGCAAGGATTAGATGCATTACTTAAAGTATGGACAACATGAATATGTATTAAGAAAATATCACATTACATGTGTTTGTGATCACAATAGAAGGCAACCTAGTGAAATATCCTTAGATCTCCTTTAAAATTGTAACTGAAGAAGAAACTAGGATATTTCTATCTCCAAGATAAATATATAGATTTGTCTTCATGGGAAGACTAACACCATTTTAAATATGTTTTGACACCTTTTGCTCCATAAAAAATTAACACTGTCTCTGTGGGTGGGATCTACCCTGCTTAATTCCAGCTTCCATTTAGGCTGCGATTTTCTACTGGAAAATAATCCTTCCCCACCATTAACAGAGAAACAGCGGCAATAGGTTCCTAACTTACATGTCCAAATGACAAGGGATGAAGCCATGCCAGACGCAATACGTGCATTCAGAAAGGAATTACTTGGACATCACTTTATCTTTGCCAATTTCTACCTAGAAAGTTATAGATCTGAGTAGAGATAGTTTAGTACTCAAGCAAACATACGTGTTTGATCTAAAATAAGATCTGAGGCTACGGATAAATAAAAAGAAATGACAGTCTGATTTTATTTACGTCACCAAGCATACGTTCACTCTCCACTTCATGGATTTTTCACGGTTAAATTTATTGGAATTATTTTTCAATACAACATTATCAATTCACACTACTTATAACTACTCTCCTCGTTATTGCATATACATCAAACATACAGAGGCTATACATCTTACTGCTCAAGCAAAACAATGAAAATGAGTGACCACAGAGTATAAAATCAGAATGTAAAACAAGGCAAGCATGATAAAAGCATTAGGCTCAGTAGTCTTTCACTAGAAAAATAGAGTTTGCTGTAAAGCTTCCTCTGAAACTTTTAACAAACATATTGCAAACAAGAAAAATGAATTTCACTATGGTAAACAATTTTTTTCCTTCAAGGCACTGTTACATAACCTTTAATGTCAATTTGAAAATAATTCATGAAGTCAGTTGATAGAAATATTACCCTAATAATAGAACAAAAATCTTTGTTTAATGAAAGGCTGAATGGAAGAACAAATCAGATGAAATTTCCATATAGAAGAAAAGCAATCATAATTTTTGAAACTGAAGTTTGAAGTCTTATAAAATTTAACTACAAAAATGAACTCGTGTCAACAATAAGTTTGGACAACTCAACATATTTTAGTAACAAGTTGTAAAGCTTGGAACTGAGGTATTTTTTTATAAAGATTTTTTTAATGCACTATATATGCACATGTTCTGGCATAAGAAAGTAGCAAGACTGCAAAATTATTTAAAACCAGTGGAGAAACATTTTCAAAGGACATAACTTCCAATTCTCTTATGAAACATATCACTTGGCTTTGTGGTTTCACCTGTGCAAGTTCTTAGTAATAGCAGATTGGTTTCAGTCACCATACCGAACTTCCTATGCAAACACTCTGAATGGCACAGCTGAAAAACCCACTGCATCTCCTACAGATTTGCACTTACCTTCCCTGTATGCGTCTATTCTCAAGTCATCTCAGCTTCTGCTGTCTATCCCTTGAGACCCCTGTAGAATACCTGGAGGTTTTTCCCGTGTCCCTAACAACCAGTCTCAACTGGTCTCTTCCTCAGTCCTTGCCCCCTCCTACTTTTGAGGAGCTCCCAGCTAGAACTGCAACATGTGGCTAATTGTGGTCGGCCGGCATGTGCTAGGTAACTCAACATTTAGAATCACTCAATTGATAAACTCCCCATACAGAGAAGGCACCAATCAGTTTCTTCCTGATTTTAATCGCTCAACAGCATTGAAAACTTTTGACAGTTAGTTTAAAGGCAGAATATAAAGCTTATTTTCTTTGGCTCAAAAAACAGAGGCACACAGATGCGGATTTCAGTATCAATATTGATGCGTTTTTCCCCTCTCTTCCTCATGACTGTGTCAAATGACCCATAAGCTAATCAATTATCTTGGCCCACAATTGGGTAATCCTTAGGTCTCTGGCCTAAGGATATACACATGCAGTTCCATTTGAGCTCACAGCATGGAAGCTCTTTTAATATTTGTCATGCTTCAGTAGGAACCTGGTCTCACAGTTGTCTGTGTCTACCTCAGACCTATGGACAGGAGAAATTTGCAGTGACTGGTTCAAAGCATTATGAAACAGCCCTTCAGGATTCTTTTGCAGACTTTAATCTTTTCTCTAAGAAATGGATAAGGCTTTTGTTGGTATAGAAACCAGTAACATATCACCTCTTGCAAGAAAACAAAGATTTGGAAGACAAGATTTGCCCAACAAATGTAATGGTTAGACCCAGCCTAGCCATACATCAATTATTACATAATGTTTGTTATTAAAACTAATTTTGCAAATTCTTACACTTAGCTCTAACTGCTGTTTGAATTAAATATCTTCAGAACTGTTATGCTCTTACTTGGTACCTCTTCACTTGAATGCGATAAAAAGTCACTGCCTAGAGAACTGTTTTTTTAAAGTTGCCCAATTTTTGTTCTATTGAAGACTGTGAACGAAATAGCAACTGCATCAGGAATTTTTTAAACATATACAACATGTATTTCTCATAAAACATATGTTTCTAGATTTACAAAGCTTCCTAGGTTGCATCTGGACTAGAGAAGTAGGGTTTATGCCTTTGAAGTTACGACAGTTAATTATGCCAATTATTTAATATTTATCATTTAGTATTGTTTGTTATTCCCTCTGTAGAGGAACCCAAGAAGGTTTGAACCTAGGCAGATATATAAGGAATAAAGCAACTTCACCAAGATGAAAAAACTGCTTGCCAATGTAAAAATAAACACCAAAGCCCTTGCAGACATGGCAAGCAGAACATGCTTGGTCAAGACAAAACTACAACTACAGCAGCCAATTTGACCAAACTCTAATACAGTCCAGACAGGAGGAACACATGTCATATATCCAAAATCCATCATTAATCCAGGTTTTCCAGTTCCTGCCTGCCTTCAGTGCAGCCCTTGTTTGCTAACACCAAGAAGAGTATCTTTCCATGTAACTTTCCTAAGTTGGCCAAGACATTGTACCACTATTTCAAGATCAGGTAGGAATGCTCAGTGAAGGTAGAAATAAGTTGTTACCATTTCTATTTAAAAGGTAGGATTTTTTTCCAGGTAGTACCTAGCCTCATTTTCATTGCAAAATATATTCATTTTGGTTTATTCAGAACTAATTCTTAGATCTATAAGCAAGCTTACTTTTTTACTACCTAATTTCCTACAAAAACATCTATTGTCTAAAAAAATAAAATGTTTTTTTCAAACAATTGATATGCAGGAGTAAATCTTTCTAAACTGCAAACATTTATTTGCTAAAATAAAAATGCTGTTATATCAATGATAAATTCATATAAAAACTTGTAAATGCAGTCTGCTTTTTATATTGCATAGAAACTCCAAGGCAAAATACAACACACACAGTATATTAGCAAGGGAAATCTTTATCAGTGTTCAGTCCTTACAGTCAATCCCTTAATGCCTATATACTTCCCATCACTTTTGCATTTGGACTTTAATTTTTAGTGGTTAAAGCTGAAGAGTAAGTTATGAAAACCAAAAAAGGATAGACCAGACCAGATTTTTTTGCCCCCATCCCCAACAAAACAGCCAATGCCAGGCTTCTGATGTTTTCAAACCCATAAGAACAGTAAAATGGAAAAAAAAATAAATAAAGGAAGGTAATTAAATGTTAACTTTTATTTTTCTGTATGGCCTTATTTATGTTCAAAGAGAAATGATCAGTTTGAGGAAACTATTTAGATGCTTTTTCCTTTGACTTCCCTAGGCAGCTTGCAAATGCTGCCTGTTTTTTCTTACATTTCTTGTTGAGATAAATTCTTTTGAAGACTGTACTTTTCCCTTTCTTAAAAAGGCAGTTTTTCTTATTTTTCTTTTGGATTTACAAGCAAAGGTTGAATGCATAAGGTAACTAAATGGTATATTTAGAATTATAGCAACTATGATATTGCTTTAGAAGAGCTAAGTCATAACAGCAGTATCACAAATTTATACAAGAGAAAAGTGGTATTCATGTTGCTTTATCCTATTAGCCTAAAAATTTCAGCTGCTGAAGACCTTCTCTGTGCTCTGAGAGGAGTTTAAGCCACAATACAGTAGGCTGCAAGAAGTAAGAGTACTAACTAGATAGAATGTATGACAAGAACCACATCAGTATATTTTTGAAATTTCTGTATTTTGTATAAATTATAATCACAAAACTTGTTTTGCAGCAGTAATTTGTGCAAGCATAAGGAATTATTTCAGTTATATTATATGGTACTGTATCCCCTTTGCTTTTTTCATCTACTCTGAAACACTGCTGCAACATCTGATCAGTCAGTATTTAAGTGTTTAGTCTATTTAGAATTACAGTATAGTAGCATAGACATATGGCCAGGCATCTTACAAGAATTTGTATCTTGAAGTCTTCAGAATGTACCTATATCCGTTTTTTCATTTAAATGAAGCTAAGAAAATTTTGAGTGAAGACATTTTACTGTTCAGAGCAGATTACAAAACTGTTAATGTTTCATTTAAAGATGATAAAGATTTCCCTTTCATTGTTTCTTTGGTAAAAATGTCTGTGTCACATTCACTTCACTTGCTAGTAAAAGGCATTTTCTTTGGTAAGAATACTTTATCTTACAAGCCCAGATAATGTAGATAATAGGCCCATGTAGATAATAGGCCCATTTTGTATTACCTGTCCATTCAGTGAGTGCAAGGTTAGTTTTGATTTAGGACAAAAAAAAAAAATCAAACAGATAAGTCCTAAAACAACTGAAAGCCTGATCACGTAAAAGCCACCTTTAAGTAACAAAATGACAAACAGTGTTACAGACAGCAAAAATTTAAATGCAGTATATCAGAATGCATTATTGGCTGTATAAAATGAGCAGTTTCACAGCTATTTTAAAAGCATCTTATTTCTCATAAGTGTAGAGGAGTTTACTTAGAAGCATAGTGGATGTTTAAAATGCATAGCCCAATACATCTTCTGTAGCTTTGTGATGATTTCCACTTCTGTTGGCTTAAATCCCCTGAATTAAAAAAGAATAAACACATTTCCTTATAACATTAATACTGTTATTTTGCCACTTAATCTTTTCCCATATTTGTTTGAAAATAAACTGCATTCCAATTTATACTTTTTAAATTTTTTTTGAATGCTCTAATTTGCAAATCTGAATCCTTAGTGATTCACTGAGTGTTACAGGCCAGAATGACTTTACAAGAATAGAACCTTAGATCCAATACGGGATAAATCCTTGGGAACTTAAGTCACAGCAATCAACAAGAACATGCAGGAAACAGAGAAGAAAATACACTCTTGGAAAGTGTTTTCTCTTGATTGTTTTCTGATTTGTTACTCTCTTTATATGAGCTTTACCTGACATTTTCTGTTCTTTAAAACAAAGGGTATGGAAACAGTCTTCCTTCAGGTGGATGGCTTGTGATGAAGAAAAACAGTAACAGCAGTGACATGAATGCAAAGTCACTCGCACCTCTCATCTTGAGAATGGGGTGCCAGATGCAGAGGGGGAATAGCAAGGGGAAATAGCTAGAGTGTGTAGGATTGGTCCTTAACTGACAGACCATCCTCTGACAAGCATTTCCAGCTGGTGTTAAGCAGAAGCAGTCTGTAATTAGACTGTAAAGAGGGCAGAGAATCAGGAAACTTCATTAGCTTCCACAGGGTTACATATCCCCTGCTAGCTGCTTCTACCCCTAATCCCTTCAGTCACCATCTATTAAGATCTGTCTTCTGTTCTAAACTCCTATAATCCTTTGTTTTGTATCTCTGGTACTGCCACATTCCCACTTGCAATTACAGTTGCAACCTTCCTCCATAGACTCACTTGACACCCAAAAATACAGCCTGAACGAGCAGGATTTTGGATACATCAGCAATTCTAACACATCTCAGCACCTACCCTGGCATTCACATAAATGTTTCACAATCAGGAGCCAAGCTATTAAGCAGGTTAATCTGGGTCCTATTTTAAGAACTGCATGGGTAAACAGAACTGTTAGACCACAATGATGGAACAACAGCATTGAATTAAAAGGTTTTGGACTCACTTTCTTCCTGTTATTTCATTAAGAATGACCATATATTGTTTTATCTAAACAATGGTTCTATTATTATGTTGTCCCCACATCAAAGAAGAACAGATTGGGATGGTACAGTGGATTTCTCTGTCATTGTATTAGGCCATGCAGGAGAAAAGTAAACACTGGTCTGTTTCAACTCTTACTTACCTTTTTGGAACAGGATTAAATTTTCCTGTGCCTAGTGCTACTGTTTTCCAGACCATTGCTTTCTTCTGATTTACTATAAGAAAGAGAGGTTAAATTCCAAAACTCAACTTTTATGTATAGGATGAGCAGTCATTCTCGTCCCACAATCCAATCATACATCCTAAAATGTATTTTATTTATTCTTTAGGCATGTGAAGTTATACAAAAAAAAGAGGATTAAACAAAATTTAAAGAATCAAAATAATGACTAGAAGTTTTTCAGCCAAGTAGTAAAGGCTCAACTCAATCCACCCCAAGAGTCGCACAAAGTTCTGGCCAGAAGTCATAACAGGGACAGTATTCTCAGAAATTATTGCTATACTATCATTTCATTCAGTGTATAGAATTTGTGTATAAGGTGAATGGTCAAATAATATACAGCTCAACATCCTCAGAATATGGGCTGAAACAGTCATGATTGCTCCTTCTGGAGTACCTACCACTAGGTTATATGGTGTTGGTCACAACCAGACTTGAATTAACAGTTCTCTTGCTAAAAAAAATAAAAATATTCTATTCCCAAATATTATCCTCCCACCTAATACACTGTTGGATATGGCATTTTAATTATAGCCTACTCAACCAAGTTCAGTTGTATTAGTCATCGCTTGCTGTAACAGACCAGAAAAGTTTCTTTGAAGCCATTCTCCCTGGTTCAGTAATCTATCTTCTACATAGTCAGTAATTGAAATAACTTTCAGTTACTAAAATCAAGCAAGAAACACATGGTTTAATAGATTTTCCTCATATGTATTTACCCAAGATAGAACTCCAAACTAAAGATCAAGCAGCTGATCAAAACCACATCCCACATCTCATGAAGGAGGAAAACATTATTTTAGTCCACTGTACGCTTAAAATCCTATTGTAATACAGCTTCAGCATGTTTATAAGAAGCAGGGCTATGCAACAAGGGTAATTATTCAATTTTCAACCCAAGACATATCCCCAAACACTCAGCAGTATAACAGCACACTATATTCCCAAGACATATACCTACTTTATACTCTAATTGATGTACAGCTTTAAAACTCTTTAGACAAGAGGAAGAGCACTAAAATATATTTTCAGCTAGCACTGGCAGAAGGTATAGGAAAGCAAATACAACCCAGGGAAACAAAGAAGGTCACTGCAGCAAGAAATTAAAAAAGGGAAAGACAGCACTACTCAGAGGGAAAAAGAGGTAGATAGACATAGGAGAAGGGAATGGACTGAGGGGAAAGAAAACTGGAACAGACTAGACACATCTAAAAAGAAGATGAACTGCTAGGCTGCATCTTAAAACAAAAGGAAAGTTAACAGGCCAAATGAACCAACTAGGCTTCAAAAGATGGACAAATAGAGAGAATTAGAAGTTATTTCAACAAGCAAGCTTTTAGAAATGCATAATTCTAAGCGGGGGCAGCCAGCACAGGAGCACCAATCCTCAAGCAGCAGAGCACCAACACAAGTACCTACACCTGCTCCTTTGGCTCTAGCAGCGCAGCCCTTCCCGTGCCCAGGGAGCCCAAGCTACCACTGCAGTGAGAGGCCCCACCAAAGAGATTGGGGTTACCACCAAACCAGCCAACACCACCAACTCCCAACACTCCAGTAACTACAGGCTTACCTAGGACAGCTGGGGCTTTGATCACATGCAAGTGAGAGAAATGTATGTTAATACAGGCAAAAAAATACATATAAAAAAATTTCAAACCCTCTTCTGCAAGATATCCACCTGAAAATGATTTTCCTCATAGTTACAGCCTTTTAGAATGAGTTTATGAGGACACATAATGCCTCATAAGAAAGTGAAATAACTTCCAAACACCAGAAGTAGAAAACAGCATTCTGCACACTCTGGAATTAGGAAGTCTTAAGGAAAGTAATAAACTGTATTTTCACATTCATCATAAAACATTACCTACTGGGTCAACAACAAGGTAAAATTTTATACAACACACTGTAATATGCAAAAGAGCAAATATTTAACTACAGTATATAAATTCATTACTTACAGTTGCTCAACTTGGTCAAATTCCTTTTCATCTTCTGCATAACAGAAAAAGAACAAGGTGTCAATTTAACAAACACTATTTCCTCCATGTATAAGAAAAGCAAAGTGTTATCTTTTAATTTTATTAGTTTTCTTAAATTTGCAATTCAAATTATCATTACTCTATTCAATGAAATTACCCACAAATTTGTCAAAAAGCTTACTTTGATCAAGTTTTATTAATCTGCTTCTAATACTGATCATGTTATATAATATATTCATACACACAAAATATAGAAAAATACTTATGTAAAAACACAGACACATGTATAAAATCTATTTATATACATCACTTTGGTTTTATCTTGCACATCTAGTTTGGGTCACCTATGTATGCCATAGTTTCAGCAATCAAACTTAGTACATTCTGTTTTAATGCATTTTTTTTTCCTTCTTACTCAGTTTACTGACAGAAGTTTCTCCCATTAAGATGGCTAACAGCTGCTTCCATTCCAAAGCATTCCCCAGACAGGTATAGCCTCTAAATTCCTTTGTCTTTAAGGAAAAGCTAAGAACTATATCAAACCCTTTATGGGAAAGTATTGCTTATTGAAAGCACTTGTGTATGAATTCAAGGCTCATGGAAAAATCTAAAATAATGCAGTGTTCTAGAAGAAAGTATTTTATCAAAAAAAACACAGATGTAAAAATCACACTGAACCTTTCTACTTTTGGCTGCAGTTTCAATGGCAAGCTAGAAAAGACTAAAAGAAAGAAAAACCATAAACACTTACCTGCACATTTCTCTTTCCTTTTTGAATATATCTCATAAAGGAAAACAAGAGTTACTAAAATAATAGCTTCAGCCACAATTGCTAGAAAGGGTTTGAGAGGCACCATGAAAGACAGAACTTTAAGCTTCAGCTTTCCTTTACTTTTCCCTAGTTCAAAAGCAGCTTCACACCAATATACACCATCATCTTCCTTGGTGAGCTGCAATACCTTCAGATGGGTAACGTTGGCAGATACTCTATTAATTGCATACTTGTCTGCCAGCAAAGAGTCATTAATGGCAATCTGAAAACAAAAAATAGATTAAGAGTTCTTATTAATGCAATGAAAAAGTGTTAAACAAATTATTTATATTATCAGATAGTTCTATGTAGATATGTCAAATCTGTTAAGACAAAGTAGCACTTGAAGCATGATTAGTCTACCTCCAAGGGAAGGACTTATCTTAGCTCATCACCCTGGTTCCCTTTACATTCAGTGGAGGAAAATAAGCACTTTCAGTGAACAAGTTGTCTGACCTGATTTAAGATCAGATGAAAGGTACCCTTGACTCTATTGACTCTCCACCAACAAAGGCAGCAGTGTCTGGATATAATGTCTAGGTTTCACCACAGCACAAGTCATACACTTTCAAGGAAGTTGAGCTAGGAATGCTGCTTCCCTGGAAAATATATTGATAGTCTTACAAGTCAACACTACTCTCCAGCAGTACAGAGGAGACTGATCTGTTTACCTCCTCTCAGTTGACAGTGCTTCCCCCAGAAAAGGGCTAGAACTAAGTGGCTATGCTTCCAAGGCTAAGTGGGATCCTGAAAGGTGGGTATGTGAAAGAGGAAAACTGTTGACTCAGATTTTTCATCACAGTTTTTAAGGCAGGAGTTGAAGCGAGAAGAGATTTCAGCTCCTTCAGTACCAAGCAGGACAGCAGACTCCACCACAGGATGACCTCCTTCAGGTCCAGTACCCTAGGTCATACAGGCTGGGAAATACAGAACTACTTGTAGCTGGAGAAGTAGAAGAGAAGGGAGATGCTTCTGTTCCCCCTCAAGCCTCCAAAAAAGCCTCTTTAAAAGCATCCTGCTATAAAACACTTTTTTTTTTTATATCAAGTAGTATGATTTGAGCAATATAACATCATTCATAATCATTAATATAGTAAAAACAAGTGCCTCAAGACTTGTCTGATTTGTTTTACTCTTATCTGGGCTGTAAGAGTATGGCAAGAACTTCTTGGAGAGGAAACATCATACAAGCCAGAACAAAAACTACACCCCTGTAATAATGAATACTTTAAATATCACAAATTTTTCTGCATGTACAGAGATTTACGTTAACTTTAATGGAAATACAATTTGTAGAGCCTAGAGTGAAAAGTCATTATACTTTACAAAGTGCCTCTACTTGGTTTTCTTGGCCAACGGATTGAAACCTTACCTGTTCACTTCCATTGGTCACATACCAGGTCCAAGCAATGGGAGTATAGCCAAAACTTTTACAAACCATTACAGCTGTATCGCCTTCATAACTGACTATGGGTTTTTCTTTTCCTTCAATTTTTGGTACTAAGAACAAGTAGAAAAAAAGTTCATCAAGTGAGACCTACAGGTTTTAATTACAGTATTACAAAAGATAAAATATATTTAGGTATGTATCTAAAGTAGTCCATTCATTTCCTTTTCCTGTAAGCACAGATGATTCTATCATTTATGACATATCCTAAATGAGCAGTCATTTCAGGATGATATTCCATATGCATAATTTGTGCAGAAGACTACAGGAATCCTGTTCTCAGTTGCTATATGATGGCAGGTTGCCAATTAATACAGAAAACCAAATAATAATCAGACTGTGACTTCTACCCTTGCCCACTTCCTCTTCCCCATCCTTGACAGCTATGAGCTACATGTTTCAGTTCTAGTAGACTAGAAAGCAGCATAATTTTTCTGCTATTTCACTCAATCTGCAAGCACTGATAGACATAATGCTACTACATAATGGGATCTGGCAAGTTGTGCATATAGAGAATTATTTTGTAATTAAGACAAAACTGTAGATTTACGGAGCTTTGTAATTACAAACACTTTCTAAACTGAAGTAATGACTTGTGGGTGCACGCCAATAAAAATGACTTTTGGCCCAATGTTGCTAAGAACTAGCCACAAGAAACTTGACATCAGGTTATAACTTTAGACCTGCACGTCCTAGCCATTGAAACTGTAGAGGCCCCAGAGACTTCTGTCCTGGGATGAGAGACACAGAACAAATTTTTCTTCTAATGACAGGGAAAATTGTACTTTTAGAAGACTCTAGTGTCTGAATTTGTGAAAATACTTACTTTATAGCCAGCCAGGCTCTGTGGGATTCAAGGCCTTGGTGTTTTCGAGCCTTGCCAGGTGCAGGGACAAGGAGGAGCAAGGCCTGGGTATTTGACCCAGGGTGGCCAACAGGATTATTTCATATAACGAACGTCACATTCAATATAAATTAGAAAAGTTTGCTGTGTAGCTCTCTCTCCCTTGATGGCAGCGGTCCATACAACTCCTTGCCCCAGTGCCGGACCCCTGAGGCCTTCCCTTCCTCCTGAAGCCATTGCGCTGGCAGTGTCCGACATTTGCTGTCCCTGCTGGGAGTGCACAGCTTCCTACTGATATGATTGGCTGAGTATAACTTCTATATATTTTATATCAGTATCGAGATTAATACTGGTTCTTTAGTATTATTGTTAATTATTTAGTCTTAGTCTACTAAATCTATTTATATTTCCACCCTTGTGTTTCTTTGTGTTCCCCGATTCCCCTTTCCGGGTGGGGAGCGGTCATCGGGTGATAGAATAATTGTCTAAACGACAATAGATTCTTATGGGTTCTCAAACCATAACAACTTCCAAGAGCAAAAGCCAAAAAAAAAGGCTGTTGAGTATGTTGAGGCATCCCACAGATATAGTTAGACCTGACCTAATATATTATGGAGTACATATTTCCTCTTTCCCCTTCTTTCCATCTTTATTAGGATGTTTATCAGCATGCTTTCCTCAGATCCATTTACTTAAAATTCTACTTCAATTTTCATCGCTCTATTTTGTAAGTACATATCCAGTACATCTTTTAAATTATATTGGTCACATCAGACTAAACAGGCCAAGAAATCTCTTTCAGCAGTTATGATGGAATAATTTGGTATAAACTAAGCTTGTTCTTGTTACCTCCTCTTCTTGCCTGGCCGAGCACAAATTAATTGTCCTAAAGAGTTCACTTCTCTTGATTATTCAAACTTAAGCATTTCCATTTCAGAAATATATGTGAAACCAATTTGTTAATAAAAACATTGCTTACAACCTCAGAACTTGCTGTACCATACATCAATCCAGCCTCATTACTAGAGAGGTCTTCTCAGTCCATATGTATTTGTTTTAATCATTGAACACTATCTTTTTTCTTTTTTAAAAGAGCAGTAGCAGAGTATCTTCACTACTGTCAGTAAAAGGGACAACATTACTAATAGCTGCTGCCACCTCCTTTGCAATATATAGAAGACAAGACCAAAAGCAAGTTGGGAAAAAAGAACATACATATGAAAACAAATAAAAAACCCTTAGACCCAGTACAAAAGGTTTATATGGTAGTCAAAAAGATTTAGCCATGCTGATCAGTAGCAAAGCACAGCTACGGGCACACCAGCAATACATGTGACCACATCAGCCGTGACTAAGGACATGAATATCCATCATGAGTTCTGGCTCTATAAAACTGGTTAATCCTTGAATGTGTGCAAAGAAATAATGGGCTTTGTCCCAGGTACTTTTGCAAGTAGATCATCTAGAATTTGGTGACAAAACACTGCTAATGCACAGAAGAAACAAACTGTTTAAGAGATAAACACACAGGTAATTGTACCAGCATTATGCCAGTCAGATTTCCACACTGGTTTAAAGACCAGAGTCGTTTCATAGTGCATATACCTTGACAGCTGTTCTAGGATCCCTCAAAGGGCAAACAGATACTAATCTATTCTACCCTTTAATATAGGTATTACAACACTTCACACTATTTTAATATACCCACAAATGGTCTCCATGTTTAATAATTTGAATGTCCTAAAAGCATCTCTTGGGTTTTTTTCTGCAGACCTGGGTAAAAATCTTAACTCAAAATCTGCAGGGTTATGCCAAGCCAGGATGCAGGGAAGGGGAAGAGAGGCAACACATCCAGTAATGTCCAACTGCCTAGTGGAAAAGCTACTGCAGTTAGTTACAGCAGTGATGACTTTAGCCACTGAGTCTACACCAACACATTACTCATATTTCAGTTTGAGAATTGTTCTCTCTGAATTGACTAGAAGATTCAAGGACTTCTCTTTCCTATTTCCTTCACTCTTGCATTAATCTTGAGAAGTGTCAAGCCGGTACTTTTTACTGCATCAGAAGTGGCAGCATTCAACCATTGTGAAGCAATTCTCCCATCTTCTTGTAATAAATCAACCAGCCTATGCACTGTTCTGGAAAAGATTACTTCCCTGTTGAGTCATTCCTGTCCTTACTGAAACAGTCATCATATAATTTCAAAACAATAACGTCTCCTTTGACTTTTCTTTTTTTAATCTAAACAGACTTGGGTAGCCATTCAACTAAACCTTACCCACATGTTGACAAGAAAAATATATAATCATTTTTAGAGATTAAAAGGTCTGAATAAACTACAATTTTTGTCTTTCTTCAGTATTGCAAACTGGTCTCCCCTAGGCTGAAGGTCTGAAAGCAGATACCAACATTATTATTCCAGATTTGAACACACATGAGTTTCCTCAAGTCATACGACCAGATATCCCACTGAACAGAAGCAGCTTACAGCACTGAGTTACAAGGCCCTGATGGTTAGTTCAGCTGAGATTAGAGTAGTTATTTGAAGAGTCACAGTTTTTAGATGCCTGTGTTCAGGAAGAATCTCCACAGTTCGTGGAGCTTGCATGAATCAAATACTTGCTTTGCTTTTTGCAAAATTCAGATAGCGGGAACAAAGAAAGGAATAGCTTCATTAGAGATGAAGGTTCTCAGCAGCTCGTGGTTTTTTTATTTCCATGTCTTCCGTTCAACTGGATTTCATCTACTATTGTCAGGGGCAACATTATTGGACAAGAAAATACAAACCAGGAGAAAGGGCACTCATACTGTCCAATGAAACACTAACTTTTAAGATAAGTGTTGTCCTTATATTATATAGAATGAAAGATGCAATAATTTCATGTTTCAGAAATACTACTTAATTTGTTCAAAAACCTGCTTCCATTCTGCCAATCGTTGCTCTTCTTGTAACACCAAATCTCAGGCGAAACTTTCGAGTCATTTGCTCTGCTTTTTGAAGAAAGCCTGAGATACCATCCTCTCCTCCCACCCCCCAGAAAGTGGTAAGTACTCACTACTGCTGTAGGAATGGAGACGGAAGGGGAAATCAGTTACTCGTTTAGGAAAAAAAGTAGGTTTGGCTTGCTAATGAGCAAAAGAGCATGTTTCTCAAAAATACTTTTAGCTTTCACTTCAAAACTCTTCTGCCCTCCGTGCTACAGAAATGCCTTTGATAGTGATAGTTGACTGTATTAGACATTGTCTATCAAATGAAGTTGCAATTTACATACTATTCAGAAACTGTATTAAGGGATTTTGATGGTCAAGTGAAGCAAAATTTAAAAGAATAAAAATGAAATAGATTAAATACAATTACCTTGTAAATGAAACACAGCACTGAGTTGTTCTTCACCTTTCAGAGTACAATTGTAACTTCCCAGATGACTGTTATCCAAGATCTCCAATCTTAAAAATAAAAGTTTTACCAATTTGCTATTTCAGTTTTATTTTCTTTTGTGCTACAACTATCAGTGACTGCTAATTAAAATTCTAAAGAAATTAGAAGAAATTAGTAAATGGAGCAGACAACATATGTTGCCAAAACACTAGGATCCAGGTTTAGCCCAATGTAGAAAAAGCATGACATTTTTAAGAAAACAGAAGAGTACAAGCAACCCTGGGAACACAAATATCATTTTCACCCTTGCCACCCACAGAAGGCCAAACATCTTTAAGAAGGTTACTGAATCAGGTGTGGGTTCACCATGTGTTATGTAAGATTTCAGAAGAAATTGTTTAAATGGTTTGTTCTTTATAATGCCAGTCAGTCAATGGCTAGCATAGCTTCAACACAGAACAGTTCTAAAGGGCGGCCATCTAATTAAGTCCAGCATCTTCTCTGCTGGCAAACTATACAAACTATAGTCACTTTGAAGAAGACTCACACAGTTGTGTCCCTGTATATCACATTTTCTATCACATTTTAAATAAATATTATTGATGTTAAGAAACCAAAGCAATACAGAAATCAACTGGAGACTACCTAGCTAAAATTAACCTATTGACAGATTTTTGAAGTCTAACAGTAAATTGCATCAATTGAAGATAGATTTCTACATGTCACAAGTCTCTGTAGAAATTTGAAAGTTAAGAAAGCCTTTTAAACAATCCTAAACATCTTTACTGCAAAGCCAATTTCTTCTCTCTCTTCTGCTAATTTTGAAGAAAAAAAAACTGGCCATTGATGCCTTTTAGACTTCTGCAAAGCAGTACTGAGGTGGAAAATAAAATGTGGAAAACAGTAGAAAAAAAAAACTGATATTTTAGCCATCTCAAACTGATATTACTACTTCACTTACTGAACAGAGTTACTGGACATCAGAGAGCTGTGTCTTTATTCTGTATTCTTGTCCTGAAGAAACTTTTTAGCACTGGAGGAAGAGCAGGAGCCCTTCACCCAGACTTGAGGTAACTGCAGCCTTTCTTCTTTCCTGCAGCTTCAGTGTGTCAATTACGGGCATATATATGAGTCACTGCATTCGGCTCTAATATATATGTGACTATTACTGGGCAGTGTATAATTCATTAGAACCTGCAAGTAAAATTGTAAATAATGCTACTTACTGGATGCTCCAGCTCCTTTCACTTTTACTGATGTGTCTGATTGTTTCATTTCCTTTCTTCCAAGTCACTTGAAAATTTTTCAAACGGGAATATTTACGGTCCAATACGCATGAAAGTTCAATTCTAGTTGCACTGTCCAAAGTGATAGTTTCTTCTATGGAATTACTAGAAGCACCTAAAAAGAAGTTTAAAAATGCAAAAAAGTTTCTGAAAAATGTATTTCTTCATTCTATGGGAAGAATTGATTCACAGGCTGTGTTTTACATATGCCGAATTACAGGTGGACACAGAGAGCTGCTGTTACACTTTTCAGGGAATAAAACTGCCAAATCAGACCATCAGAGTTTAACAGTAATTTTCTTAAACCATAACATAGCTATGATACACATCCATTACACAAACTAAAATCACTCTATTTTGTAGGTAGACTTCCTAGAGGGCTCTAATATAGAAACACAGATACTCATTTTACCAAAAAGCAAGACAAACTTCTAAATAATTTAACCCATACCAAAATATATTAAGTACTTAACTCTCACCAGGGGGAACCATGTCTGCTTTCAGTCTAAACTTCCTTTCTGACTTCACATCGATATTAAAAAAAAAAATCAGGATTTATTGGATTAAAAATATTAGTAAGCATATAAAAAGCTACATTAATATAATATAAAAGGTTACTTGTAAATATCTATAAGCATCCAGGTTTTAACCAGCTGCTGATTTTCATGATACTATGAGATCACAGGTAATGTCCTGTTGCTAGTGAAGCTGTTGATAAAATCCACAACCTTAACGTTGTTGGATCTGGCCTTTCATGCTACAGCCACTCACTTTGACACCAAATCATCTTCAAACCCATTTATTATTGCCTTCACCTTCCTAGTGGCAAGCCAGTAGAACTACAAAGTGAAAACATTCCAATACGGTAGAAAAACTTAAAACTTTTCTTTGCTTTTAACAAGCTCCATGAGCATAAAATAAGCGTATCCAAGAAGTAGGGTTTCAACATCAGGTATCTTCTCTGATCTATACAAACAGCCTTTTGTAAAAACACCTGGCTTTGTACCCATCAGCACTGACATTTTATTTCATAATTATTTTTTTTCATGCCTTCTCAATACAACTGTTCTTACTCCATCCGAATACTCCACGAAAATTTATTCCAGGCCTCATCTCAATCCTAGATGTACCCTGTAGTACTTGGTCAAAAAAGTACAGCTGTATTTCACAGTTCAAATGCTTTCTGAGATAAAAGGAAGTTTTAAAGTACAGCTCACTGACTTAGTAATGCAAGTCATACCTAAGAAGCAGCAAAGTCTGGCTGAAGTGGAAACACCAGACACTCCCATAGAATATTTGAACTTTACTGGGTCTGGCAGAGACATTTACAGGCGGCAGAACACTGTGCCCAGAACTTCAAGTCCCAGCCAAAATAATAGAGACCTGCTGAACTGGAGTTAAACTTAGAGGTGCAACACCTTGGTCTTCCATAGCAGAGCAGAGTCAGTTACTGCAACTCATTTATTAGAGCCATTACACTCAATAAATAAGCCAAGCATAACTCACTTTGTTGAGGCTGTTTATGATCAAAGTAATTTTGCAAATGGAATTGGTTTCACAGTAGCAAAAAAAGTTTTACAGTCGGATTAATTACACTGGCTAAAAATAGAATCCATACTTTTTGAGATTTTAAGAATTAATCCACACTTTAAATGAATGGGACATGAAATCTTATGCTGTTGAAGATTAACCACTAGCAAGACTGGTATCTGGGGCATCTCTGTACCAAGAATACATGTAACAGAACAAGAAAGACAGTACCTGCTAATAGACAGCTTCTGCTAGAAAAAACAATATAGCATAAATGCTGTCCAATTATGTCCTGAAAATACCATACTTGTATTTTGCAAAGGAGTTTTAACTGATCTCCTCCAATTGAGAGAGATTTCAGTAATATCAGTTTTTCCAGTTCTCAAAGAAATTAGTTATACTGGCAACTGGGGACTTCACATTTAGCTTAGGAAGAGGCTTCTCTTGCCTTTTATCCATCCTTTAACTCCTGTAATGCTGCAAAGCTGACTGACACCTGCTGGTTAACAAGTACCCTAGCTTACAGGGTCTCTCCAAGTGGATTCACTGGTGTAAAGAAATTATCACGAATTTATTTGGGGGAATAAATAGCTATGGGTTGTTTTCACTTGTGGTTTTAATAAAAGAGTAAGAATCTCATTGTCCACTGTGAAACGGTTGCTAGAATGATATTCAACAGTGCAATAAATTTAGTCATCTTTCCTTTTACTGAGCTCACTATGTGCTTACTGTGAGCATCTTTATCATAGAAGTGCCATCCTAAATACTTAAACTAATAAAAGATTGTGTGCATTCATAGGCATTCATTATAATGTAACTAGAAGAGAAAACAACACACTTACCAGGTAGAATTACCTCATACTTCACAAAAGTATGATTAGATACATTCTCTTTGGTTGCCTGCTTCAACTCTTGTGTGGTAGGATCCGGACCTAACAACGTTGTGGAGGAATCAAAGTGATATGTTATGATCCTATAAAGGTAATCATACAGCAGAATGTCCATACAGTATTGAAATTATTTCTTATAGTAATCTTAGGGCAAAAAAAGGCCCTTGCCAAATGCTGGCTACTACGGACATGCTTTCATATACCTTGTGTGTTGACAAGGTCTTAAGGCAGTAATGTTACATGATCACTGTTATAGTAATTATGTCACTTTAGAAGACAGTTTCTAGCTTTAATATAATGTTGTAATTGTGAGCATCAATACTCTTTAAAAAGATGGTAACTATCCATTTCACAGCCTGACTGAAAGAGTCACCTATAGCTCAGAGGTGGGTCCAACAGGACTACATCAATGCCTAAGGAGAACTTGGAAAAGTAATCATTTTTGGAAAAAAATAAAAAGAAACAGAAGGACAGAACACAGCCATTTCCAAGGCCACTAGAATTTAACAAGTCAGCCAGAAAGCTGGAGGTAGACTACCTGATCTAGATGCAGCTATAATGAATGCAGAGGCAAGAACGTCCCATGCTCTACTGGAACACTGCCAGAGTCCCTCACCACCCCACAAAACTGTTATACTGCAGGGAATTTCCTTCCATACAGAGAAAAAAAAAATAATCAATATTGACCATCGTCTGCCCAACTCCTTCCCTTCTGCAAGGGAAAATTACATTTAAAAGGTTTAATATGGACAGCAAAATCCCTTTTCTGTAGTGCTATGGATAGCATACTATACAGAAACTACCTTTATAAAGCTCTACAAAGCTGAATACAGCTACCAGGCAGGCCATTAAGCATAAACAGTCTGTTACCCACACTATAATTGTTCTCATGCTCTATGCATTTCAAGAACAGAGCAAGAAAGCAATTAATAAGCTACAGCTTTAGAAACAGATGTAGCCCAGCTAGGGAAGCATCACACTTCCACATCTACAATACAGATGAAACAGTTGTGTGTACAATTGCATGCAAGTTCTTAGTAAACTGGAGTACGCTGTGGAAAAAGACATTAGAAATCAT
This sequence comes from Tringa tobata, assembly GCA_033628505.1. Taxonomy (NCBI): domain Eukaryota; kingdom Metazoa; phylum Chordata; class Aves; order Charadriiformes; family Scolopacidae; genus Tringa; species Tringa tobata. Next base: position 5,559,913 of record JAHREE010000378.1, read on the forward strand.
GCTTAAAGGTAAGGTCAATTCAATACAATTTTAGCAATTTTTATTATGTCAGTTTCCATATAGCTTTAAACATCAAACTGCTTGTCACAGTAATTATTAACTAATATAAATCCTCTAACCCCTTGATTAAAAGATATCAAAGCACAGCCTTAGGGTAACTGAAATTCAGGAATTTAAGACATGTGATTGGTTTTACCAGGTGTAGATACATCATGTCCAAGTGCCAAATGATCTGAAGGGCTCGCCTGAGTTTGCCAGTTGACAGCTCCTGTAGTTGTCATGGTGTCTGAAAGGTGAAAAAACAAGCCTGTTACAAAAAAGTTAATTTCCTTTTGATTTAGTGATTAAATAGAAAGAAAATAGAAACAAAATAGAGGTTTCCCGCTCCCCACCCCATGGTAGATAAAATACATTACATGTTCTAGATGCTTGCAAAGTAATTTTATTGTCAGTTATATAATACTGACATTATATATATATAATATATTATATATATAATATATAATCCCAGAAATACAGAAAGAGTAATTATGGATTGCATCTGCCTAATCATACAGCATTATAGGAGAACATTATTGTAGCTTTTGTAGAAGGAATGGGGCTTCGTTTTATCTTCTGTCAATGGGTTGAGAAGGTTCCCAGCCACAGCTGGGAAAATAGAGAAAACTGGGCTACAGCTTCGGTCTTCTCACCAAGAGAAGCACTGGGTGGCAGAGTTGATCACTGTGCAGTAGAAACAGTATCTTTGAAAGCCTGGATCTCAGAATTACTCCTTCTCTTTTTCCGCATAAAATACTGAACTTTGAGGTAAAGTTCTTAAACACGAGCCTCTAGACTGCAGTTGACGGAGTCTGACAGTGCTGAAGGAGGTCCCTGCTAGTGGCTTGGATCTAAAGGTCTCTGAGCAAGCATAAGCTGAGGTACTACATGCTTTCCAAGTTGCTAGCCTGTTCTGTAAACCAGTGTTTTCTTTATCAACATGTCAGCTCACAACACAAGGAATGCTATGCCACAGGCAATCGGCCTTTTTGCCGAGCTTGCTCCATCTGCCTTTTCATACCTCCCCTCACGCTTCAACTAGTTTAAGTAGCAATAAACCTGTATATTAAGGTGGACGATGCAGAAAAATAGAGCTTCAGGCTATTTTGTTTGAAAGTTGTTGACGGTAGACTTCTGCCAATCTCAACTACTAGTCCAAAATGGCTTTTTAAACAAAAAGTTATGAAGCTATCCCCTAGCACTAGATACTAAGTCCTGTTGCTCTAAATAAGAGCACAAGCAAGCCTTGATCCCTGCTTGATGGAAAAACAAATTAGTCCAAGTGTTTACCCCTGAAAAAACACATGAAGGCTGAAAGACATCTGGGGAATCTTCCTCTGTCTGTGTCTGCAAACACCTTGACAGCATGCCAAGGTTGTCATGGGTCACTTGAGTTTATGTTGGTTTAGTACACGCATCACCTGCTTTGTTACTGAAATGCCTCAATGATAGATTCAGAAGGCATCAGTGCCAGTTCATAGGGTAGTTGTTATCCATCCACAAAAAAACTAGACAACTTTAAAATGTCTTGCCCACTAATAGGATCCTCATACTGACTCTTCCTCAATTCACATATCACATGAAAATAGTCAGGTGAGGTCCTACAAAACACTTTACATACTTTAGCTCATATGTATATGTCTGTGTATGGAAAGAGTTATTGAATCTATTAGCTATTGCACTCCTAGCTCTCACACACACTGTGGTAAATTGCTATATGTCTGGTGTTCATCTTCAGAGCTTTCTCATCTCCCAACAATAAAACTGTAGATGGAATAACTTGTCAGAACTTGCTTACATTCATGTATAGATATAACTTAGCCCATGTCTGATTTGCATTAATCAACATGAGCTTTGGTACACTGTTGAATTCCTGCTGCTCTGACCTTTACAGGAAAAGGAGAGGTGGGATCAAAAATCATCAGTTTCTACTCTTGCCTGGAACTTACTCTCTGCTCCCCATTAAATCCACAATGAAGGTCCAGAATATGGTGAATAAAGAGTGGGGACAACAGAAGGTTTTGACACATGCATAATTTAAAAAATAGAGAGATGAGGTTAGCAGGCTTCGTTGATGCAAGGGCATTATTGTACCTCTCACTAAAACAAGAGTATAAGGAGGAGTCCTCATGTTAAAAATAATCAGGTTTAAGTGCTAGAACAGAACCTCCCACAATGGTCCTAGTTTGGGCATTGTCCCATCACCAGGGTCACTGCCTGCTTTTACAGCATATACTCATAAGGACAACAGAACACACAACTGGCAGTTGGATAGCTTTTTCCACAGTCCTTGAGATGCATGATACTTAAGCTCTTGCAATGGCTTTGAAAGGCCTACATGATATATTTACTTTTGTTCCTTCTGAAGAGGCCCAATCTTATATGAAAAGACTTTAGTATGAAAATGTAAACTCTACATGACACTTAACATCACTAGGAAAGAGTATTATAGCTTTAGGTGTACTGAAAAAAACAATTACCAGCAGATGATTCATTAAGTCCAGCTTGCATCTTCGTCAGAAAGCTTGCCTGAGACTGACTGGCATCTTCTGTCGTCAGGGCTGCATCTAAAAAGAAAAAAGGCTTTAAAGAAACCTCATTCTCTCCATCGAGCTCAGTTAGAAATATGTTCATGAAAAGAATTCAAACAGAACCTCCTCACCTCAGCCTGCTACCCCCATTTTTCCCCAAGTTCTGAGCACATGCAGCCAAAGCATGCAAGAATTGCTTCTCCTTAGTTCTTTAGCTTACTTTAGGCAAGAAAATATTAAAGAACAGAGGCGGTATTTATTTGACCTGTAATTTCTGTGTACATCTCTTTTCCTGTAGTTAGCCTACAGTTAGGCAAAGCTGTTCTTCAAAATATTCTAGCAGACCAATAAACTTTTCAATCTGTACTCAAATCCTGTCTGGTTTGCAGTCTTATGCGACCACAGCTTAAGACACTAGCTGATTATTTTTAAACATAGCATAGCAGATTCACTAACAGAGTAAGGACCACAATACAACCTTACATGTCTACCCTGTTTTGTAATGCAAAGAACACCTCCTTCCTTCCTAGTATCACCTTAGTGAGCAAAACAAAAGGTACTGGTGTCAAACATGGACTTCAAGTAATACTAATAACTATTTCCATTTTCCTTAACACCATTTCAAATCTGATCCCAGTCCTATAAGGCAGTTTTTGTAGGAGCCATTCAAGACTCTAGGGTTTTGCCTAAGGTTCTTGACTGAAGAAAGGACAGCAGGGGAAGAGGCAGAAGGCAGTTTGAGAAAGTTGCTGTGTCACTGTTCTTCTATTAAGAAATCAAGGTCCCTAGATGTTTTATAAAAATGGAGATGTTTGCTCCTTCCTTTCTGTTCCCACATTTGGGTGGCAGAACTAGTTAGTGTAACCGCTGTATCTTCACGTGCTTAGGTATTCCAGGACACACTCTGTTCCCAAAGCAGCAGTATACACTCTTCTCATCCTCAAACTCAAAAGCTACTAATGTGAGATTGCTCCAAGTGATTTGGCCAGTAGTTACATAGGAAAAAAGGACATGCATTCTGCTGCTGTAAGTAAAGATGGGTGGGTGTGCGGATGTCAGCAGAGCTTACTACAGGACAGCAGCAAGCATAGATGAACAGTTAAAAGCTACATCATTCTTTGAGTGTGTTCAAAATTGTTGAAAACTGTGTGTCTTCAGCAGAAGGTAAAGTCAGCACCTCGCCAGTTCCTACAAGTGAACAATGCTACTAACAGTCCTACCCCATTTTATCACTATGGCACAGGCAACCTACAGACTCTCCCACTGGCATCTCCAGCACACAATTACTCCAGCTATATCAGTCGTGTCCAGCTTGCACCATCTGCTTTTTCAATCTGCCCATCATTCTTCAGCCAGTTTGGATCAAGAGTAAAACAAAGTAGTCAAAGGATATGATTAAAAAATTAAACATTAGCGGTTCTTCACAAGACTCTGCATCTTTCATACTGGTCCACTGGTTCCACAGCCAAGTGTTCTCCCCCAGCCCTTCACCCAGCCAAAGAACTTCAGAAATCTGCTCTGAGTACCTGCTGGTTTATGACCCAGCCAGTAAGAAAACTGAGTCTTGTTTTCTGATTGACAGAGGTGCTGAGAGCAGGGAGAGCTATTATGCTTCTGATACTCATGGTAAGGTTGAAGAAAGGTCTGTGAATTTTTACATCTGCAGCATCTTGAGGCATTCACAGGATGTCATGAATCACCTGTGTCAGCTTAGTAGATGCATCACCTGCAGAGTAATTAAAATCCTCAAAGCTGATAAATTTAGAAGGTGCCAGTGCCAAGCTGCACAGTAGCTCTGTGCAGGTAGGACAGGAAGGCAGATAATCTGCAACATGTTTTGCATATTAATAGGGTTCTCATCTTGGCTTTCTTCCTTGATTCACACACCAAGTGAAAGCAGCCAAGCAGTGTTATTTCTACTCACCACTGCTTCCACATCTCAGCTCTTATCTGTCCTTATGTCAAACTACATTGCAGAGACATAACATTGCAGCCCTCTTCTCTCATCTGCACCTGATGAATGGTATCAGAGATCAAGATGACCCAGCACTGCATGATTAGTGCCATCAAGCCAGGCAGTGATGTAAGCAAGTCAAGTAACTTCTCAAACTATTGAGTCATGGCTGTATGCCTTCGCCTATAATTGATTTGCACTAAATCTAATCGATAGTGTGGTACAGCTTGCTGAGTTCTTGCTGCCCTGATCTTTAAGCATGAAGGAGTAGGTGAGAGTATGAGGTCATTAATTTATTTTTCCACCTTGTCTCTGCTCCCTACTGCAGCCAGTGTTTGGGAGGTAAAGTGTGGATGAACCATACTTGTCATCACCAGAGCAATTTCAGACTTTAAAATCTCTTTGATCTCTTTTTCAGCCAGAAAAGTGGCCAAATATTAAAAGACTGAGGTACAATTTGGTTTAAGTATTAATGATGTTAAATTAATGTCAATTAATTTAATGTCAATTTTATACTCTATGCAAACACACAAGCATTCAATAGCATCTGAAAACAGCTGCCAGAACCTCCTAGTGCCCCTAGAAAAGGGAAAAGCTGCAGACTGAGCTCTCCTGAGGCACCAGACAGTCCACACGAAGGACTTCCAAATGCCCTGATAGAAGCCCTTCTCTCAGAGCAAACCAGAAAAATCTAACCTGGCAGCAAAGCCTGTAAGAAATGAGATGTATCCTCTACTCATAACTCCTTGGTATCTTTAGGGGCAGAAGTTGGCTGACAAGATGTGGTGGGTTTACTTTTCCTAAAGGGACCTGGCAGCACCTGCAGCAACCAAATTAGACAGGAACAATGGTAACCAAACAAAGCAGCAAACTCTGAAGAACAATGTTGTGACGCTTAGTTAGAAGTTACCTTAACATAAAGGGATGGTTTAAATTTTTCAAAATAATTAACTAAGCACTTACAAGACTATCAGACAAAAGTAACAGAATAATAAGAACTCTCATCAAGCTACTTATCTCAAAATAAAATCTCAGAGGCCTCTTGTGGTATCTGCCTGACCAACTGCAGAAGGGCAGGCAACCCACCTTCCTGCAGCTCAGTCTTTGTGGTATCCAGCACTTTGAGGCATCCGGTTGCTTTTACTGCAAGCTTTTCTTTTGCTTGAAGAAACCAGCTGAACCCCCATATCTCCAGAACACACACTGCTTCTGGACTTCACTAGAACACAGTTCCAGCTCTCCTCCCTCCAAGGGAGCATGAACTTCCCATTGCTGCACCTGTGCAGGGAGTCCCTGTGCTTGATTAGCTTTTTGCACATTTGGTTAATAACTAATGGAAAAATAAAATACTCTGCCTTGCATTTAAATCATCATGGAAATCACAGTATGAGCCTCCTTGCCTAGTTCATAAAAATATAAAAGCATTTAATAGAAGTCTGAAAAAAAAAAAAAACAGCCTGACTTTGTACAGATAAAGGGTACTAAAATAGGTGGCTCACTTCTGATAAGCACAAAACCCAGACATAATATCCATCTCTTTAGGAAGATGGTAGCTTTGCAGAATTTTTGGAAATAAAAATAGGGGTTTGGGTTTTTTTATCAGTTGGCTTTTTTCTTTCTTTTTTTTCAGAAGGTATCACTTGATATCATTTTAATTGCTTTAGCCACCATTAGGTACAGCTTTCAGCAGTAATAATCATCAAAAATAAATACCATGTGGCTAACTTGCCATAATGTGACTCACACATTCCTACAAATATCAGGCCATTTGCAGTCACAAAACCTTTTGATTAATGAAATAAGCTCTGAGAAAGGACTTCAAGGTGGGTTTTTTTGTGTGTACATAAATACAGATGCGTATTTTAAAGAAGCTTGAAGCACTACAAAATGAATTTTCCTCTATATGCATATTTAAATGTATATATTTTAAACAAGCCTTGAAAACTGCAAAGTATATTTTCTGTCCTTTCCTGTGTGAAACCATTACAAATTTTACAACAGTTATCATCACACAGGGAGCAGTATTGCTCCCCTCAGTATTAGGAAGATCAACAGAGGGACGAAGAAACATGTAACCACTTGCACATCACACTGAAAACGCAGCTAAACCACTGATGGCTAATTAAAGACACAGCAAAAATGAACACATACATGTATTGGCAGAACTTTCAGCATTGGCAAGACATGCTCCAGCAATCACATCTTGCACAGCTAGCACCAGCAATCTGATATTTCCTTCCATTATCATCCTGTACTACTCTGTGATGCTTCAAAAACAGGGGTTGGCAACAGAGATCCACTAGTTAGAGAAATAAGCTCTTATTTCCTTAAAAGCAGCCTGCTGAAAACTGCTAGAGGAAGAATCACGCCCAGAACGCTCAAGTCCTTCCTCCCTTCATGGATTTCAAGTGTCACATCTTAAAAACACAATATAAGATCTTCCAAGGGAGGCTCCTCACAACCTGCTAGGCATAGTGACATTTCAGTCATGTAACCTACCGATATGTGGGGGTTTTTTCCCAGGGCTTGAATAACCCTTTAGTTGATAAGGATAGAAACACTGCCCCTCAGCCTCCGTGCCCCTCACCTGAGCTGACCAGCCCTCCCCGGGCCCGTGGGGCAGGCAGCGGGGCCGGCCCCAGGCCAAGGGCCGAGCATCCCCGGCTGCGGTTCCGCTGCCCACCGGCACCCACGGGCGGGGAGGCACGGCCAGCGGCCGCCTCACCCTTCACCGGCGGGCAGCGGGGGAGGGGTCCCCGCTTTCCAGCCGGCCTGCCAAAAATCCCAAGGCTTTTTTTTT
>JAHREE010000378.1:5567410-5596810 GCA_033628505.1 Tringa tobata
TTCCATCATAAAGCCTCCCAATAAATGCAACTAATGGTAAAACACTGGGAACAGGATTGTTTCGTCAAGCCCTTGCTGAATGTCACAGGAAGACTCAGGATCCCTGCTGGCAAAATGGGACCACGTATAGACAGGGGCCTTCTCTGTTACTGAAAGAATGAATGCCCTTCACACACTTAGAGCAATGGGATGGAGCCTTGTGCTCTCAGGATGTTTATCTCACATACAAAAGGCAGGAAGCCATAGATACATGAGTAGTCAATGCTCAGTGGTGCCCATGCAGCTGTAAATCCACTGCTTTTGAAATTTAGCTGCAACCTATAGTTCTGTGTCGTGGAGTGATAGGCAGTACCAGCATGCTGTAAGGAGAGACGGAACCCCCAGAGTTTTGTTAATCTGCCGGCCTGCTACAACAGCACAGAGCAATGGGGTTCAGAGAGAGAATCCAATTCGGATAAGGCTGTTTGGGACTGGCAAAAGATCTTTAGCTTTTAATGGGGAAAAAAAAAAATAAATTGGCTGGGGCTTGAAAGTTGTTTCATCTGAGCCAGTTTGGCCTGAAGAGACTTATCTGCTGTGGAAGGTAAGGGAGGAAGGGACATAAAAGGGTATGTCAGCTACTTTTAGATACAAAGGGGCTGGTTGGTAATTCCAGTTAGCTCTTCCTGGAATGGCTGAAAAGAAAACCTTATGTTCACCTGACTTAGCAGATGGGTATGCAGCACCTTTTGGTGAGGCAGATTTTATCCACCTGGAACCCACGTCGATGGGTTAATGATGGGGCAAATCTATGTAGAAATCTATGGCTAAACTCTGACAGCTGGGAGGAACGGAGCTGCTAGGACAGTCTGATCTAGGACCTAGCTGTAGTTTAATCAGTTCTGGCTCAGTGGAAATTGTGGGAGGTTCTGATGGATCTGATTTGTTTTGAGTGACTTGACAATATGTCCTGTTTAGGACTGGCTTGTGTCTTCCCCACCAATCATCTTGGATAGAGCATCAAAGCAGTCTGAAGACACGATGAACACCTTTGTGGAATTCCTTCTCAAGTCTTCTTCAGGGCTTGTCATCTGCTAATGGTACATCCCACATGTACCTAATACTGAATGGGAAGAAAACAATTATTCAACTTCTCCCAAGGGAGCTGTAGTTTCCTAGGCTCATGGTATGAGACACAGAAACCATGGAGCAATGGAAAGGGGAAAGGCAAAGAGGAAGCAGAATTTAGAGGAACCACTCAAGACAGGAACCAGACAGCACTTTAGGGGTTTCAGTGCTCCACAGTTTGCTTTACTATAATAATGTGCCCAAGTACTAGGCCTGGATTTGGTAGATCATTGAAAGGGTAGGAGTGAGAGATTTCAGAAATTATGAGGTTCGTGATAACAAACTATGAGAAAGTAGAATATGGGGGATAGTAAAACAATCAGCTGTCATATTTGCATGCATTTGGAAACACTGACTGATGAGTAATTAGGAATTTCAGGAAAAGTATCTCCATTCAAATTTTACATACTAAGACTAGCTGCTCCATCTATTAACATCTAGCATATTTTCCTCTTCTCTCTCAAGCTAAATATTTTCTCTCACTTCCAGAGAGAAACTTTGACTTATTCTCACATGGCAAATACTTGGCAAGCATGACAGTCATTTTGGAACAAGGATTCATATGTTGAACCATATTCTTGCTTATAAGAAAACTTTTATATTTAATAAAACCTCTAATACAGGGAAACTGATGGTTTATTCGGCTGGAAGGTATTTCCCAAAACTTTTTGTGGCAGAAGGAAAGTAAATGAAACTCTGAAAATTGCTAAGACAGGTTGATTATTGGCTGAAGAAAAATCTGGATGATAATTTTACTTTTACAGCTTCTTTTCTCCAACAACCAAGTCTATGTTCTCAAAGCCAAGTCTTTGGCATTAATTTATTTCTGCTAATAACTAAATACATTAAAATAATAACTAAATAATAACTAAACAGTAAAGTAATAACTAAATAAAAATAATAATAACTAAAACATTAAAATAATGAAGGACATGCCCGAATCAGCAATTTCTTTGGCTGGAGGTTTGCTTTTTATTAAATCCACTCAAACTGTGAAAAGTTAAGTAACGCATATGTGAGAAGAACTGGGAAAAGGAAGAAACAGTCAAAAGGGACTGAAAACCTTTTTAGGTGGCAGTTCAGATGTGTTTCAGGGATGGTGCTTAGCAGCTTTCAGTACCTGAAGCTGAATCGTCAAGACCTTACTAGATTCTAGCTAGATTTTTCTAATGTTCAAGCAACTTTAATGAGGACACATTTGTTTACAGGAGTGAAAATTTTAATTGGAAAAGCATGAAAATAAGCAGTGGGAAATAAGAAAAACATTTAGAATTACTTTAGAAGTAACTCTTGCAATCATGGTCAGGAGATAATTTTGCAAGGCCAGGAGATAATGTGTTACTAATCTATGGACCACTACCAAAAAAATGTGCCAGAGCAGATGCTATGCAACAACTCCATGTGTTCTCCATTCACCGGTAACCATCAGGTTATAATTGAATAAAAAAAAAATGCAGAATGCACATGTTTCTGAAAGCCAAAACAATATGTTGAATGCTAGTACAAGACTACAAAACGGCATTTTTTAGTCTTCCCCAAACATTTATCTTTTGCTTGCTGTCTTTGAAGGATTTAACTAAACTGACCTCTTGGCTGGATTTAAAATTACAGGCCAGATTATGCAATCTGCATACTCTGCAGTTGCCTACTCTGCAATGTCTGCATCCTGCTGAGTGGCTGTAAATCCCAGTATCTCCTCTTACCTCCTTGAAGGCAATTTGTAAGATGAGGCGTATAATCTCCATTGAGAATTCTGCCATTTATCAAATATTTAATGTCGTATTTTAAGATCTGCGCTGTAGATGAGACAAAAATTTGGGCTGTAGTGCTTTAGAAATGTATTTCTTAAAAATCTTAGCTTGCTGCCAATACCAATTACTGAGCTTGGCAATACTGCTCATACAAGATATAGTATCAATTGTTACTATGTAGGGTTTGATTTTGTGCAGGTTTGCAGATTATGGAGCATGGCTCTGCTCAGAAAAAGCTTTGTTCACATGGCAAACACACCATCATCAGAACTGGCAACCAGAAAGTCAGCCAAGTAAGATTTTTGGCAAACAGTTCTTTTTGCCTTTCTGTCCTGTCCTCTCCACCCCCACCCCCCGCCAGCCTGAACAAAATTGATATTTTTTAATTGAAAATGTAATGAAAAAACAGAGTGTTGTTTAAAACACAATTTAGATTGAAACCTTATGTGCAGACATCTAAAGAATTTTCTGCAGTCTGTTAGTTTAATGTAGAAATAAAGTTCACTGTGATACCAATGCTTGCCACCCCGTCATGGTTTGTTTTGCAAGCTGTTGCTTCAAAATGTTCAGAAAATATTTTAAATGTCTCAAGCATGACCAGATTTTGAAGGAGTTAGTATCTTTCATTACAGTAATATACCTGGAAAAAGTAAGCCAGCCTCTGATGTGAATACAATTTGAGAACAATTTGTTTAATTCTAATTATGCTGAGGGCATGCAGTCTCACCTACTGCTTTAATATCAGGAAGAAGAAGATCACCTTTGATAAGTCTTTCTTTTTCATGAATTTTCATTTCCAAACCTTCAGACTCTTAAAAATATTTTCTCCTTTGTTGCAAAAGTAAAAAAAAAAATCAAGAGAGGCCTTGTGTACAATAAACTACACAGGAAAGTCTCCTCCATTCTGCTACTGTACTTGCTCAATTATGAGCAGCAGTAAGTGGGAGCACTAAGTCTCCCTGGTGAAACAGGCTTTGTTTACATCGCTGAAACTGGGCCATGTGGGGCTTCTGCCCTGGGCAATTAATGTGTGTGGTTCTAAAGATAATGCTTTTCCGTTTTTTTGTGGGTGTGGTGACAGCGTATGTAGACTTCGTCTCATTCAACTGACCTGTTTTATGGTTTTCCTCTGTTGTGGTTTTTTTTTCAGGTAGTTCGCACAAACCTAGTTTCTGTGAATCTCTCTTTTTTTTTTTTTTTCCCGCCGAAAGATGTTTGTAATGCTGAAGGTAAGACCTGAAGATAAGACAGCATGAAATAAGTAACAAGTAAAGTGGGCCTAAGTCTTACTGATTATATTCCTGGTGGAGGGAAGTCATTCAAGTTAAACGCCACTCCATGTATTTATTAGTCAATTTCATTAACCTTCAGAAACTCTGCCTCTAACAGCATCCTTTCCTTTCCAACATTGTTTTCCTTTAGTCTTTACATATTATTTTAGAAAGAGAAAAGAGGGCTTCAGGAAAAAAGTGGAGAAAGCTATGTAACAAAAACTTACTTGTGAATTCAGTTTCAGTTGTAATTTAAAATATTTGAATATTTAAAGATATTTTATTAGTCTTTTGCTTTTAAATTACTTTTTCTCTTAAATGAAAGCTAAGGTTTTATTCTGATATCACAGGACTCCAGGAAGGGAGCAGAAAAAAGAAAGAAGAAAAAGGATTGCAAAAGATGTGGTAAAATCAGAAGCATTTTTACTGACTGCAGAGTCACGACAGCCAAAACTGAAGAACTGAAGTGGGTAGTTATGCTGTCAGTTGATCACTTCATAGCTTTGCAGAATGCAGGTAAAATATGTCCCTGTCCTCATCAGCACAGAGGCAGAGTGTCCATATGCATTGGAAATACCTAACAGTAGCAATTCTGAACTAAAACATATATATATTTATTTTATTTTTTTTTTCACTTTCCTAAAACTTAAGAATCCATGTTGGCAGAACCACGCCATCTAAGACAGTGCAGCCAATGTATCCTGGAATCTCCACACTTCAGGAATATATCCATGTTTCTTGTACGATACTATTTCTGTTAAAGAGAAAATTAAGTTTCAGGGTGTACCACAGTGATAATTTTCACAGCTTTTAATCCACACAAACACAACATTTATGTAACATGTACAGAACTATGTAAGTACCCTCTGAAATGATGCATACTCAGAACTGGATAGCTTAGTACTTCAATAAAAAACAGTATTTTCATCCAGAGAGAGGTGGTCTTGGATATTTTTCTTTGGGTGAGAAGGAAAATACCATTCTAAAGCAAAACAGCCTGCACACATTGCTAGTTCTTTGTGGAAGAAGAGCTTCTTTCAGAAATTGATTGTTTTCCAGTCTGTAAATATTTTGTTGAAGCAGCAGAAGCTTCTTCAAGCATATAGCAAACAAAGTTCAGAGAAAGGAAGGAAAGCCACCAGAACTCTAATAAAGAAACTGCAATAAGAAAGAGTATCAGGAGTCAGGCTTTGTGTACCTAGCATTTGTGGAATACTTACTTGTACAAAACCATTTTCCCTTATTGGATTTTTCAGTCTGACTATGCATCATAATCCTACAGTTTTCCTGATGCCTAAAGCGGTGCGCACCCTTTACTTCTGCATGGGAAACATTTTCATCCAGACCTGTAAAACACCCCATTAGAAGTTTCCAGTGAGATTTGTGAGAGAGGAATTTCTGGGTGAGACACTCATCTTACGCCATTTTTTAGTCGTACAAATACATAAATTTTATTTGATACTGGTAATAATGGAGTTAAAATGCCTTTTTCAGCTGAGCTTATGTCACACCACAAGGGTTCAAAGATGAACTTCTGAAGGTGACTTTTTAACAGCAGATTTGGTCTGCAAGAAATTTCCACAAAGGATTCATCAGGGTTATATTATAACTTGGACAATATTATCAATATTTCTAGGGAAAAAATAGATACATACATATTTTTAAGTGAAAGAAGCTTAAAATATATTAGTGTGTAGAATGTGAATTTCAAAGCGAAAAAGAATCATAATAAGTAGTTTTTACTTTTAGGTGTGATTCAGAAATCATTAATATATTTCCAAATACTTCTGTGCTCAGTAAGCTGGGGGGAGGATTATGCAAAGATAACTTATCCTAATTGAGTTTTACCTTTAAATACAAGAACTGAAAAAAAAAAAATATTCCTCATGAAGAGAAAAATGTGCAGAACATACCAGTAGTGAAAAAACTACAAAGGTAATGTAAATTTTTTCAGCAATAATTTATATCAACTTATTCTGAGTGATCTATTATTTATTTCAGGTTTTGTAAACCCCACAAATGCCGGAAAAAAAGCATATTTTTGTTCTCCATTTTTCCAGCTTCCGTGTTTCACTTTTTGGTTATTAGAGTTACCGGAACCAATAGTATTGTAGAATTTCAATTTATAGAATAAGAATTAGTTTTTTGTAATTATTGTGTTTTGATTAATTCAGCCACAAGTTAGAGTTAGTAACACTAAGACAGCTTTTTAAAAGAATAAATAATTTTGCTTAGTTTTTAAATAACTCAGATAAGAATCAGTAATAAATTACATCTGACATCGGTAAGACTTTAGAAAGTGTGTTGCTAAGGGTTAGGTAATTATTTATGGAAAAATAAGAGTTCAGAGGAAAATGTAAATTGGTCTACCGAGAGGATGTTGGGTCATTCTGACCGGTTAGTTGACATATGTTCCTCTGACTGACTTCTCATAGTGTTTGAAACAAGTCTGTCAGAGGAAAATGTGATGTCTCCATGTGGACCCTATTCCCATGCTTGACAACATTTAATGTGTTTGTCCTCACGTCAGCCCTGTGGGTAATGTTAACTCCAGTAAGACACTAAGTGGCTCACCTGAGATAACCCAGGAAAAGTGTTACACTTGACTGTTCTTTTCTAGCTTTTTCTGCCCCGTGCCAGGTTCTTCTTGATTCCCCAGGATAAAGCTGAGTAGATAGAAAATGCTACTCGGGGTGCTCTGAAAAAGTCAGAGGCATTCCCTGCTGACCTGTTTTATTACTCTTTATTTTAGGAGAGAGCCAGCCATGCCCTTTGTACAGACAGCATGTCTGGACTTGGCTTGGGAAGAATTTGAGTTGCCCCTTCAAATACACAGCACAGATTGCAAGGTGAGCATCTGAGACTGCAGACAGCTGTGTGAACACGGTGATTTTGATGCAAGCAAATGTCTGAATGCTTTTACACATTGGTATTCTGTTGGAAATCAGATTCCAAGTATGAGTGACCTGAAAAACTGCTGTTGTGCAACACGTTCATTATCCTCTAGGACTTCTTCAAGGGATTTGATTGTTTGCAGATCTTTAGGGCTTGATGGTTACAGGTCTCCTGGACTTACAGCTAGTGTAGTGTATCAACTAGGAAAAATGCTATTTTCTAAGCTGAAGCTTCTCACAGAGTTGTGTTTTCTAGGCTTTATATAAATACTGTCCAGCTTTATATAAATACTGTCCAGCTTTACTGTGCAAGTGATGTGCTCAGTCCTATGTTTGAACTGTACTGCAATATTCAAACTGGAAATAAAATTTCAATTACAGTTTCTTAATGGTAGACACTTCTTTTTAACATCCTTGAAAGTTTCATAAAATTATGTAAAGCTTCTCATAAAGTTGGTAAAACAAAGCTTATTAATTCTAAATTCCTTTAAGGCTTTTTTCTTCTCTTTATAATACACCCTTGAGAATGATGGTGCCTCACTATTACAATGCATCAAGCCAGGGGCAGTGCAGGTGTTAATTACTTTTTTTAAAGTAATCATTAAATAGTTTGTACTTCACACAGAAACCATGAACTCCATGCAGTAAGTTAATTGAACTTAGTAGTAGGAAAATAGGAGAATAAATCTGAATTGCAGAAGTCACTGTCAGAAATCTGTGACTAGAGTAGTTGGAAAATACATGATCATCTTTTCACACGCCTTTCTTAGTCACTTACACTTAATCTTGGTAAGTGGGGTTGGACTAGATGACCTTTAAAGGTCCCTTCTAACCCAAACCATTCTATGATTCTGTATGGGCACGGACAAACCTCCTACATCATCTAGTACATCCCAGATTATCAGTGCAGCATAATTCATCACTTTTTCTACAGGTTCTCTAACCAGTTCTAAGGCAGCTCTCATGACAGTGCACTACTTTTTCCAGCTGTTGTGTGCTGGAGAAATTGCTCTGCTCACTGAAACTCCAGGAATCACATTTTTCCTTGCTAGTACAAAAAAGAAAT
Source organism: Tringa tobata (assembly GCA_033628505.1). NCBI lineage: Eukaryota > Metazoa > Chordata > Aves > Charadriiformes > Scolopacidae > Tringa > Tringa tobata. Next base: position 5,575,500 of record JAHREE010000378.1, read on the forward strand.
TACTTGTGCATTTATTACTTTTTTGGCAGTTTCCCCTTTAGGCTACATACTCATTTTTTAAAACCTTTGCACTCTTCATCAGACCTTCAAAGCATGCTCTGTGATGTCTCAGGTAGAACCAGTGCAGGTGTTACTACTGGAGAAACAGAGATCCTTGCAAGGAAAGCCCATCCCTAGATGGGTTTGTGACAAGGAATACCATACGGTCCATAGAACAATTAATTTAATCTCTCTAACAGACTGAGTGATGGCCTCATTTCACACTCTTTTTTGCAAAAAAATGAATCTCTTTTCACATACTTTTTGGTAGTGTTAAGTTGATGTCAGAAGAAAGGTGGATATTACTGTCTACATTTCCTAAAGCACGTACTGCACAACATTGTGTAACACACAAAAACCACACTCGGAGCTTTTCAAAAGAGGAACTTTTCAAAAGAGACAGGATCTTGTAGTAGCAACCTGAAGTTAACTGAAGCCGGAAACATCACCGTTTCCAATTCTTTGTCTGTATGCCAAGTATGCAGCTTATCTGATTCATAGTATGACTGTCCACATTTAGTTCTAAACAGGCATCCTCTGTAGTTCAAAAAATTTAACTTCTGGGCTTTTAAAAAGGAAGCAAAGTATAAAAAGGAGATATCTCACAAAAGGACTGGATTTTTCTGGGAGCTGAGCAAACATTTTTCCGGAAAATTCCTACTGAGAACAGCAGTGCTATCAAGTAGCAGTTTTATGTTTTTTATTCAGATAATGCCTTTGTGCAGTGTTTTCTACTTTTTCACTCTTACAGCAGTAGTCAGAGAATAATAGTCATCAACTGTATGTTTGTTTCTTGCTCTCTTGATGCTACCTCACTGCAATAGCTTTTGACATTTTTTGTGTGTGTGCGTATGAGCATTATTTGAATGAAGAAGGACAGTCATCAGTTGTATTTTTTATTGGAAAAGATGAGATAAGAACTGTGAGTACCATTTCCTTGGTGCTAAGTTTATATAGGGTTTTTTTTTCTCTTTATCACTCGTCTTCCTACATAGACCTAGATGGAAAATGCTGTCTGTAGAATACAATCAGGTCATGAACTACAGGCACAAAAAAATGGCTTGTAAGAAACATGCACTAAGTTCTTCACAGTGTCTCTGAGGGAGCAGTTTTTTCTGTCAGTAGGCAGTGATGAGAAAGCAGGCAAGAACGTGCTTGGGATCATACTAAAAGGTAGCCTTTGATTCACTGTCCTATTAGGAATGTTCGAATCTCACCCAAAGTCCATGGACTTCTGGCGTGTATGAACTGGGACTTGAGGGCAGGTTTGGATCTGTGTCTGGAAGGCAGTGTAGACATACCCAAAACAAGCCACGTTTACATAAAACAAAAGAAACGAGGAATATGCAAATCAGGCTTAATGCAACACAAGAAACCTTTCTCCAATGCAAAATTAACTTTTTGTATGATAATGACAAGTCATTAGTTTCCTTTCACAGATAACAGTAATCTGCCCTGGGGCACAACTCTGCAGGAAAGAAAACCTCCTCTTTATAGGTTCTGCCTCATTATCCCCAGGCAGCTTCACTGCTGATACCACTGGATTCAGTGAGAGGAGAGAGGGTAGATGGCTGGTGGCAGCTATTTTATTTTGGGGAAGAAGGTGATCTTTGCTGGGAACTAAATTGACTTTTATCACAATCTGTCTTCCACTAAACATATTTTTAAATCACAGTCTCTGTTTTTCATATCAGTAAGCTCTGTTAAGCTAACAAGAAGAAAAGTGCATGTATCTGCAACAATTCAGTGGTGGCTTAAATTCATGTATAACAAAAATCAGTGACACATATGAAGAAAAGGCTTTTCGTTTTAAAGAGAACCAAGAGTAACATCCATCTTAAAATCATACAGAATCTGCCCTTCTCTGAGTTCTCACCAATTCTTGTTACAAGTATTTATCGTTAGAAAATGATAAATTAGAAAAGAAAACTGGATTTGTTTTGACTTCTTTGCACTTTCTGCTGCACTGTAGGTAGGGCACATTTACGCTCTCTGGCTGGGCGAGTGCATGTCTGAGCCTCCGGTCTGCCTAATGAGCTGGAGGAATAACCTACTCCTGGCACGCCATCTAGTTTCCTCCGTATTTATGACTAGAAATCTTAGAGTAGAGCCAGCCCTCTTGGGGGAGCTTGATCTCCTGCTGATACTCAGTGTAAATTGTGAATCTCCCGAGTTCCTGCTCCGAACAAGAGAGGTGCAGTGCTCTGCAGCATAGGTCCCTGCAGCCAGGCTGCATTTGGACACCAGATGCCAGCAGGTTGGGAGGTGAGGCCCTCGTAGGTGGTCCATGCTAAGCAGGCTCTGTGAACCCACTTTTGAACGGTGGTCCCCTTGTTCATGTTTGGCTTTGATACTGCAGAGAAACTCCTGGGACTACAATGTCTGGTGCTATTTTAAACATTGCTAAGAATCTGATAGCGTTCCTCTGCTACCATAGATTGCTTTCTTGTACTTTTCTGTGTGTAGTCTCCAAAACACAGAGTTCTACTGTATTTGGTTACTGCATTGGATGCTCACACATTTAGTCCCTTTATCTTTTCATTTTAAAGCCATCTTCCTTCAAAAATAGATGTGCAGCCTATGCTTGTTTTCCTTTTTCTGAGCTTACTATTTCTTCTTATAGGTAGGACATATCTGAAAGTGAATATTCCAGTTCTTTTTAAATGTGCTAAAATTACCTATATAGAGTGTGATATGGTTGCACTCCATATAGTGCAATAACGTTTTGGTGTAAGAAGCTCAGAATGCAACAGGACTTTATAGTGCATTATATAGAGCACTCAATACTTTTACGAAGCATTCACTCATTGCTGAGACAAGCTAGTTTTGAACTGCTGACCTGTAAGATAAAAGGAAAGGTGATAATTCCCTAGAGATGCCTAAACAACTGTGTAGTTTTAAATGTAAAAAATTTTCATTGGTCCTTGCTAGAAAATACTGCATGTTTGGTTATTTTGGAAGATCTTGGTTTTTATAGTGGAGGTGACAGGAGTGAGGTGAGACTGGTTGCAGTAAATCGTACAGTTAGTGAAATGTCGGAGTCATAACATCAATGTTCCTAATAACTGAATTTTACTGATAGTATTGAACCACTGAAGTGCCAGTTTTCTCTGACTTGCATTATATTGTTCTGCTGAGTGTTGCATAAAAAAAATTAAAGCTGTGATACAGTGTAAAAGACATTAAAAATGAGCACTTCATTGTATGGGTGGTTTAAAGGAGGTGTGGAGAGTTTGTGGTCAAAACAGAGGGGGAAAGGCTAGAATAACAAATGAGCTGTGTGTTTTTATAGGGGTCCTTTATTCCTAGATTTGAATGCCATTGATTACTTCCACATTTTAAGTATTTATGAGTGATTACTCATAAGGAAACAGAACTGGCACTTAAGTTTACAGAGAATTTCAAAGAAGCATCAGAAATACTATGGTTATGAAGAACTACTAAAGCCATAAAGAAACAAAATAAACTTTGTTAAACAGAGTGTTTTTAACAGAAGTTTGAAAAGGAGAAAGATTTTCAACTATTACCAAACAGTGTTTATCAGACCCTTGCTTTTTCCTTGGTCAAGAGGAACGGACATTCTAAGTATGAAGGTTTGCATCTAAGAATGTCTCATTTCCTCTTGATAGCAAGCTGGAAGATGATGAATAGTGCTCATATGACTAGATCAAGAAGTGTAACTATTTTAACACGGTCTGTGTGATTTTTTGCTGTTATTTCTGATAATGCTTAAATCAATGCAACTTTTCAAACCATTATTCACCTCTCTCCTGCCTATTATAATAGTAGTTTGGATGGTGACAGCATTGGATCTGCTTCAGATACTTAGAAATCTGAGAGGATACTAAATACTGAATGTTGGCAAAGCGTTCCTTTTGTTGCAATCAACAGAAAATGAGGAGATGGCCTTAGAAACAATGCCTTGACTCTTCCTTGTGAACATTAAAGAGCATTATTTCAAACACTTCAATGCTACAGTTAATCCTGGCATATCTGCTTAAATGTTACTGAGGACATACCTGTAATCTGGTAATTACCTAAAGCAAAGCCTTAGTTATCTAACTGTCAATGATTCCAGAGTTCTAGTGCTGGTGATAAATACATTGTCAAAAATGTCAGCACAGGAGCTTGTGAGAGGTTTCATTTCTTTTATAGAGGAGGAAAAAATGCAAAAGTGTGGGTCAGGTCCTTTAAGGTTGTTTGGCACAGCACCTTAAATATCTTTAAGTGCTAGATGCTTCGCTTTGTAGGCAGCATCTAGCAAAACCAGTGGGAAATCCAGGACAAGGACTTTTTGGAAAAAAAACGGTTGTAGCATGCTACTATCTCTTTGTGTGTTTTTCCTTATGTGTAAAGTCAGCACCTACTTACTTCTGTTTCTTTCCTTTGCTGTACCTACCCAGACCTTAATGAATTCAATGTTTTCTGCATTTCCCTTCATGGTGAGAAAAGGTGGGACTCAAGAAAGTTACACCTCAGAGTAAGACACATGTCCTTTTTTTCCCTATCTTTGCTTGCGCTAAATTCTCTCTCTGTTTGTAATCCAAATGTTCTAGATTTTGTCTCAATTGTTTATTTTGTTGGAGCAAGAAATTCATGTACTCCTGCACATGAAAATCTGCTCACCTATCATTATGCTCAATTTAGAACAGCCTATTCAGTACTACAGTCAGCAGTTTGCCTATGTTTTTATGCTTGTAGTCTGTCATCATTTGTATCTTCTCAGGGCTCACACTTCTCCCCATCAACAAGGGATTGTCTTTTCTCTTTCCTGTCCCTCAGGCTTGTCCTGACTCTCTTCAGAGCTTTGTCCTTTTAACAGACTCTCTTCTGTCCTAGGTCCAAGAATTGATACAATGCTTTTATTTTTGTACCTATTTGGCATTGTTTGAGATTTTTCTTGTTGTTTCAGTAGCTATGCTTGTACAGACACTTCAGAATATATTGATTTCCTTAAGGAAGAAGGTAAAGCAAATCTGCCTTTGTCTCTCTAATACAGTACTTGAAGTACCTAGCTAGATAATTGCAACCTCGTCCTCAAGGCAAGAGTTATTGATACCAACATACCAACTAAATTGCCCTTTCTACATTTATACTTAGAACAGATGTAGGGATCTGTCTGTCCTAGGGTTTGACCCTGACCTAAATTGGTTGATGAATAAGAAACTGTAAAATGACATCCTCTAAACATCCAGAGTGGGAGAAAATCCCCATCTCAAGGTGGCCCTGAGATGGTACTTGCTTCTTCACCGTGGCAGGCTCCAGCCCCATCCCTCACTCCCCACCCCCCCTGCAATAGCTCTTACATTTGTCTCAGTGTAATTAAAGATTAATTGGGCCAAAGAGACAGACTGAAAAGGAGCATGAATCTGTGGCCGTGCGGTCAGAGCACTCGCTGGGGAGTGACTTGAAATACTGTAAATCCTATTTATGTACTGTTCTTGAAACAGTGTTCGGAATCCAATTTTTCATTTCATTTTTTATTTCAAATTTTCCTTTCAGGGTGAAAGTCATATCCAGTAGGTATCAAGTCATGCTTTTTCCTGCAGTGAAAACATTTTTCAGCCCTGTGGTGGGAGGCAGAAGCAGCCCCGGTGGCAGGGGAAGGTGCCGAGGTGTTTGTGGCACTCTCAGTAACTCCAGAACCTACAGGTAAAAATTTGAAAATTAGCGTTTCCCCACAGGTCAGAAGGGAGAAGACAAATGCAGTATTAAGCCACAGAGGCAGTGCCCTCCTCTTCCCTCCCCACATGAGGCCCGTCATGTCCTGCCTGGTACCTGTCTGTGCCAGGCCTGGGGGGCACCATCAGGCCCTGCCTGGTGCCCCGTGCCCCCCAGGCTGCCCGTGCCCCCGTTTCCACCCAGAGCGGGCTGCCAATCCCTCCCTGGGCTGTGTTTCCGAGGTGCCGGTCTCAGGCCCGGCCCACGGGGTGGAGGTTAGGCCCCTGTTGTGCCTTGTCCACAGGCTCCTCTTGCTGCTGACAGGGCTGCCTGGAGGGCGATGGCCACTGTGGCCAAATGTCTGCCTCTTTCAGTAGGCCTTTATTTCTCATTTTGAGGAGGTGGCTGTCTGGGGTGGAGCGGTATTTCTGTGGCAGAGCCCATGGGGACGTGGAGGTACAAGAGGTGCCACCATGGCCGGCAGCGCGAGCAGGCGACGGTGCGGTTGGTGTGCTAGGCCCCACTCCAGTCATTACATGAACGTTTCATCTAATGACAGTTTAATTAATAACAGACCTTGGAGCAAAGACCAGGAAAAGGCCCTTGTGAAGTTAAATCCCGTTCATGTTACTGCCAGCCCTTGAACCCCGGTTACTGAACGGGGACTCTGGGCGGCAGTGGGGCAGCCTCGCCGGTGAGGTGAGACAGGCTGCTGAGGACATCCCCCTGGGCAAGGGGACTTGGAACAGTGGCCCTTTCTCCTGCTTATGGGAGTGTCCTACCTGCTGATCGTTAACTCGGGCTCCCAGGCTGTCTTGTTTGGAGCTAGTGTTGGGGTCTGGCTGTCTGTAGGGAGGGAGCTACTAAAAAAACTGCCCCAAAGCAGAGAGGCACGTGTATGGAAGGAATATAGTGCAGTCTGCCCGGAGAAGCAGAGCACCTCAGCCCCATCAAAACAAATGCTTAATCTAAAGGATTCACATAATAATCTATTCAAAAAAGTAATATTTCATTGCCTCAAGACAGGCAAACTCTTTTGTTATTTTCATTGTGAATCTCTGCAAAACTGACGCACTTTTACCCAGTTCAGTCTTTAATGCCCTCTTTTATTCTCATTCAGAAAAGTCTATATTTGATAACAGTCCAGGATTTTAGCATTTCCTTTTATCTAAAGAAAAAAAAGTCCAAGGAGAAATATGGTAGGTTTTATTCCTTTAATTATGATTTTTGTTTTCTAAAGTAGAGCAATGAATTCTTGCTAACAACATATAACTGAAGTAAAATCATCCTACCTGTCATTTTAGTGGTTTAGCTATTCTTGAAGTAAAAATACACCTTTATGTTCAATTTTGCTCACGCGCTAGTTTTAAGCCTCAATAAGAACACAATGTTGTACAATAGTCAGCATTTTGCCTATTTTGCCCATTTTTATGCATGCATTTTGTCATCAGTTTGTGCCTCTTTAGGGCTTGGCAATGATTTTTTTAAATAGTCTCTTCTAGTTGCAGCGTTCCTTTCAAAAATTACTTTTCCTTCCTGAGGCTCCTTGGTAAAAGGCAGAAGAAGGTATAATGGCAGAAGTATTATAAACTAAAGCAGATGGCATTTCAGTTTCAGAGAATATAATGAAGCTTTAATTGTGCCGTTTCTTGCACTATGTTGAAAATCAACCAAAATTTTCTAGGGGGAAGGATTATATATTGTAATATAATTAATTTAGTATATTAGTATATATATAAGATATTTTAAGAAGGTATCAGTAAAATAACATACAAATAAATAGAATCATTCCAAACTGGGAAAACTAGGAAAGGTAAATAAATTATCCAATATAAGGACTTTGGCTGGCTAATAATTTTGAAGATGTCTAGTCCTTTCCACAATCATGTTTAAAATTCTCATGTAACTCAGAGACAGTAAGCAATTCCAAGCACTGAAATATCAAGATACAGAGAATTGAACAGACTCATCTATATCTCCCCAATCAGTTCCTTTGGGAAATGTCAATAACAGGATTAAATTTTACAACAATACATCATGGTCATTTGAGTATAGATTTCTCCACCATCAAAGGTGAAATAAACTTTGTTGTGGCAAAAATTTAAATGCCTTTTCAGATCAAAGGGTAATTTGAGTGGTTTTTTTAATATTCTCTAGCATCGTGTCAAGACTGTTCTATATCACCAGAGCAAACTGCTTATAGTTCACTTTGGAGAAGGAATAAAGTATGTGTGACTGTGGCAGAGTAAATAATGCTTGTACACTAATTACTTACCATAATGAGTTGTATTTTTAGGGATGAACAGAATGATATTAGATCTGAGATTCCAATTTCTGGAACAGGCATCAGAAAATATTAATGTAACTACAGAGGCAAAACTAGTGTCTTCAATGCAAAACAATAAGCAAGCAAGATTGCTTGTTTTTAAATTTTGTGTGTTTACTAGTCTCTGAACTGTCATATCCCTTGCAGCCTTTCCTCTCCCATTTTTTTCTGTCAACACATTCTTGGATTATAACTCTTTGACATGATATAGATTTAAAACCTGTTCATTCCTTACCATTGCGTTACTAAATTGTATGCAACATATACCTGTCAGCCTTATATAAAATACAGAAACAGTTGCCAGTGATAAATCTTGCATGTGCTTCAAAATTGGATGAAGTTTTTATATCGGATGTTAGGCTGCCCTACAGCATTATTAAGCAGCACAGTTGTTACAACCCAGTACAGCACAGTCTGTATATCCGGATGGCTATTTATTAACCGCAAGATGATAGTTTAACACAAAACCCTCCTACATGGTTTTGCTTAAACTACAAGTGGTCATGTTTCTTCAAATACTCATGAGTGACTTTTCTCTTCCTCAAAACAGAAAATAATGCTAAGTAGTAATGGTCTAATTCAGAAAGAGGAAATCTCTCATCCGTATGAGAAAGTAACCTAGTATTTTGGGAGGGGGGCTGTTATCACAGGTACTTAGTTACATTGAGATATTTAATCATATTACTTTTTGAAAGTTAGTATACTTTACCAATGAAATGCTATCAAATCAGTTCTAAGGTTAAACCAGAACATCAAGGTTAAACTATGACACCAACAAAAGAGAGTTGGACTCCATCTGGTCCTCTATGCAGTGTCTGTAGGAGACCCTGCATCCTTAACCTCAAAGCACTGACTTTGATTGTAGCCAAAAAGGGTATTTGTAGCTTCTTTCTGGAACTAGTCCTCAAATGGATTTTCCACTGGCCTGGAAATTGTACAATCACATTGTTCGTGCCTTTGTTTTACTGCACATTTCAGCTTCAGGCCTTTTGAAGAAAATCTGTCATTGCTTTTTGTTTGCCCCCCTTCTCGATACTGCAGGAAATCTCTTTGCACAGTAGGGATTATGTCATCTGTACAACTGCTTGCAGAGCTTGCAGCCTGGCAGACAACAGAAGAGGAACAGTGAAGAGTGTAAGGAACTGAAGGCAGTCACAGGCAGACACAATCAGGTAGTCTGGGGACACCTCCAGCCCACAGCAGAGGAGGAAGCTCTGGTTACCTCATGATGCTTGCAACTAGTCAGACAGTGAAAATAGGTTTCTGAACATATGCATGCACTTTAATAGGACAGACCGCTTGCCTGCAGATATTGAAAGACCAGCTGAGGCCGCGTGCAGGTGCCTCATCTCCACAAATAGCTGTCCTCCAGCTCTGAGTGTTCTAATAATTTTTGCTATGTGTATTACCTGTAGCAATGATCAGCACACTGATGAGGAACCAAGGGGAATGTTTCTTGGAAGAAATGATCTAGAACTCAGCTTCTGCTCTAAAAGCATGGTTGCTTAAGAAAAAAAAAATAAAATATGATGGGAGGTAACTTAAATTAAAACTAAACTGTCCACTTTTTTTGTCCACCTACCACATTTCCTTTCGTGTTCACCTGTTCTGTTTAACTGCCCCCCATTTCCCAAAGTCCTTAACGCTACCCATCTACCAGAAGACCCCAGACAAAACAAAATTGCACCATTCAACTTGATGGGCGGGCCTAAAACCCAAAGAATCCGTACAATCAAAAGGCAATTTTTAGCTTTCAAAAATACTGAATATACAAGGCCTCAGATGTCTAACTGAATAGTTCCGACTATATACAGTTGTAGGGCTGTGGTACACACTTGCACCATTCCTTTCTCACTCAGATGTCTATTATTTGCTATGATCTCAGAGACAATTAGATATGAAGGTGGGATTTAGCAAATCCTATCACTTTAAATCCTTTTTGCATTTTGTAGTATCAAGTTATGAAGCATAAACTTACTCTTTTTCTCCCAGTTATTTCTGGACGTATATCAGAAAGTTAACGCACAGAATACTTAAAGAAAGCTTCAAAAGGCCACATAAAATGCTGTATTCTTTGAAATCACTAGGAAAAATTTGACTCCAATACACTGTTTTTAGCAGTACAAAATATTTCAGGATAACCTGGGTAAATTGACTAAAAACTAAAGCTGAATACTGCAATGGACAAAAAAATGAATACAAGTATATAGGTCTCCATACTCATTTCTTCCTGAAGAATTAGAAATGCTACATTACTTTCTTAAAATGTAATATGGCCATAAGACAATACAAAATTTTAAAATGTGAAAGAATTTAATGGGCCATATGCTAATAAAGGAAATTAGTTTCTGAACTTGTGATCAAATGCTTGTATGGAGAGTAACTATGCCTTTTTTTTCCCTGCAATATTTTTTCTGAACTATATTCCTCACAAGTGGTGTTTGAAATAATGTATTGGATAGTGTTACCACTCCTCCCTTGGTAGGAGGGGAGAAGTGAGGGATGGTCTTAACATGGATTGCTTCTATGGATGATGCAGTGGGGAAGCTCACCTCATCAAAAATGCTGATGTCTATTTAGGTAGAATGGTGACAGTTGTTACTCCAGGCTGTGAGGAGGCAGTTGCTTGACTCGTAGCTCTGTGACCTCAGAAACTGGGACCCACAAATCTGTTCCCAGGCTATCTGGAAAATGGTTTTGAGACTGCAGTTTACATTATCCCAGTGAACATTCCTTCCTGGCTAGTTTGTGTCCTAACCCACTTGGCAGCCTCCCTCTCTCCAGATCCAAGCTTTCCTTGTCACCTCTGTGGTAAAGAAGATAATTGCATCATGTTATTTGGCGTTCTATTTTCTAGAACTCCACTTGTGATGAGTTATTGTGTCCTTCTCACATCAAGTGTTTCATGCAGTACAGCTCAACTGGCATTTTTTAGGACCCCTGATGTGAAGTGACAAATTCTGTACTTCAGTAGAAGGCTTACATTTTAGACTATAAGATTTATGTTCTTGCTTGTGCAAGGGGTAAGCAGACTACTTGACTGTAATCAGGGTATGCGAGATCAGATTTGGACTTGGGAAAATTCTCAGAATAGCTGCAACCTGTCAGTCGGGTTCGCTGTGGTCCTGTCCGCTCTCTTGAATCAGCATGCCACTTAACGTTTTGAAATCAGCCACGTCAAGAGCTGATCTTGTTGAAAATTGCTTTTTATGTATACCTGATTTTTGGTTTCATTCCCTGCAACAGCTCACTGTGGGTTTGCACAAGCTCCAATGCTGGTCTAGCAAAGGGGCTTAAAAAACACAGCCAAAGGTAGAAGATAAGTGGACTGTGGAAACTTGAATTTAATCTGTGAAATTTCATTACTGTTTTGGGGGAGGAAGAGAGAAGGATAATGACGAAATTACCTTGTAAAGGTTGCAGTGTTTGCAATGTTGTTTACAGTTACACATAAACTCGTATTCAAAGTCTAGTCTGGATTGTTTTTGTTTTTTTTTTATCTCTTTATCCCTTTCTGTGTTTGTTTCCCTGCTTGTGTGTATGCTTAAAAATCTTTTATTTTACAGCCATTTTAATTGATCATCTTTAGACCATTTGAGAAACATGGCACTAGAGAACACATGACAATGTCAATCAAATACTCTTGAGAGTTAAGGATTTCCAAACTCCAGATGTGCTCAAACTATGCCTCATTTTCCTGGACATTTCTCTTACTTATTCTTTCTTCTGTCAGAGGAGAATGATATAGCAGAATGATACATGAACAACTGCTTTTTTTATCAAGTAACAAAAATGCCTTCTAAGGGAGATCTTGAATTATTTATTCTGGTTAATTGTATGGATAGATTTATTTTTATTTTTTTTCCCAGCAGAAAATAATCTCCTTCATTAAGTAATGATGTGCCTTGTGCATTCACTCCAGAAATGGGAAAGCTGAACTGAGTTCTTTCCTTTTTGGGAGACGGATATTATGCTTCTAAACAGAGTGCCATAAATACCCAGCTCTCAGACAAGTGCTCTTGCTCTGCGCTTGTAAAGCTGTTTCTCTTTGTCTAAACCAAAAGTACATTGAGCAAGGACCTGGAATCCTCATGAGTGACTGTTCAAACAACAAAGCTGAAGGTTCACTACCCTGTTCCAATCGAGGCAGAAACAAAACCAAACCTGGCTTCTACCAAGTATTCTAGCTAGGAGCTGGGGGAATTTTCTAGAGTGGGGTGCTCTTGTTGAAGCTGTTTGCCCTTCTATAAAATACTTCAATAGATGTTGAGAAGCCAAGGTGTGAGACATCAACATGAGGTCTCCTCAGGTCTTGTAAGCTATGGAGTAAGAGGATGTTTTTTCACAGTGCAGTTTTATGATTCCTTGTTTTTCCTCAAATGAGTGTCCCAAAATGAAACTCTTTGTTTCAGGCTGAAAAGATCAATTTTGTGTTAAATGGACCAGAACTTCTCTATTTCCTATTTCAAACACAAAAAGAGATGACAAAAATAACTTTAGCTTGATGCAAACCGAATATGATTTTCTTTTTCTTTGATTCAACAGCAGAAGTCCCAGTTGAAAGAACCTTAGAATACTGAAGACCTTTGCCGTGCCATTGTTATGAACATATTTATCACTTCTCAGTTATTTAAATACCTGTATGTAAACAGCTACCAAGTACTGTATTATTATTAAACACTTGAAAGTGTTTATTCTAATATTTTTAATCATTTATAATTCTTTATGATATTCACTGGACTTATGTTACATAAGATTTTGTCTTTCTTGACCATCTAAAAGACAAAAATAATTTTCTGTTTCAAATGTAAATACTGATACTGATACCAGAATTACCATGCCTGCATATTGACATCATCGATAAAAAAATCCTGCTGAATATTTTTTAAAATAAGCAAATATTAGGGGTGGGACTATATCCAAAATGTAGGGGATTTGTAAATGTCTCCATGAATAATTTTTCCTACTATTTACCCAGCTCTACTCTTGTGACTGAGTTTACTGAAATGCATAAATCAGTGCTGAGTATTTTAGGAGTCTATCCAGCTGTATTTCTCTTTTAGCATTCTCTTGTCAGAATGAAATATTGTGCCAAGAGCTATATCTGTGTAGTTTACAGAATTTAGATAATTATGTAGGAAGATGAAAAATTAATTTAATAAGAAAATAAAAATAGGGTTTATAGTATAGAACTGTCTGTAGCTGCACAAAAAACCTCACCAAGATATGAGAACTAAGATAAATCTCCTTATGTAACATTTTATCACTGTTTTGCACAGCAAAACCTCATAGAGCTTCTCAGTAAAACTGAAATAATTTAAAGACAATGATGGACATATTAATAATTGATTTTTACTGTTTATTTTACAGGAAATTTCACTCTTGAAATATTTTGAAAGATTTATGTGTTAGCCTCATAGTTCTCACCATTTTGAAAGAAAAAAAGGAAAGCATACAATGTAAAATGCTATATAAAAATATAAAATATCTGAAATTTACATCTAGAAACTGGTAATAATGACCTCGTCTCAATTGTGGCTGTTTTTCTATACTATTTCCTACAGAGCAAGGATAGTTGTGTAATTGAGTTACTCTGTTTACACAAGAATCTACTTTATGTTGTGAATGTTAGAAGAAATTGGTCTCATACTATACAAGCTTTAGTATAAACACACTGTAAGCCTTGTAAAACAATCTTATCAGTCACGAGACAGCTCATCTACATGTGACAATATATTTAATTAGTGTTTATGGGTGTTAGATGGGACAAAATAAATACAAAGTTCAACCAAAACAGATGGGGCTTCAACAGGATTTGTGAAATGGGTTACTTCACTGTTGGCAGCCTAAATCTCATTTCAGAGAAAAATCAAAGCAGAATTGAGGAAGAAGAGGAAAGAGAAAAAGGTCACACAGAAGATCTGAAAAAGACACCTGATCCAGAAACTTTTTTTTGCACATTTTTCTTCATTAATTTTGTGGGTTTGAAGTAATATGGCACTCCTCTGGGCTAAGGCAGAGGAATTGCCTAGAGGAGGATATTTTTATTTTACTTTCAGAATATAACCTTGGTCATATTGCATGTTTTATGTATCAGAGAAGGAACTGCAAAGCTAGATAGTATTGTGAATGCTCAAACCCATACACAATATAGGCATTGCTTCATTAATGGACACATACCAACCTCCTTCCTCACAAAGGCATTTATGAATCTTTTCAACAATGACAGTCAATTATTTTGGCATTCTTTTCAAGAATATATTGTATTTAAGGAGATTTGGTTTTAATATTCATTTAAATAATATTAGAAAGATAGAGAAATAATATTACTGGAATAGGCAAAGCTTCACTAGGCTTGCATAAAATGGCACTTCTTTATATGCTGCACACAAGCATATGGGTTTTAGAAATCAAAGTATGGATGTGGCACAACTAAGACCTGTGTTAAAAAACTAATTAATAATTTCATTTTAATTCATAACTTGTCTTGTTGCATCAGTGGGACTACTCATACTGAAAGCTTAGCTGTGATTTGCAAAAGCAGTGTCTTCATTGTCGTTAATACCCATTGACTTTTTTTTAATTAAGAAGAAAGAATACTTACGTGATCTCCTTTAAAAAGAAAATCAAGCGAAGTACTTAAGTATTTCTTCTCTTCCAAGTAAAAGCAATCATTCCTTTTCTCCTAGTTATTTCTGAACTTTTTTACTAAACCCCCTACCTTTTTCCTCCCCTTTCTCCCTTCTCTTCCCTCTCCACATTGTAGATTAACCTCAAACAGATCTTTCTGTTGCAAATATTGCACTTTCCTTTGCATTTGATACATATGTCCTTGAGGGGTGCAAGATTTTGTTTCATTGCCACTGCTGTTTCACCCTTTTCCTATCTTGTAGACAGCCAGCAGTCTCACTACCGGACATCTGAAGCTGGTCATCTACTGAAAAGCCTTCTGAAGTTAGCACATGGTTTTAAAAGGAAGGACATCTACTTGATACGTAGTAAGCATGATGTTGTACAAAGTTCAGCAAATACATAAAAGGGAGTAGATTTATTTCTCCAAATACTTTGGTGGTTTTGACATATAACTCTAAAAACCTTTTGCCTAAAATTTTTTTTAATTGTTGCAGTCTGTTTAGGTTATAGCAGAGACTGCAAATTTTTACTAGTTTAGATTATGGTGTTATTTAGCTTAAAAGTGACTTCTGCATTCTGGATACTGTTGACTCAGTACTTAAGATAACAGGAAAACTAGGGAATGGGTTGACTTGTAGTTATCATGAACATGGCTTGCAAACAAGTCATCTGGATAACTACCAAAATATATGGTCAATGGGATGAATACTGACCACGTTTGGCTGTGTTTCCTAGCAGCTGAAGAAATAAGCAAAACCCACACAGTGTGCTACTTTCTATGAGTTTAACAGGAAATACAATATCTGAGCTATTTATAAAGAAAAATGACTCTGGCTCTCGCCAGGTTACACAACTGTCTTACCAGATGAGAAACAACCATAAAAGGTGGTTTATAAGCAGATAAAAAGCCAAACCCCTTTTCCTGTCCATAGCGGCGCTGGACAGGAGACTGTGGAAAAGTGACTAAGGAAAACACCTGTATGGAGTCAGAAAGTGAGGCTGTTGTATGCAAGCTTGGGATGCTTTTGGTAGGAGTTAGATGAAACAGTTGCATACGCTCAGTAATTATTGTAAATGTCACTTTCTTTTATGTTTAGTTCCTTAAGATTAAAGAGTGGGTTGGTTTAAGAAGACTGACTGAACATTGCATTAACCCCCGGTTCCAGTCCTCTCAAGGGAACAAATGCAGGCATCCAAGTCTAATTACATTTGTGAGGTTAAACACAGTTGGTTGTGCAGCACTAGCTGAGCAAACACTAAATGAGTTTGCTTGGGTATAGGAAGCAGTGTAGTTGCAGCAGCATGAAACTCTGTGCTAATTTTCCCTCTTTTCAGCCTCTCATTTAGAGTTTGGTCACAGATCAAAGAGTACCCCACAGCTTGCAGTATAAATGAGACATGGTCTACCAATGGAATTAGTCCTCAATTCCTAAGGGCTAATCTTGTAAAGTGCTGCTTCCCACCCTATCAATTTCAGCTAAACTGAGTGTACTTGATTATTCCTTTTAATTTGGGGTTATGAATTCTTAGTTAAGATCAGGCACAGGTTGGCTGCAAGGGAGCTTGTTATAGCAGGAAAGCATCAGTACCTGATAACAGATGGTGACATGGTGAATCGTATTTACTGTTGCAGAAAATGGAGTAAATGGAATATTTTTAGCAAGGTAAGTATTTTACAGTTTGAGTACTTTCTGGCATGACTATTTGCAATTAAGAAATTGCAATCTGGATATAGGCAACAGAGGAGTTTTGTTTTAAGGCGTTTTAACCATGTATTTACTCAGCAATTGAGAAATTTGTCAGGTAGTAAGTTCAGCTGTGGTAAACGACACCAGTAATACTATGGATTTCAGAAATAGCCAGCATACCCTGGAGCCACTCACTGAACATTATCGTCTGGGACTAAATGTGAATTGGGAGAAGCAGTGCTTACGTGCTGTCCACCGGCTGTAAATGCAGCTATTCCCTGAGCATAGCTAAGCCATCTGGGTTCCCTGCTCAGTGAATGGGAGAGGTAAAGCTCTCAGGAAGGGGATTTAGAATAGTTGTAAAGGGAGCACAGCCCACGGCCAAGGAAGGAATGGAGCTGAAATTCTGCCTCTCGGACTGATTGGGAGCCATTTGTTATGCTCCGGCAGGATGTTCTGTCAGCACTGATCACTGCCTGACCTTAGGGTGTAGCCCTGATAAGAGACAGTTGAGGAGACCGTAACTTAATGACAGCCTATGAGTATACACGCACAGCTCTCAACTTCTAGAGAAATGCACGAACTCCTGGCTTCAGCATCGTCGAGATGGAAGTGCCATTACTTTCCTTACTGAGCATTGCCAGTGTGCAGCCAGAAATGTCCACAATTCATGGAAATAATGGGGATGCTGGCAAGAGACAACTCACTTCAAGACCTGGCAGGGAAGACAGGGTTCCCATTCTGGATTTCCTTGTGACTGACACTGGACAGTCATGGATAAAATGTTCAGAAATATGCCTGCTTGTCCCTCCTGTAAAACTCCCATTTCTCCCGTTGAGTTTTAGCCCTCTTCCTTGAGCTATCAAGCTGCCAATGGTAAGGTGGAAAAGGGAAACTGAATGGATGGGATAGACAGAAGTAAGAGTTGAAAGGAGGGAATAAGGAGATGTACTAGGGAAAAAAAATGTCTTGATGGTGTAAGAATTGGTAAGGAAAGGAAAAAGGAGAAAGGAGGGTAACAGGCAGAGGCTGAAAGATGAAATGACATGACATTAGTGAAGGAGGCAAACCAAGAAAAAGTTAAAACCATCATTAAAAAGTGTCATTCCAAGAGTTACAATAAATTGTGGTATCATTTGGGACTCTCATTGTATGATTTATTGAACATTGCTAGGAGCATTTATCATGCCAGCCGCCATAGGCTTAGCTATTGGGGGCCTCAGTGACATCTGGAAGGATGACTACTTAGTCTTTGATGAAAAGTTAGAGGTCATTGTCATAGCAATCCACACACCTGTGTGTAGCACCTGTACATCCTTTTGTTTTGATTGCAGTGTCTATTACTGCTGTTTAGTACATATTTTTAAAATAGAAAAAAATACAGTTGCTTTGGAAATTTTGACACTGAATTGAAAAATATAAGCCTTGGTCCTCCGGTACATCACTGCAATGCTTGGTTGTTTTTTTTTTCCTCCATTTCTATCCAAAAAAAAAAAAAAGGTAAACTAAATAAAATATATAATGTTAAAATATGTTAGCTAAAGGTCTTTTTCACCCCTAGGCTAGATGAGATGGCTTAAAATAATTCATAAAAATTTACGGAGGATTGGACGGGTGGTAGTTTAACCTATTGTTTCATATTGTAATCCAAGTCACTGCTTCAGATTTTACAGCGGGAAAATATTTAAAGCTTTAATTAAGAATTAAGCAGTATTTTAAGTCATGTTGTTAATGTCATTTTAACTGTGGGGTTTTTTTAAAAAAAGTGAAGGCTTTTTATCAATGGACCAGTGCTAATCCACTCGAAAAATCGGTTTAAGATGCTTTACTCACAGTGAAATTCACTCTTAAATCATGATAGATCCACTACGCTAGTGGTTTGGTTTTTTTTTAATCCAAGTCACCACAGGCTTACAGTGATGACCCAAAGAAGCCAATCTATTTATAACTTCACCATGATTTGAGTGGCTTTGTATTCTAATGTAGACTGCTCTGGGTAAGGATTGTGGCTACACAGAGTGGCAATGACTACTTATATGGACAACTGAGAGCAATGGTGTAAAGGCCGGCTGACTTGCTACCTGTCTAAAAGTGGAACAGGCTTTAAGGAAATGAACTATGAACTCAAGAGTATTTCCTTGAACATTACGTCAGAATATTGGATTGTAACTGCCAATAATAGAGTTCTAGTGAAAATTACACTAAAACTTAAAGCTAATTTTTTTTTTCTTGTCTTTGTGTCACTCCTCCTTTGGTGGGGACAGGTAAGTGCTGCTCCTACATCTCTAACAACTGAGTGCCTATGTGTTCAGACTTTAATGCCACAGTGTCACTTAGAAATGACTGTCATTTTGAGGAGATTACCGGAAGGGCAGCATTGCGTTTTATGCTGTAGGAGTGGAATGGTATTGATCCTTTAAGTGTTCCACCTCCCAGAGCACACTGTCTACAGACATCAGTGAGCTTTGCTGTATCGGTGACTGGCAAATAAGTCCTTGAAACTGGAGAAAAAGCAGAGGATTAGTTTGTTTCGTACTAGAGTTTTGTCTGGAGCATATAGAAGTGGAGACAGGTTTTTGTTATTGTTTTGAAGGGTTGACAGAAATTTGATGTTTTGGAGGGTTTTGGATTCTTTTCCTTGTCTCTGCCCTTTTGAATGCTCTCCCATATCAGAAATATTGGACAACTGCCATTGCCCCAAGTTCTGCATATTCCCTTATAATGGCAAGTCTGCATATTATTACTTTCCTTAAGACTTCTAATATTTGCTTATATATAACAAGAACAGGTTTAGAAAAATATATAAAGAAGATACTTTGGGACATAGTAGGGGGTCCTGATGCTTACTGAAACATTTCAAACAGCTTTACTGATAGGTGAAAAGGGGCTTTCTTTCCACCATAAAATGAAAAAAATCTGCTTAGTCTAAAGGAGGCAGAACCCATCTACGGCCAGAAATTGGCTGGTCTGTGCATTTCCTCAATAACTGTCCCAGTCACTGGTCACACATTTTTGCAACACATTCACTGAGTTGTTTCTTTCTCTCTTTAGATAATTTTCCCCATTATATTTTGAGCCAATCTTGTCACATAAATTTTATGATCATGTTGCTCAATTTCTTTTTACCTTATTTACACTTTGGTAAATGCTTTCAGGTTCTCAGGAACACAAACATAGAAGTTACTTGTGTTTCTTCTTTCTTTAATTGGGGTAATCAGTTTGGTATAATCTAACTGAGCTGAGCTGAACTTGAGACAAAACTAGAAATGACGTGAGCCAATTTGCAAGACTGAAAAAGCAATTGGAAAGACATACATTGAATTCCCTTGAGACAAGACCATTACTTCCAACATCAACTGTCCTATCCTTTGTGAAATAACGTGTAAAGCTCTTCAGAAAGGTTCTTCAAGAGGGTGGTTTAACGTCCATTGTTACAGAGATTACAGCACGCAGACAGACACTGTTGCAGTAACAGGATGTCAGCACCTCGTCAATCTTTAAACATTTAGGAATCTACTCTAGAGATTCATCTTGATTTTCTAAGACTTCCATTTTCAGTATTTTCATCAAAAGAATGACCTCAATATGTAATCTAGCTTTTCTGCAGGGAAATCGGCCATTCCTGCTGTAACAGTACTAGAGTCAGCAGGTAAGTCAAGGGCCAATTTGGCTAAGAATCTAGAAATTTAAGAGCCCCTTACAATAGATAACAGTAAATAGAATAAATAACCAACCGTATTTCCAGACTTCTTGTTCTATTCCGTTGCTGCTGTGAAACCAGATACCAACCATATTAGCTTTCTTGAGGACAGTGGTGTTTCTTTGTGGGTGACTTTTCAATTCACTGTTACCAAGCCTGTGAAAGTAGTCGGAGGCTTAAAAAGGCAGCCAAGAGTTGCGTTAATTGACATGACACTGAGAAGAACCCTGTGGTCAGAATAAGCCGTGAGAAGAACTGTCAGCATAAATATCCTGTAACTATCTAATAACCTCCCTCCTTCCCGATCCACGTGGGAGGGATAACAGAGACCTTTTTCTACAAGGTTCAGGACCAACACCCCACCAGAATAAATCAAGTTCTGATTACATCTTCTAACTATGAATTAAGAGGGAGGCATCAAACATGGCTGCTGACATCCTGGCTTGAATAGCTAGAAAAAAACCCTCTGGAAAAGCGTCACTCGTTGACCAAGCTGGTATAAATTGACAGAATGACAGTGTCTTACCATATTGCTCTATATGTCTGGCTACAGCGACAAGTCCTGTATCCTGCCTTGGAAAGCCTTGCTGTGGTAGAACAGAATTTAGTGAACAGCACTGAAAAGTCATCTGGAAATATCCCTTCAAAGATAAATTATTTTCTTAGAGTCCTATCATATGGTGGATTTTTGTTCTCTTTACACACTACCTGCTTTTCCTTATTTCCCTTCTGTTCCTTCCTTCAGACACAAAATCTTATCTAGATAGGAATAAATAAATAATCCTTTTATCCTCACTTTTTAAAGCTATTTCCACTTAAGAAAAAATAAGAAAATAATGACTGTGTGTGTCCCCTGTGTTTGAATTCAACAATACATGATTAATACAGACTCGCTTAATGAAAAAACACTAAAACGACTGAGCTCAATAATGAGTAATCCATGGGAGTTGTTTACAGATGGCTGAATATGTAAAAAACCGAATTTTGTGCATATTCTTTCAATTTCTTTAACCCAACCTGTTCCCACTACATTCACACCTGGTCTTATTGATTTTTCACTTTGCACTTTGAAGGAAAATACTGGGTTTTGCAGACTTGACCATTCCTTCCGAGTCTCACTACCGTTTATCACTCGGACTCGGCGCCGGCCGCCGAACCGGCATCCCCGGTCCCCTCCCGCAGCCCTCGCCTTCCAGAGACGGCTCTGCGGGAGCCGGCGGGGACGGGAGGGCGACCGACAGCCTGCGTGCCCGCGGAGGGGCTC
>JAHREE010000378.1:5600708-5755029 GCA_033628505.1 Tringa tobata
TTTTTTTTTTTTTAAATTTATGTGGATATGTAAAATTTCTGCTGTACGTCAACAAAAACACAGCAAAGGCATCGACATGATAACACGATACAAAGTTAATTCGTTTTAAAAAACTGGGAAAAGTTACAATTTTAATAAGCAGTAGGCCAAATTTCACATCAGCACCTTATTCTCTTGCATGAGAGCCATATTTAGTCCTATGACAGATGCAAGACTGTCTGCAATTGACCAAATCAAATTCCTGAGACATTAAGTGAATTGTCAGTGTAGCTTATAAGGCTAAAAAATGCTTTTATTGAATGGTAGCTTAAATATTATTTCTAAGTGCTTCCGAGGTTTTGGTTATAAACTGGATTGTGCATGTACACATTTTTAAATTATATTTCAGCATTTTTTGTGTTTATCTGTTTTCAAAAGGAAATACATGTAAAAGCTTGAACACACGTCCTTTTGATTTCCCCAACTCTGAGTTACCTTTTTATTTAATAAGGTATTAACATTATACGTTGTCATTCTCTTATTTTTTAGCTGAATTTTATTAGACTTGGCAAGAAGTCCCGGTTTGATTTTTTGTTTGTTTGTTTATTTGTTTTAATTTTTCTTTTTTTCTCAGTTCTTCTGGTATCTTCGTCAGTTGCTTTCCTTTCCCGGGGTATGCCAGGCTAAAGTACTGTATTCCTTGCGAGGGGACCTTTCAGTGCAGGCAGCACTCCCGCAGCCACCGGTTCTCCCCGGCCTGTGCTTCGGGGCCTGGGCTGCAGGACCAGGCTCCCAGGTGGTCCCCCCAGCCTGTGAGATGGCTCACAAAAATGCTTTCCCACCTCGCTACCCCACCCCTTCCTACCAAAGGAAAAGACAATTTCTCTCATTTTCTGTGGAGTAGGATAGTTCACCCAGTACCCAAGAATCAATGTATTTTCAGGTTGCTTGTACTATACCCTTCCATTTAAGGTTTTAGGATATGAAAACATATACTTTGGTCTTGTTTTAAAAGGCAATTTTGAAGGTCTCGATACAGTAAAAATTATCTAACAGAAATATTACTTATGTAATTAAAATGATTGAATTTGAAAGTTACTTTACACTGCTTTCTAAACCAGATACTGCAGCAAGAAACCAGGAAGTGAAACCTGTCTATTGTTTCCATGTTCCAAGCCGAATAAAGCGAAAAGCCTGAGGGCGTAACTGATGGGAAACAAACTGGTTTATAAATATTGAAACAAAACATTGTCACTTATACAAGGAGAGACAGAAGAGGACCTTACATCCCGCAGCCTTGAGTTTTAACTGGGGTCAGCATTTGCCAAGGGAACTGTTGACTGGAAACTAGTCTCAGGGCCTTGAAAATCCAGACCGATTTGAGGAACAAACGTTATGCTTACAGAAATTGGCGAAAGTGGGTTGTTACTTAGAGCATGCTCAAATTTCACTTTCCTTTTCACATTTTAAGGGCATTTAAAAACTGTCCTATGAGATAAGCGTTTCACGTTCTCTGCTTGTTTGTATTGTCATTCAGAAGGACCCCGTATAGTGTGCTTAGAGCGGCGTCCTGAGTGGCGGGTTTATGGTGGTAAGCTCTCTTGTGAAGTACATAAAATGAAAACCTTAGGCCTTGATCGTTAAGGGCCAAACTTCAGTGTCTCACACCGACGATGAGCTAGTGGTTTCTTCCTGGGGACGGCGCTGGCCGAGCAGGCTCCATGCTGCACTGTGGGCCGCGCTCGGGCAAGTCTCCAGACCAGGGTCAACAGCAGCCGCTGGTGCGTGGTACCAGGTTAGGAGAGCACAAGGCCACCTCAGGATCTTTTTCTTGCATTTGGCTGTGATTTTTTTTTTTTTCTTCCTGCCACTGCTGCAGCTGTGATCTGCCTGAGTGCTGACTCCAGTTTTTTGACTATTGCAGTCGCGAATTGTCCCTAAACGACAAAACCTGTCTTAGCTCATGGTCAGAGACTTGCTTATCAGCCACAGGCCTTGTCCAGTTACTTCAGATACTCTGGCTGATGACTTGTTTTTTGAACCGACAGGGACACGGGCTTTTGAGTAATGGGCAAAGGGGTGGATGTTCACTGGGTGGGCGTTCAAGAAGCAGGCTTAAATGAGCAAGAGTGCAAATGGTGTGTAAGGGAGATTACAGTACTGTGGTACTCACTAGCCGTGCTTGCAACTAAGTCTTTTTCACGCTTTATTTCCTTCAGATGTTCCTCTAGGTCAGTGTGTATTATGGCTTTGCTTTAGCCTTAGTGGTTACCTACAACAGCGGAAACCCTTAAAAGAAGGCAACAAGCTTTCTGTTTGGATTTTTTGTCTTCCCTCCTATGCAGGCAGGTGACAATACTAGCAAGTTAAACTTCACTGGGGGCATTCCTCTGCATACTGTAGTTGCCTCTAGTGCCCATTAAGTCCATTTATGAGTAGTCTTAATTTATAAACTCAGAGCCAGATTCTCAATAAATCAGTCTAAGTCCATGGAAGCCAGTGTATCAGCATTATTCACTTATGATGAGGCCCCAAGGTTTATTTGTGTTTATTCTTTAAACTGTTAAGTTTATCCGTGTGAGATTTTTCTTCTTTGGGCCAGCTTCTCTGTCTTTATCTGATTTTTCCCTGTTGCTTGGATTGATTGCACAGCCTCCTTGTACATTAGTACCATTCAAATATTGAGGTAGTACATAACCACACCGCAGATCAATCCAAATAGATAGGCCTGATCCGGAGCACATTTATCATCACTTAAGTGGAGTTAACTTGTATTCCAACAGTAAAGTGCTTAACCAAACCCCGAGGGCACGACTTAGCTTTCGTTCAACTACAGAGGTTCCAGAGAAACCCACTGAGAACTATTCTTTTTTTATTCTTCATATAGACCTGTTCCAACATTTGACCTTTAGGTAATATTAAGCTATTATATTGCGTAAATAGTGTATGTGTAAATCATCACTAGATGGGCATGAATACCTTTCAAGGGAGATTTTGAATTTACAGGATTTTTCTTGAAAAGTTAGAAGGGAATAATCTCTGTAAGTACAGACATATTTGTATTGTGTGAATTACCATAAGTAATCCTTTACCTATGTAGTTCAGTTAAACCTTTTGGACTGTATTTCACTATACTTCTCTTTTAAAAAAAAAAAATGCACTGTGTTCACACATCCAAACAATTTGAGTTGTTTGACACTGCAGAGGTGCCTCCTGCTTTGAGAAGCTTGTAATTAGCAATTTATTAGTGAAGGCACATCTTTGTGCATAATGTGAGCACTAAACATGGGGCGATTGTTTATCAATGTAGTAATTTTTAATTTCATTGTCAGAAGGCACTAAGTAGGGTGATAGATTTCTTATAAAGTGAGGTGTTCATTTGGGTGCTGTGACTATGCAAGATTTACTCTTCTTTAACTACATCTGGCAGAATATCAGAAATGGCTGGATTTTTTATGCTTTTTACTGCAGGATCTAAAAAGGATATTAAAGTGTGAACACATCAAGTTCTCATTTTTTTAAAAAATAATCTCGTTTCCTTTTTCCCTTTTTTCTGCCCCTGTATGAAACATTGCTCCTCCAGAAACCGTGTAGACTGAACAGAACTGCTGATCTATCATCTTTCAAATAAAAATGCGTGATGCCCTGAAGTTGTTTTCACTTGATATGTCATTTTACATGGTTTAAACAGAAGCAGTGCCTCGTTGTCCTGAAAAAAAGATGTTTCCTTTTTTCAGTGTTTTTCTCAGCGCCTCTTTTTTTTTTTTTTTTGGTCTGAGGCTAAATGAGGACATCACATCAGTCCTGAAATAAATATCTCTTTATTCAAATATGTACTTAACTCCCATTGGCAGCAAGGGATGATGACAATAAGGCTGTGCATGAGAACAGATCTAATGCTGCAGCATATTGTAAAGAAACTAGATAAGACCTGTAAGAACTGAACACATCAGTTTTGTCAGCAAAATTCCCATCTTCTGTTTGCACAGTGGACATTTGTGTTCTGTTTTCTGTACTTTGGCACAATGATTATAAGAATGGCAGTTCCGAAGAAGCAAGGAAAGTTGAATATTGGCCTGAAGTAATTGGTTTTTTTTTGCTTAAAATAATGACAAATTTTTAACTTAGGCTGCTTTGACTTTGAGTATTTGGCTTTTTGTTTCCTATTCAAGAGGTTACACATAGTGCTTAATATTGTAGTATCAGAAATTCTCATGTAAACTGGTGAATTAATTCCCACCTCACTGTAGCGGCGAAATATTTCACAGCTGGGGAGCCATGCTTCTGGAAGAGTAACTAAATTGCTTGTGACTTTCTATTGCTGGAGACAAAACCCACTATCTGCAGTCCTAGCGCATTATGTCCACCAGGTGTTTGAACCACTTGATGATAAATAGATACAGATAACCTCCCCACCCACCCCCGTTAGTGGTATGCCCTATTGCTATGTACAAGAATTAAATAAAACTGCCTACATGAGAGATTCCATTTAGTGGATAATTTTGAAATTCTGATGTCACTCTCATAACGCTAAAAGTCTTCAGTACGAGAAAAGCTGTGAAGAAAAATGCTTCGGGGCTAATTGATGAGTGTTTTTATCTTAAAATTTCTGTTCAGTTTATGTATGCTGTAGCAAAAGGGGAGAGAACTGAATAACATTTTTTAAACTGAAAAACTCTGTCTATCAGAAAATATCAAAATGGGATGCTTTTCTCAACATTCTCGTTTTTTTCTTTCTGAAATGATCTAGTTTAAGACCAGCCTTTTTTGGATAGGTTAGTTTGAACCTGCCTCCTCTGTCGGGTTCATTGCATGGCAGTGCATTTACTGGCTATGCAAGGTCTGGGGAGAGAAGGTTTAACTGTTCCTTTTGGAAGCAGTGGTGGCTTGCAGAAGATGAAAAATGTCCATGAACGTCCTGTCTTAAGAAGATGATTTTTATGGAATCCATAGCTCTGAATGGTTTTGGTCTAGCTGGAAACGGATTTACACAGGGCTTATGAAGGGCTGGCACAAGCGCAGTTCATTTCATCTTCTGTTGCCGATGGCTGTGCTTAACTTTGTGTTCAGGTTATTAAATATGTAATTACATTCCTAAAATATACCTCTACTACAGGAAGAAAAGGGTGAAAACTAGATACACAGCTTGTACTTAGCCGTCTGTTTATTGCTCTTTCAAAATACCTGGAAGATTGTATGTTGTCTTTCAATTTTAACTTTCCTATCAAATATGGCTTAACATTTTTGCTGGGACTGTACCATTTCCTGGGAGAGAAATTTGTGATATGAGACAGGAATCTAGTTTAGATATAGCGTGGCAAGCATCATGATTTTCATTTTTTCATTAAAGATTCTGTAGAGGAAGTAATGTTGAATACAGCCTTGGGTACTTCTAAAAACCAGTTTTGTGTCATGAATTAATTAAGTTTCATTTTTTAAATCTCTCTTCAAGACAAGCATTTTCCATTCTATGAATTCCTGCTAACATACCTATTCTGACTTCATACAACCTTTTAGTATTGGCAGTGTGTAGTATGTACATGAAACCTACCCATACATTCCTATAGATAGATTTTTGATAGGTACTACAAGAAATTCAGTAGGTGTGATTTAACAAATGATTAATCCTAAAAAGAGATCTAGTAGAGTACTGTAGTAAAAAAGTCAATGTGAAAAAAATGCAACGTTGAGGGTTTGTGAAAAGCAAAATCAACACCATTCTACTCACGGTCTTACTGAGCTCGCCTTTTTCTGATGGTCTTGTGTCTAGCAGATCCTTCTCGCCTTGCCGTTAGAAAATCAGCGCTGTCTGAAGTTAACACAGTCCTCATCACTGCATCATTTATAAATCATGTACTTCAGGGAGAGCATGGTCTTGGGGAGATCTCTTACTGATCTGGTGAAGTGAGTGGCTCTCCTCTTTAGCTGCATACTGTACTAAGAACAATACATTCAAATTGTGAACGTCTACCTTTCCATGAGAAAAACATGGTTTTAGGTGCTTAAATGAATGCCCTAGTTATCAGAAGTGCCAAACTCCCGCACCACATAGTGGTCTCAGTATTACTGTGCATTGCTTAGCACTTTTTAAAAGCATCACAGTCTTGATGCAGGTGTTTTTGTTGTACAATTGCTTGCACTGTTGTTTGAATTGTTCACAAGCACAGATGTGGGAAGAGTGCTTGAATGTCTTTACAGAAAACGTTTCAGTAACTTCTTCTTTCTCTGCTTTCATCACATATTTTAACATATCAAGTACCTAAAAATAGACCTGTAGGCTGTCATTGTTAAAGTGTTAATGTGATAAGACAAATAAATTTGAAAGCAGAGTTCACTCTGACAAAATTAATTTAGATCACTTTTCTCTGCATTGGGGCTAATGCCATTTCTGGCTTTTCCTTTTAGTCTCTAATAATTTCCCATATTTTTTCATTGTGCATAAATAAAGAGCTGAGGATATCTGTTGGCATATTTTTTCCATGGATTACTTACTGTGCAGAATACAAATTCTCATTTGAGTCAGAGTCTAATCACTCAGAGTCAAAATACCTATTTTAATAAGCTTCAGCACCTAGAGGGAAAGTAAATTTTATACTGCTGGGAGAGTTCACTTTAGTGACAATTAAAACTAAGAAAGGGATGAAATGTGAGTAAAGCTAGAAAAACTCCAATGTGTAATTCTGCCTTGGCATTAAATAAATCCCACTTAAGAGAACAGCTCCTAACAATTAACGTCCTCCTTGCTAGAGGGGGGTGAAGATTTTTACAGATGTTTCATTGAGCTGGCCTCATCTGAGTAAAAGCAGCTCCTTTGAACAGGGTAAAATTGACTCATAAAGATAAGCCTACTATCCTGTGCAGCAATAACTAGAAAATCTCACTGAAAGGAGCGGGACTAAACAAGATACAGAAATAACATCTCCTTCCCCTGGCAGCCTTCTGCATGCTCGCACAAGGTTGCATCCAGCCTATTTCTGTGGGAGAGAGAGCAGGAAAGAGCCTTGCCTGAGGACCGGGAACAATTGTTGCTTTTGTGAGTCAGGCTTCTCCTGGGAGGACCCGTTTTCTCCAGGGAGGTTGATGTCAGACGTCCTGTTCCCCTGCTGCAAGGGCTAAGCGCCATCCTGCGTGCTTTTGGCACCGTGTAATCCCGTGGGAGTACGTCACGGTTCGGCACATGCTCACGTAAGGTAACAGCCAGAAAACACTCTTGGGTAAAGGCTGGAGGGTGAGCATTGCTCCGTAGCTGGCTTGAAGGCAGAGTACCTGCCTGAGCCCTGTAGAAGGTTTTGGTTTCTCCTGCCCGTGGTGCGTCCTGGCAATTAGGATTGAGCTGAATCACTTCTTCCGAGGGAGACTTCAGTAGTGCTCAGTGGGAGCCCGTCTGGAGCAAAGAATTGAGGGCAAAGAGGAAGCTCAAAGAAACTAGCAAACCCTCTGGATGTCTCCCTCCAGCCTCGAGGCATTGAACAGAAATAAAAGGGGCAACAGCGTGTCTCCTGTGTAATGACATGTGCTGTTTGCCAAAAGAGAGTGCAAAAAATGGCGATATACCATTTGGAAAGAGAAGTACGTAATGAAAGAATAAGTTCCTTTCAGACTGCGCAGCATTCTGCATTTCATCTCATGTATTACAGGTTGCCATTTTGGCATCTTGTTGCTTTAAAAGAATGTTCCGGTTTATGTTTACAGATAAGAATTTTTCATATTTCAAGAGCCAAACTAGAAGGCGGGATAACTTTGCACTGTTGGAATGTCATGCTTCTAGTCAATAAGGTGTTTGTGACAGACAGCGTTTGCTCTCAAGCAGAAAAAATAGCCTATAGGTTAGACATGGTATTCCACGTCATTAGCTTCTCTGCAAATGGTAGAATGTTGTGTTTTTTTTTTTTTTTTGGTATTGTTCATTCTTGCTTATTCTTCTTCCTTACTGTTGAAAACTTCATCTCTAATGGGGAGTTCTCACCCCATAATAATCACACATACAGCAAAATATGAAAATAATTAGGACGCTCTTCTGTCAGATTAGGAATTGGGGTTGATAAAGGTGTTAAAACCAGGAAGCACTTAGTTGTCATAAAAGTACTTGTTGATAGTCAACTGCTTGATCTCAATTACAGGTGTGTGAATCCGGAGTAATTCCACTGATGTGATGGAGCTCACTTGGGCCCACTGAATTTTTATTTGGCCCTGATTACTCCTAGTGAATGCCAATCCAGGTGATTTTTTTCACGTTGGGGATGGAAGGAGAGCTATGAAGACCAGAGTTCTGTTTTCTGCCATCTTTGCAGAAGTGTTCTCATTTTTGAGTACTTTCCTGGATGGTGGGGTAGCTGCAATTTATCCAAGGGAGAAAGCTTGCTGTCATGCATTCTGACCAAGTCGCTAGTGTTGCAGAGGTCACAGACAGAAGCCAGTTGTCAAAACCATGCTTTTCTTCTTCTGTCTTTTTAACCTTAGCATCTGAAAACCTGGTTGTCGCAGAGTCTTCTTTTAAGAACGTAATTTGCTAGGCCGCATGAAAACCTCTTTTTCTGTCACTCGCTCAGAATCAGCATTAAGTCTTAAGCTGAGTCCCAAAATGGTTTCAGAGCTTTATGTAGGTATAAC
Organism: Tringa tobata; assembly: GCA_033628505.1. Taxonomy (NCBI): domain Eukaryota; kingdom Metazoa; phylum Chordata; class Aves; order Charadriiformes; family Scolopacidae; genus Tringa; species Tringa tobata. Next base: position 5,609,298 of record JAHREE010000378.1, read on the forward strand.
CATTAGTTGAAATTGAAATGATAATTTCTTCACGAGGCCTATTCTGTGAAAATACCTAAAAGGAATATATTGACTTTGTCCAGATAAAACTGCATGAAATTAGTTCATTGCAGTATATATTTGTGCAAAACAGTCGAAATGTTAAAAAACAATAAAAAGAGTTTTATTTCAGTATGTCAGACCAAAAAATGTAGCCTTCAAGTATTAAAAACTTCTGGAAAACATATATTTGGCTATGGACACTATCAGCAGCCTTCCCTTATAGATAGAGAATTCTATAAATTAAGGCAGTCTTCTACTGCTTTAATACAGTTCTATGAATATTACATGAAATCTTTTGTGCATGGTTGTAGCTCTAATGGAGTTACAACTGAAAACAGCTTATTAATTCTTTTAAGTTAGAGAATTATTTTGCTATAAAGACTTCTAATTATCGTATAGAAAAAGGCTTGTTAGGCTTGGTATAAAATTTCTGTAGTAGGATTTTATAGGCTTGTATGTTGAAAAAGGACTCACATTTTGTCAGTGGATGACAAGGAGAGTGAAACTGGCTATGTTTAGGTAACAGTGGGAGGAGCATAACCCCTGCAGGAATCTCCTTGGGCATATACTACTTTTGTTAACTCAGGCCAACAGAAGTTTAAAGTTAGTTTAGTATTGGTCTCTAGAGTAGGAAGTAGAGTCACAGTAATCAGCCTACCAAAGATGCAGGCTCTCTTGCCTATGTGCACATAGGTACATAGGTCTGCAAATATCCAAATATCTGTATAACACACGAGCAGCATGGCCTTTGGCATACAATCCTGCTTTCTTCTTGTTCCCTGTGACAGATTTAGCTGTTGATGGATTTTTTACATTAGCTCCAGCGTTGGTAAAGCTTTCCCACCTTCATTACTGAAGTAAAATTGCATGGCATTAGCAGCCACCAGTTTAGTTGTTCTTGTTCGGGTATTTTGCTCAGTAATCTAAGGACATTTACAACTCCATGTTTTGGCTGTTACATTTTATTTGTTGATTTTGGTATTCTTATTTAAAATGACAAATTGTGAGAAATTCTAGTGGTTTTTTTTTTGGTTTTAGCTATATAGAATGAATTACAAGAAATGCATTCTCCCTACACTACAGGGAGTAAATGGGTGGAGGGAGACTGCAGGCTCTTTCTGTACCTGAATTTATATTTTACTGATAAGCTTTTATTTGTTTTAGATTGTCCCTCTTGTGATGAATAATTGCTTACTGTACTGTTTCTGTGTTTAAACATCAATAACTAGATATTAAAAAGTACTACTTCATAAAAGGGTATGCTTTTATTTTAAGGCATGAACGCATTCATCCTGTAGTTCAGCTAAAAACTGACCTTTACCAAGGACAACAAACACACCAAGATACGGAGTGTAAATACCTTTTACCTCTAGCACTGTCTGGCTTCAAGGCAGGCATGGGTGTGTGGGAGATGCTGGCCTCCCCATGTGCTAATAAGGATCAGGCATTTGCTGTCTGTGAAGAGAGCAGGCGTTGCAGTTACATGAGTCAAGATAAAAATTACAAAAGCTGTTGATTTCGCTTGCGGAGGACACAAACTGGTGATTATTTAGGGCCAAGAAAAGCTTTTACCCTGGTTACAAAGTACTTCTTCACTTCCCCTGTTAATAAGGCATCACTGGCCGACAGCACAGCGGGTCAAGTCTCTGAGGGAAAGGCCCTGTGAAAGGTGGCACGTCTTGTCTGGCACCACAATTTCTAAAGCGTGTTTCCAGCGTGTTTCAGTGTATGTAACAGTTGCAGAACTTCTGACAAAAGTGCTGAGCAAGTCATCACAAACCGCTGGTATTAATGAGCATTTCACCATTACTTTGGTTGCTTGCAGCGTATTCCCATCTGTATTTTGTCCCAGGTTATTTCTCTGTTGTACTTTATGTGATGTTACATTATTACCATATTCTCAGCTAATTTAAATTGACAAATTGCCATGGAATTCAGTAAAGTCGTGCCAACTTACAGCACTGAGGACCTGTCTATAATTATATTCATCTTGTTAAGGAAGTTTAAATAGAGCGAAGCTAAATATAAATGCAGTATGTTATCTTCATTGACTTCTAGTGGAAGGGTTTAATATATGCGTGATCAGTTACATACCAAAGTAAAATTACACATTATTTGTGTTTCCATGTTAGGTTACAGGTAAGGACAAGTTTCATGGAAGCTGATAAATTGAGATATAAATTATGTTCTTTGGGAATGGCTTGTATTGAAGGGGGGGGGGTGAGATGGCACCAAAATGGGGCAGAGATGCCCGAAGTGATAGAGACTTGAGAACTTTTCCCAGGTGGCAGACAGGTGCTCTCAGCAAAGTGACACCCCAGTCTCAGGTTTGCATGTGGTGCAACCCCGTGAGCAAAGGCACTAGCCAAGACACTGCAGTGGTCTCTTTTTTCATTTTCAGTGCTAGGGTGAGCTTGACATCATTTTCGGTGCTAGGGTGAGCTTGACACAGCACTTCCCTGCCTGTGTGCAACGTAGATGTTCCCACAGGATCCCTCTGGCACAAGAAAGGTCTTGTCCCACAGGAAATACCACCTCTGCCCTCCCTCTTGAGACATCATGATGACTTCAACCTGCAGAAGTTAAAGAAGGTTTCACGTCAACCCTGACCATTTCCATTTTGGTCGTGCCACTGGAGAGCATGGGCCCATTGCAGTTGTCTTTCCATTCCTTCCCAACTTACCATTTTCCACGCTTGTTTCTTTTGGCCTTTTGTTTTCCAGAGGTGCTCTGCATACTGATTAATTCTGGCAAAACCTGCTGTCTGTTGTGTTCATACTGTTGAGGCAGACAGACATGAAATGGTGTTAATCAGCTGTATGATGCAAGTTAACAACATGGAGCAGCTATATAGATGCTTACCTCCCAGTTCTCTTCAGATTATATGTATATCCTGAAATGCTTGTTTCGGTTCTTGGGAAGTTTCACCAGACTAACAATGGGTGTTCAAGACTGTTAATCAGAGCGATCACATGTTCAGTGCTGTTCGTTATTCTGTTTTTGGTGTCTAATATGTGGGTGGCTAGAAAAAAAAATCACTGCTGAAATGATTGCAGCTGCAGCCTGAGTTGTTTGCTGATTTAGGTTCAAAAACCTTTTCTACCTGGGATGTTTTTGAGATTTATGTTGTACCTAAGTAAAACTGAACAGAGATGTTTAGAAATAGTGTGTATTTCAGATCTCTCACTGCAGATGCTGCACAGGTGTAAGAATGTATTTTAGCTCAAACGAAAAAATCGTACGGTCTTACGTGTTTTAGAAAATGTTTTAAATAGAACTGTGAAGCAATTAAAAAAACAGATGTTGCTTTATACTGTTTCCCATTCTTCATTTTACAGGCTACTTATTCTTTATAAAAGACTTTATGGCCCTTTGGGAGTCTCTCTCTAGTAACTATCTTTTAATTCTGTTCCTCCAAACACAGGAAACCTTCTGATAGTTCCATCAGTAACAATTCACATTTCATTAGGAGCATGATGTTATTAATTGTTACTCTGTACTTTCTAGGGTGTTCAGAATTTGCTTTGGGGATCATTACAATGTTCTTTTCATGTATCTGTCCAGTAACATAGCTGGTTGAGGGTGACTGTTTGCCCTCTATGATACTGCTTGAGGTTTTCCTTCCTTGGCTTTTGCATTGATTTATAGTTATATAAGTGACAGATGAAGGACTCACCCTGTTGTTAACCTGCTGGTGGAGTTTCACAAGCTGGACCTCTTGGGTCTCCCTCTCTTTCTGTGTTTTTTTTAAGGGTCAGGCCTGAAAACCAGGTTTGCCTGTTGTGCAGAATACCTGCCCTCTAGGCGTAGGAAGGGCGAGGTGTGCCCTCAGCACACAGAACCTGTACAGCTGAGGAAATGTGGTGGGGTGGTGTACCAGTAGGTGTACCAGTAGGTACAACCGGAGGAACAGGCCACAGGCTGCACCCTGCACAAGTGTGTAAATGGAGAGAGGGTGAAATTCTGGTGTCTATACCCTCCCTGAAGGCTGCTTGTCCACACCTCTGGTTGGTGTTGCACCAGGAGATGCCTCAAGCGACTGTCCTTGGTGAGGGATGTTTCGGAGCGGGACGGAGAGTGGCACGGTGCCCTGGTGAGCTCTGCCGGCCGCGGGGCAGAGCCTGGCATCCTGCCCTGGGAACGCGCGCTCCCGAGCGGCTGCTCTCCCCTCCCGCGGCAGGACAAGAGTGAGCGGTGGCAGACGGGCAGGTAGCACAGCTCCACGGGGCCGTTCAGCCCGAGTCAGGTCAGGTCAAATAAATAAGTAACCACTTCAATGTTTTGTTGCCAGCCAGGAGTTTATCAGGCAAAATGAAGGAATTCTGCGAGTTCAGCGTCTGAAATTTGGATGAGAGGAGGTGAGGATAGATAAGAGGCCTTTCTCATTGCCTCCCAGAGGGCTCGGAGCCCTTCAGTTTAAGCATAAAATATTTCCTCCTGGCGAGCAGCTAAACTGAGAGTATCTCTTTTCCAGTGCTAATTTCATATAGTAATCTAGCATGCACAAAGCTGCAGCACATGCAGCCACTCCAGACCACATCCAATGCGTGCGTGCACGTTGATTTTAGACAAGTGTTGTCAGCTTTCTCTTTAGCCCGCTCTCCTTTCTTCTTCCTCAGAGGTTTTGTAGCTCTGAACGCATCTGAGCTCTCCACCGTAAGGGAGCTGCGTTTTCCTCTGACTCAAATCTGTGTGCGTTTTTCAAATGTGCAGGCAAATGAGCTTTGCCTCTCCGTTTCCTGGTAAGCTGCCACAGTGGCCAGGCGGGTGGCAGGGGTTCTGCACCATCGCTCGGGGGAGCGCTGGCGTGTGACCGAGCGTGGCAGAGCCTCCTCTGAGGAAGAGCTTCGGCCTTTCCTTTTCGGTGCTGCTGCTGTTGCGTGAGGGACTACAGAAGACAAGTCTGGAGGGAGCAGGGAAAAGAAAGAGCATGGGTCGGCGTTCAGCTTTGAGTCGTATCAGGGCAAAGTGGAAGTCTGCCTGTGCGTGGAAAGGCATCTTTATTAGCGTGTTAAACAGTCGAGACAGAATAAGATGTTATTTGTTGCCAGCTACTTTCATCTACAATTAAAATACTTTAAAAGACAATAGGCTCAATGCAAATATCTGTTTTCTCATTATCTGTTTACCTCTGTATTTTCACTCAGAGTTGTTTATAATTTATCTTTAATGATAATGAGTAATTCTGGCAGGAGGTTGAAGCTGGAGGTGTTGGATATTATGGTAGTGTTATTTCCTTCAGAAGTACAATGCCAGGTTTTGTTTCATTTTATTCTGAAGCACTGAGGATGACCGATACCATACCTTATTCTAATATTTCTAAATAAAATTTTAGAAAAATCAATTTATGCATCTGACTGACATGCGTTCAAAGCTCAGGTAGGTAAAACAGTCAAACAGGTTGCCCCTGGTATTATGAAGTTCCTAGTTGGATGCTGGCCATGGCTCTGCAGTGGCAGTACATTGAGTGGGACATGAGCTGCTCCTGAGTGAGAGTCCTTTACAGCTCTCAGACTTCCGTGATTTCAATGTCTAATGATTGCAATATGGTCATGATTAACTAGATAATATACTCTACTGAAAAATCCTTGAATTGTGAGGTGAAGGTTGAGTGGGCCGGGGTGATGTTGGGACTTTCCTGCATAGATTGTTTCTATTTTGAAGTCAGTTGGTCAGAACTGCTGAGGTTTTTATTGCTGTACTTGGTAAGTTTCAGGAGTTAATTGCATAAACATTTTTATTTTGCTGCTGATCAGTTTTTTGCCTGAAATAAAACACATAAAAGGTTTCTAAATGAGCCTGCTCTCCTCTACCTCTAGACTATGTAAACTGATGAGATGATATAAGCCTAACTAAAGAGAAAGAGCAGTTAATGTCCTTTATATGGTCATTTTTTTAAATTTTATTTTCATTTATTTCAGTTAGAGATTATTGGAGTGATTGAGGCCAATATTTAACATTTGGCCAAATTTAATTTTAAAAGAATTCCATTTATAGTTTGAATTGCTTTGAGGTGTTTTGCTATTTTAATACTTGTAGCTGCACTCATCTGCATAAAGCTGAAGCAATGATACTGGTTTTATTTATACTGAAAGAACTTAACCCTATGTATCTGCCTGGCCATCTATCTAGCTAAAACCCCTCCTTATTTTTGTAGGCAATGTATATTTATTTACAGTGGCTTCAGGTACTCAGTAATTCCTTGGTTAGTATTATTTGTGTTAACATTGGCCATCTCATATGGTAAGTAGCATTTTGAGAGAAGAATAACTGTTATGGGGACTATCCGTTAATTAAACTTGGATAAATCCTACTTTATCTAAGATTTCCATCAGGGTCCTCCAACATGTAACATGCTGTGTTTATGTTTCTGATACAAGGATATATTTGTGTTGATGACAAGAAGTTGGGTCACTGAACTTTCAGCTTTCATTGCTCTATAACCAGCTACTTCACAGTTACACCAGTAAAATGGCAAGTGACCCTGTAGAGGTGTGTTGAGAAACAGCATGCTAAAAACATTCATCTTTTAGAATAAAATCTAAAAGAACTTTATTTTCCACTGAAAGCGAAGACAGATAATCATACCGAGCAAGTGACAGCGTACCAGTAAGAAGGCAGTGGGGCACTTGCATCACAGCACCTTACACTTGTTGGTCCTTTTGAGCCTTTCTCCAAAAGAACGACATGTATTTACGTCTTACAGCGCCTGTCTCACAAGGCGTCCTGTCCTGTGTCTGGTTTGCCATGCCTCGGAGCTGCCGGCAGCACTGGCAGGCTGCCGAGGAGAGGCTTCGCAAAGGGAATGTCCTGAGGTGCCCGGCAGGAAAAGCTGCCAGGCTTGTGTTGGGACACGCACGCTTTAGGAAATTTAGGTACTTCCCTCCTGTCTGCAGTCGTGAAGCACGAGGTATCTACACCATCCCTTTTTGTTCCAAAATATGGCTAAATGTTTTATGGCAGTGGTTCCCTTTCCTTCGGTAGCGTATGGTCCTGCTCTAGTCCCAGGGGTAGGGATATCGGGATGCTCAGCTGTGAGACTCCACAGCACACCCAGCCCCAAATTAGGCTGCTCGGGGCTGAAAACAGAGCCTAAGAGTTTCTAAAAACCTCTGCAGAGTCCAGGCCCTTTCTCGTGTAGCTGCAGAGGTTTCTAAAATTTGGTCTCACGATCCCTAAATCCTTTTGTACGCCTGTGACTAATTGTGTCAGACTGCTTGGATGCTGGCAGCTTGGATGCAGGATCCGGAGCAGAAACCTAGGTGCTTAGGGGACACGGCTGGTTAGGAACGGAGATGTCAAAAGACTTTTTAATGAGCATTCAATCTTCTGTCTCCTGGGTCAGCTAATGAGTTCCTTTTGTGAAGTGAAACTCATCTGATGTCAGTTGACATAGCTTCATGTATTTTTCAATGGAATTTTGCTCTAAATCCATCTTTTAATACAAAGCAGTTGTGAGATTCTTGCCTCACTGTGGTGTTTCGAGTAAAATGACAGTTGCAGCTCCAGCGTGCCGTCTGTGTGAGATTCGGGAGCCACTGAATTGTGAAGGATACATCAAACCCTTGACATCTAGGATATATTTCATCAGTAAAGAAAAATAACAGCTTATGTTTTTTTCACTGTTAAGGTCTGTGTATTCTGATTCCCAAATAAATATATCTCATTCTTACAATTTAACCTCAAGCTGCCTTGGTGCAACATGGTTTATAACCTGTTTCTGCTCTCATGTGTTCTCCTTCTCAGATGGTATTTTTTATAAAGGCTAGAGATAATAGAAGAGAAGGTCCAGATTAGATTATCTTTCACAGATGGGTATTGCATTGATGAAACAATGTAATCCAATCATGAGTTTATGAACCTGAACATCCGTACTGTATGAATGCAGATACTTGCATTCAGATATTTGAAATAATATTAAGGTGTTACTTAGTGGCGTAGGGAAAGGTGACATATGGTTGCATCAGCACAGACATCTGCAGATCTCAGTGATGACAAATGCTGTTAGCTCAATTTTAAAGCAGTGCGATTATGCAAGTCTTGCCCTAATGTGTCTTTGGTGCACGTCTCGTAACTCAGCGAATGCTGTTGTCTCGTTTCGTTGTGAAGTCTACAAACGGGAGGGTTTAGTGGCATCCTGGCTCCACCAGAGAGCTTCGGGACCTTGCAGGAATACTGTTCTTTCACTGCCCCTTGTCCAGCTCCATGCCTTCCAGTAGTTACACAGGTTGAAAATCTGACTCGGGACCATAGCTCAGCCTAGATAGACAAAACCAGTCCTCAGCAGGGTGTGCTGGAGCTGCCCTACCCAGCCAGAGCCAGAACAGGTGTAGAGAAGAGGGGAACCAGGAGACAGTGGTGGGTGGAGAAACTGGGGGAGACTGGGGAGCTGAAGATGGCTGGATATTGATAGAAGGGGTAGAGAGGTGACAAGCAGATGCACACATACTTTGGAAGGGGAAATGGAGAGAGAGGCATGAGAGCTTGAGTCAGAGAAAAACCACCGCCAACAAGAGCATGTGAAGAAAAGTTCTGCCTCGGCGGGGGGGGGTGGGGATGTGGGACAGCAAAAAAAAAACCCAACCTCTTGGAAAAAAAGAGAGAATTTTAAAATGTGTTGTATGCAAATTAAATGTGCCATTCCACATTGAAGTGATTAAAATATGGTAGAAGTGAAGGGGAAAATACGTTTTGTTGCTATATTTACAGGGACAAAATAGAGTACATAAAAAACCCCCACCCAACAGGTAAAAATCAGAGCAGTGTGTAATTGTATATGTATTCAGTGCAACTCTGTAGAATAGGTTTTATCAGTATGTATTATGGACAAAAGTCTAATAGTCAGATACCTGAAACATTGCCTCTCTCTTGCCAGCCATCAGGTTCTTGATCTAAAGCATGAGGCCTCCAGGTTTTGCAAAGATGTGTATGGTTTTTTCATATAGGTAAAGAACATACTTTTTATTAGTCTCTCTCTTAGAAATAATAAGCTCATTTTAGATTTTACTTCTTTTAAAAATGAAAACTTAGGACAGATAATCTGTTGGAGAAGCTGCTCCTTAAACATTACAGTCTGATAAATTGTAGGACATTTTTAATGGTGGCCATACTGTGTACCATGATCAGATTCAAATTTGGCTTTAAATTAATTTGTGTCCCTGTAACATATGACTCTCATTGCAAACTGTAATAGCAATCACTGGATCTAGCTCCTTGCTGAACTAGCGTTTTCATTTCAGGCAAACAAATTGAATCTGTGTTAATTATAGAATAGCTTTTGGATGTATATGGCCTAGGTTTCTTATTAAAATACTTTACCTTTTGGCTGCAGTCTGAAAACTAAATACTTGCATATTTGCATGCATAAAGATGAAGGAGAGGTTTGTAACATCTGTCTAATTGTCAGTGGAATTTTAAATATGGATTGCAATCCTGATTCATATAAATCTACTCGTATAAAGAGGTTACAGCAGCAGATGCTCAGGTAAGAATTCAGAATGAAGCCTGCAGAAGCGTGTGGGGATGGTGGTAGGTAGCCTACTGACAGGAACTGCAGTGAGGTATGGGTCTGTTGCTCATCCTGTTATGCTTATTTTAAAAGCAGCTCTTACAGAGTAAAAACCTGAGACGAGACTGGACATAACTGAAAAGGTAATATCCTTGATGCTTTTCAAAGTTCCTTTTAAGCTGGAAGCATGCAGTCTTGCTGGGACCTGCATGAGTTGAAGTGGAGAAGAGAGACAAGAAAAGTGGATCTGGATGCATCTGAAGGTTTACAGAAATACTTGAATTTGGAGACAATCGTACTGCTACAAGAAATCTAACTTCACAGCACACGCTGTTATGAGCTGCCTCCTAACATGGTGCCTGCTGTGGTCAGCCCCGGTGGGCAGCTCAGCAGCTGTCCCGGCTGTGTCCCCTCCAAAACTCTTGTCCATCCCCAGCCTACTCACTTGATGTGGCAGTGGGAGAGGCAGAAATGGCCTCGATGCTGTACAAGCACTGCTAACTACAACATCCCCATGTTACCGACAATGTTCTAGCTGTGTATCCACCACACAGCACCATGTGAGACACTATGAAGGAAATTAACTGCATCCTAGACAAAACGAGTACAGTACTATACTTTCATACTGATAATACAAAAAATACCTAACACAGACTAAGAGACTGGCATTTATGGGAATTTTTCCCCCTACAGGAAGAAGGAAGTAAGTTGCTAATTATTTTGCAGCTCATCAAGTCCCTTTCTCCCCTCACTAATGACATTTAAATTACAAACAATTTTCTTTGAAATCAAAAAAGTTTGATTGAACTATAATAAAAAAAAAGAAAATTCTCTTTTAATCTTCTTGAATATTTTCTTTCCTACATCTCAGACTATAGCTCACTTTGATCCTAAATTGTAACAATTTCCACCTACCTGTATTTGCATAAAATCCGTAAAATGTTTTAAAGTGTAGTTGAAGCATGTTAAACAAATACTTGTTTCTGCTCCTAAGATTGCTTTAGTTTATATATCTTGTGTTTCATATAGGTGTAGCCACTAAATCTGCATGAAACAAAAATCTTTGGTGAAGTGAGACACCAGGGCTGGTTTTCTGAGTTCAGGGAAATTAAGTCAGGTCCGGTTATCGTTCTACATTTTATTCTTCAGAGGATTTATTTACCTGACCAAAAAGCTATTTTCCTCCACTGGTTTCACTTTAAAATAAACCTTTGAGCATTTCTGTTCAACAGAGATGGAAAAAAATATGTCTGAGGGAGAATCTGATTTAATTCAGATCTTCCTTTTTAATTTAAGATTTACAGTAGCAATGGGAACTCAGAGATATTCGGTGGACCTGAAAGAAAGATGAATGACATTTTTATGCTGTCATGTATTTAATCCATGAGTGCTGAGACACTTTAAAATTACAATATGTGGTCCCATTAACTGTTTTTTACTGTATACATTTCTTAAAGAAGAGTGTCTGATGTGCACCCTTAGAGCAGCATTGGGCTGTGGGTTAGAGCCGGTCATCTGCGTACTCCCTGGAGGTGGTGGTGGTGGTGGGAACGTCAGCTCCCTGGCTGCCATTCTTTGAAGAGTTTCCTCGTTTCTGGAAGAGGGAATAAGATTTATGTAAATGGCTGCTGCCAGTGCCGTTTCTTAACAGCATCCCTTCCGAAGCATTTCATTAAGATCTGCTGCTGAAACGGCATGACCACTGAGGTCTGCCGGGCGTCACATCTGCAGGCAGAGCAGGAGCTCTGTGTTTCTGCCCTGTGGAACTGATGTCTCTGAGTGGTGGGATGTACTGGCCACACTCCTCATCTCCTCCATGCTCGCTTGCATAGGAAGCCCAGCCGTATAACCAAATATTCTCTATACCAAAGCTTAGACTGTCTTAATCTTGCTCCCATGTAGCATAAGTGCTCTGATTCTGCTGTGAAATCCAGTAGTGATATATATGTGTATATATATATATGTGTATATATATAGATATAGATACCTGTAGTGATATATATGTATAATACATATTACAATGCCTGCAGATATATAACATCTGTAGATATTTGGCTTCTTTTTCTACAGAACCTGAGGCTCTTGTATACAAGGTAGCTTGCGATACTGAGTATTTCTCCATTTGGGAGAAGCATTTCTGCTGCTATGCTTTCTGCATAGAAGGCATTTTGTGTTGTGAATGCTCTTTTGGATGCATTAGAAATGCTTTGTTTAACAGCAAAGGGCTATGATGTATCCTGAAGATGCGCAGCATGTGAGTTCAGCTGATCTCCTCTAGGGAAGAGACATCTTGCCAGGTGATTGTTTTGACCATGGCTTTCATATACAGGTCTACCTGGTCACCCATGGTGTTTTTGAAAAGGACTGTTGTCTGAGCAGAGTCTAATAGGTCTCCCTAGCCAGATTCTGATCTTTCAGAGAACCAAAGCGGTTTTTTGAGCCATACACTTTGTATCAATACAGGCTTCTTAGAAACAGGTCAGACTTCCTGGCTTCATCTCTTGACTGTTGTGGGTCCTCCTCCAAAAGCAAACTGGTGGCGGGGGCAGTGAGGAAAGGGTAAGACAGGACAGGGGATTGGATGGAAGGACACAACAAGCAAAGCTGCAGGGCTGCTGCTCTTTTTTTTTTTTTTTCTTTTTTCCCCCTTCTCCAGATGTTCCCTGAGCATGGGCTGTTGTTACCTTTCCAAGCTTGGGACCACGTAGCCTATAGGTCTCAGCGCTGCTGCTGATGCCTCAGGCTCTGCACTGCTCATTAACATTTGTTTCCAGTGTTTCACTTCCAGCATGGATTTATGCTTTAACTAGCAGCTGTCAAGTGAGAGTAAAAGGGTAGGTTCAGCATGGGTTTCTTGTCTCAGTTTTGCTTGATTTAGCCCACAGAGGCTGACGGGCTTATGTCTTTGCTGCAGTGAAACACCCTGTGGCCCTGGGTCAGGGTCTCTCATCTGACTCTCACCTTCCCGTAGCCCAGGCTGACCAAGAAACTTGTTGGCTCCCTGGCCTGCTGGGAAAGCCCTACCACCTCCCAGCCTGTCTTAGGCTTGGCCCTTCTGTTCCTGGTCGCAGAAGCAACGTTGGAGCCTGGACTCTTTTTTTCCTTTTTTTTTTTTTTTGGTTGCTGTGGAAGTTCTTTATTTCCAAACTTAACACTTTTTTTCAGAGGAAACAGAAAAGCCATTTTGTGTCGAGGTAACCTTACTCATTACCTGCTAGCTCTTAATTACTGTGGTGAGGTGTTTTTTTTCCTGACAAATTGATAGTTGTTGTTGCTCTCCATTTAGCAGAAGGAGCACAGTTCAATACATTGTGAGAGTGAGAAGCAGCTGTTAGACATAGAAATAGAGGCAGTTCATAAAGGCAAACCAGAATTCGTGTGTTTTATATACACAGATTCACCTACAGTACTACAGACAGCGTTTTCAGGTTTTGCTTGTGCTATCTCCTTATTTCAGTAAAATTTTTGTGGTGCTTTCAGTTGTCCGTGTATTTTTTCACCTGAAAAAAATCTGTGCAGATGGATTTTTTAAGATGCCCAATGCAGATACTCATTTTTTTTTTTCTCAGTCCTTCTCTCTTGCATGTTGCCTTCTGCTGTCTTGGTTTTCTTTGGGATTTTTGTGCTGGAGTGGGGACCTGAAACTTGGAGGGTGGGATGCACTCAGCATTGGGCGAGGTTCATCTCCTCTGTCTGCGATTGCTGCCATCCCTGTACAGGTCCTGCGTGTGTGAGGGCTCAAAGAGAGGCCGACATCCTTGTCGGGGAAGATGGTAGCTCCGTGTAGCAGTTTGGGAGAAGGAAATTATCAGTTTCAAAGGGATTACCGTATGGGTAGGACCTCATCGTGTGTTGCCAAAATTAATCCGATGAGCACAGATTTTCTGAAAGGCTACTTCTTCCCGTATGCGTAGGTGTTTACAGAGTGACTTTACAGTAGAGATTTAGCAGAAAGGTTAGTGTGTTTTAAGCACCAAAGAGTTCCTGTTTTGTATATATAGTATTCAACTGTGTTGGCAAAAATACAAAGTATTATTTTTCACTTTTTGTGCCTTTCAGCTGTCACATCCTTAATCTTCGTATGGTCACAGAGCAAATGGTCTGTGTTGTGAGTTCAATTTGCTGCAGAAAATATTTTGTTCTTACAAAAGCAAGCCTAGAGTATGTGCCCGAAAGCCAGAAAATAGTGTCTTAACTATCAACTCTTTTAATACCTCAGTTTCACCAGTATTACATGGGAATACTTCATAGTAGTATTCTGAGATTAATTGGTTTATGGTGCTTTATCAGTATTAAAAAAGAACTGTCAAAGCTTGCCATCATTATGGTATGTGAGGTTCAGGCAGCAAGAGCAGTTGCATTTCAGCACTCTATAGATGATCTCTGCTCCCCCAGCTGAACTCTGTACTTGCCTGCCATGGCTAGTGTGAAAAATATAAAGTAGTCCATTCATCTGTCCAGCAAACATCACTGTCTTTTCAGGTGGGTTTTTTTGTGGTTTGTTGTTTGGTTTTTTTTGCCTTTGCTTGTTTGACATTTACATTTCCTTTTCCTTTGAACTACATATGCATATGGTACTTGAAGTCTTCGTGGATGTGTACCTTAGGACTTGAAATTTCAGTGCTTAGCTGTTTGATGATTTATAAGAATTTATGAGGATTTACATTCACAGTTTATGCTCATTGTGTCCATGCAAGTTATTTTCTTGGGGGCTTTGACATCCCGTGATATATCTGAAAGATTTTCATTACAGTTTTGGGACTAGATGGGGAAAACATCTTCATAACCAAGATGGTCTCTCATGTATACAGCTATCCAGATTCGAAAATTTAAGGCAGATGATGCAAATTCAAGACTGCAATGGGTGAAGCATTTAGAAAAGCACTGGTGCAGAGGCTGGGCAGTTCCAGAGTTCGGTTCCTCACTGTATGTAATCCCACCTAGCTGCAGGCGGCTGCTCAAAGGCAGCTTTTTCATTGCCCCCTGATAAAAAGGCATATGTGGCTATATTAACATCCCATCCCTTCCACTGATTTGTTAGAGAACTGATGATGATGGCTGCACAGTCATTAGATGCAGCACAAGGGAAAGATGAAAAGGGTTGCTGGCTCTGGGAAGCAGTGAAGGCACTGAGAGGAGGGGAGAGAAAAGGATGTCTCTTTTTGGTGGCAGCCTGCTGTTTAGGTTGAACTAAACACAGTATGAAGCTGCTCTCTGAGAGATCTAATATTTAGTTAACTGTGAGATCCTTCAGTACCGCTGCAACTCACTGTCCTTGTTTGCACGTTTGCCTTGTTTGTCCCCTGTCAGTCAGAACATTTCCCTCTCCCTTGCTTTTAGCTTGTTTTTCTTCATCCCTTGTATTTATACATTTGTCAACCCAAAGCAGAGCTGTATGCTGTACACATTCTGACAGAGAAAGCCATATGCATCTTGCCTTGTTCCCCCGTGGTCAGGTTTGGATTTCATTAGGCATACACCTTCTGGTGTTCCGTTCCTCCAACGCCGGAGAAGAGTTGATGCGCACTGTGACGTTTGCTCCTTCAGACTCATGTTTTTATGCAGGGAGCACGTTGAGACAATCTCTCACTGTCTTGCGGCAGGCAAGGAGGAGGAGCAGGCACATCCTTGCTGCACGCAGAGCAGTTAAGGATTCAGGAGCAGTTCTGCTCCCACCAGGCTCTGCTTATAGCTGGCAGGTTGAGAATTAGCTATCAGAAATTTTCCTTACCCTTACCATTAGTCACTGTAGGGCAGCAGCGATGGTATTAAGACTTCCAGCTATATGTATCTGTTAAAGCAGGTAATTGTGGTAACTAGGCTGTGAGCCACATCCTCGCAGGTAAAGACAGAACTGGGAAAGGAGTGGGCATGTGTTAGACATACTTTGGGGTTTGCCTCCTTAATAATACCGCTGAGAATGAGACGGGCTTTCTGAAGGTGATGTATTCAGTGACAGACCTGGCAGAAGTTTTGAATATAAAATTGAATAGATTCCGTTAAACTGAATCCAAGCTATTTCTGGGCAATCCTCTTGTGGTTATCCACTTAGTGGATGTATAATTCTTGATATAAGGTAAATTAAGGACATTGAGAGACAGCTTCAGACACCTTTCTTTTGATTGTTAGAAACTTTTCCCATTCCTGACCTAACTGTAGGTAGCGAAGCAGCACCCCTCCACTTGTTCTTGCACAAATGCTTTCCTTTAAATTAAATAGTTGCTCTTTATTTTGGAATTTTGTCAGACACGAGCCACACTCAGCTTTGTTTTTTCGTAGCCTCCACAGTTGGGTCCCTCTACCTCATCGTCCGGTTTGGGAATGGCTGTGAAGAACTGTGGACATGACATCTGATTTCAGGCTGCAAAATAAACTCTTGTCTTTGTTATTGCACTTCAGCTTATTGTGTTAGTAGGGCCTGTTAAATCAGTAGTAGATTTAGTACCAAAAAAGTAGTAAATCAGTAGTGCAGTAAAAACTGCACATTTGACAAGTATACAGGATTAAAAGAAAGAGACTTCTAAATTAGAGATTTGTTAGTGAAGGCCATAGCTTCTTGTTCATGGCTGCATTTCATTTTTTCTGCTCAGATGGAAAAGATTTCAGCCATTTAGAAAGTGGCAGCCATTAACCTGGCGTCTCATAAGGGAGTGTTTGCATTTTCTCTTGAACCATCTGGTCTTAGTATAAGACAATAGTAAAAATGAAGGAATTCAATGTTCCCTAGTTTTGTCTAACAGTCTTGTTTGTTGGACTGGACTGTTCCATTGTAACAACTTACTTACACTACATTTTGTTAAGCCATAGCTTCATATAGGTAGAGGTGGAAGGAAGAGCCTGTGGAGTGAAGAATTTTCTTAGTAGTTTGCCAGCATATATTGCACTGGGTTCTGATAGTAAAAATTGTGCCTGGAAAATCTACCCAAGTGACTAAGGGGATGGCTATTCTTTTATATAAAAAATGGAAACGTTAGGATAAAATTAAGGCAAGCACAAATATACATGGATACTTTGCAATTCATGTGGTTGGCTTCCTGACCTTGGTGGAGAGTCTCAATATGTGGCATGCAGACATCGCTCAAAAATGGCTGTAGAAGTACTTTTTTTTCCCCCGAGAATAAAAAATAAAAGTTGCGCTACCGTCTTTTTTCCCCTCCCCCCCCCATGGGTGTGTATGTTCTACTTGTAACTGATGCACTAGGTGTGATAAAGCTGTACTTGCGTTTAAATTTACAGATTAGTAACTTCTGCTTTGCGTATTAAAGGACTGGCATAAGCTGGTTCTGCGTGCTTCAGTAGAGCCACAGCCACGTACGAGCTGCAGAGCGGGCCCCCAGCCAAGATTCAATTCACACACGTACGTCTTTGTGCAAGGGCATGCCTTCATTTCTCAGTGCGTGTCTTCAGATTTTGTAGGGTTTCTTGACGCGGACACAGGTGTGTTCCACCTAGCTTTAGGTACTTACCTGGAACTGGTGCTTCCGTATCAGTTGGTGGAACTTGTGGAATTGATGTGAAGAGTACATTTTTTAGTGTAACCCTCCAACCTTCTTGGATTAATTTTATTCTTTCTTGCACTAACTGTCTCATATTTTTGCCTTCTGGCTTTGGTCATTTAATTCTGTGATGTTTGACTATGTTAAGGGTGAATGATCAAAATAAGCTGTTTTTCTCCATGCGTTTTCTCTTCAGCTGTTCTGTTTTCCTCAGGGAAAAAATCTATTTTGCCCTCGCTCTTCATTTTAGAGAAAGCGAGGAGTTAGAAATCTCTCTTTTTATGCAAGCCTTTCAGATTCCTGCATTCAATAAATAGGTGCTCTTCTCTTTGAAATCCATGATTTCTAGACTGTTTATTGAAGTGGGACCATTTAGCCTGGCATGCCATATTAAATGATGCGGTGCTGTAGCTTTTGTTTCAGTTCTGCACTGCTGTGTAATGAAGATAATTTAGCATTGTTGACACAGTATATACTTGTGTTTGAGTTGTCAATAATATATTTCCATGTGTAGCAAGATTCATTAAGAAAGGAATTTTAATAATGCATGGAGAAGGCAGGGGTTCTGCTAATGAACGGACTCCAAAGTAACCAAAACAGTAATTTAGCTGGGATACATTTTAATGTATTTTTAAGTAGGCAAAAGGTGAAACAGTTGTTTGGAACTCTAGGAGGATCATATTAAATGGCCTTAATAGCTTTGCACTAATATTATAATTTAGTTGTTATGAGGACAGTGGGATTTGGCTTCAGTGCTTTATTTCCTTACTTGACCAATATAACCTCTGTGGCAAGTCTTAATGGAATAATAAATAATACCTTCTATGCCCTCAGGTTGTGGAGAGTTTCCTGTGCTTGCACTAGCATTATTATTATTATTATTATTATTTATTGCCACTGACACTTAGGTAGGAATTGTTAATTCTTTGTCCTAATATGAATGGGGAAAAGAGGAAGAATATTAATTTAATATAAAGTTTGTGTATTCTCTAATGAGGCTTATGCATCTCATCCCCTTTAGTGCTTTTGAGTAAATACTCTATAATACTTGGAAGTATAGCCCAGGGAGGACTTTAATTGTGAAGTGCAATTTTCAGCTGAAGTTTGTTTTTCTCTCCCACCAAGAGGCAAAAAAGTCCCTGGTGGAAGTGGTGCTGAGGTAGGTTTTAGAAGGACTGAATAAATTGAAGGGGTGGAGCAGTACTAACTAGGCCTCCCTGACAACTTTCGTCAAACTTGCTTTGCCATACACCTTGTTTCTCAGTCATCAGCATCAACTGAAAACTTGGGGAAAACTTGTCCTAGTTGTATAGCAGGGGTTTTTGTACGGAAATATTGACTGAAAGCTGTTACACTTCTTTCTCTCTTTAGTCTCCTAGGGTATTAATTATTGTGGTGAGGATTTATCAGTGGTTGTCTGCAGGAGTTTCAAAATATCATCTTAGTGCCTGCTACCACAGCACAGGATCTCACTAATGAGTTTTATGGCTGTCACTGTCAGGTCACCCATCCTACCAGGATGGAAAATAGTTGGAAGATCTAGATCAGTCATCTGTCCAACATACATAGGTGAATCTTCATTCAAGTCAGAAAAGCCACATTGTCTTATGCATTATGTATTTGCAAAGTCCAGGTGTTGGACTTTCCCTTCCTGCTTACATGCAGCTTTTCATATCTAAATTCGTGAGTTTTAGTCCAGTTTTGCTGCATATTTGTGTGTTTCTGTAGCATGAGACCTTGATCTAATGAGATTATAGCTTAGCTTGGGTAGGTACTCCTGTAATACATATCTGTGCAACGCACAGGGAGTCTTACTCTTGCCTGAGTTAACGTAGTACAAGTAATTAATGTAACATGTTCATAATTAAAATCAATTAAAGTGATTTTTGGTAATAAATTGTCTAATTATAAAAGTTTGTACACATCTCAGCTTAGATACCGGCCTAATATTATTTCTTGTCTTCCTCACTGTGTTACTGGCAAGGAAATGGCAAAGCAAACCAACGTTCCTGTTCCTGGTGAACGCTGGGCTGCTCCTCCTGCACCCTTTGTGCTTGCCTTACCTAGCAGCTCCATGCAGCAAAGTTTAAAGATCTTACATTGGCCCAAGATATTTTGCACTTCAGCTCCCATGGAGCTTCTGCTCCTCTTTTCCCTCTAGATTTCCTTTTATTATCTCTTTGCAAGGAAATGTGTGGTTACTTGCCCAGGGTGATGGATCATGTGCAAGAGGGTCTAACGTCGTGTTAAAATATGGGATGCTTACTCCATTCAGGCCACAGAAGAAATGAGGTTCCTCAAGTACAATTTCCAGGATGCACTAAGGACATATAAAAATATTTCAGTGGGCAGTTATTTACCATTTTGATTGATGCTTCTCATAGAATTTTTTGTTTTAGTGGAGACGTGATTTTCAGTGGTTAAATAAATGATGACGAATTTTTAAATCCATATCATATAACATAGTCCTTTTAGAGCTCTATGTGGGCCAAGAGAGAGAAATGGCTGGGAAGAAAAGGTAAGGAAATAAAATGGAAAAGAACATTGGGAATGAGGAGAAAATCTGATAGGCAAATCAGGAAGAAAGACCTCTTAGGAGAGAGAAGGAATGGAGGCTTTGAAGGTCTCACCTAGAATAAAATAAAGTTTGTCTGTGTATCAGTAAGCGATTAAAAGAACAGAACAAAGAGAAACAAAAGTTGCCCCTTGAGTAGTTTTAAAACAATGTACTTTGAAGTGCAGGAATCCTTAGAAAAGTAATTTTAATGATTTCTTTCATAAATAAATGTCCACTTTAATATTGCAAATATAAACTATTAAAATTGGTTTGGAAATTTTAGCTTTCCACAAAATCTGCAGAATTCTGTTTTCATGGGCAATAATGCTTTCCTAGTGTTATTTTGTATTTGAAATTTAGATTTTAGAAACTGTCAAATTAATGCCACCAGATTTTATTCGTATGCTGAAAATATAGTAACACACATTTTTAAGTTAAAAATAGTCCTGAATTTATTGTCACTTAGTGTTTTTTTTTACAGGCTAGGGAAGCAAGTTGGCATGGAACATGAATAGTACTTTTTCAAGCTGCTCAGTCCTGAGAATTAAGTTAGTTAGGGATGTGGAAAACAAGTGTTGTTCTGTCTGCTGGCCAAGGGTGGCAGAGGCCCCAGGTCATCCAGGCAGAGTTCGGCTGGAATTCTTCTCATCAAGCCAAGTGTTGCGCGTCATATCAACAAGCTGCTTTATACTGGGGGTGAGGGACAAGATCTTTTTAATTTTAACCTTAAAAGTGATCTCCAAGACCCCTACAGGATTGTGTGCCGTGTTTGCCATTGCATTTCTTCTACTTTTATTCACATGTCTTATGTTTCCTTTCCATTTCTCTTATTGATTATTGTGAAATACATACCAGCAAAGATACTTCCGCCAGACTTCTGGCCTCACCGTATCTAAATAAAGTGCCACGTTTGAAAAGCTTATCTCTCTGCAAAGGAGGTAACAAGCTATCACTGAAAGCACAAGATTGTCATCTAGATGAGTTGGAAATTGAGGGAAAGAGAAATAAACCTTTCTCCATTGTTGTTTGTGTTATAGTGTAGGGCACGAATGGATTAAAAAAACCCCTGAGACAAGAATTTACAGATCTTTCATATTTTGCCTGAGGGTTCTGTTCTGACCTGCAGTTAAAAGAAATAAAACATAATACAATACCTTGAGAGACTGATGAATCTCTAGGCCCTGTGAGGACAAGTCTTGTGTTCTTCAGTGATATATTGCTTTGGAGGTTCTCAACTAAGGAGCAATTTGATAAGCCTGCAAATATTGTAGATGAGTTATGACTACTCATGGCTAGCATGAAATCTGAATCCTGAGTGAAGACGTTGCCCTTGGACAGTGGTCCAGTAAGACCTGAGCTCTCTGAAGTTCTACAGATCTTCTGAAAATAGTTCTGTCTTGTTTGGCAGATGATCTGTGTTTAGCTAGCATTTCTGTACTACGGACTCAGACAGATATGGACAGCGTGTGGCCCATGTTTGTAACAGTAGTGGTGATTGTACTCTATTTATTGTGGCTATATCCCTCATCCCGGGAGATGCACCAAGGGTAGTTGCTTCACTGAGGTCAATATAGAATAGTAACTCATACTAGATTTTCTTGGCTTAGCACCTGCATTTGTCAAGATTTCAGAAGTGAAAAGGTTTGCCAAGAGAAATAACCATCCATACCTGACAGCTGTCGGCACTTTGACGGTGTCAGCGGTTTCAAGAAAGTCATGCTTGGAAATGCAGTGAACAGAAAGCCTTAGTGCCTCTTCTGATGCACCGTTTTGCAGTTCAGGAGCACTCATGCCCCTGCTGTTTCTTTTTTGTTGTTGTTTCTTCATCATATCCTACAAATATTAGTGAATCCATTTGGTGTTACTCATCTTTGGGTCTGTGGTCAGTAAAAAAATCCCCAGTTTATTCTCATGTTGGGAAATCTGGGAAATAAATCTGTAGCTGTGTATTTGGTACTGAGTTGAGAGATGAAGAGTCTGAAACGGCATCTTCAGATCTGCTCTCAGATCAGCAGCTGCTGGCTTGAGGAGTTCATGCACACAGAAGACTCATTATTCTCTCTATGGGGCTGCTTGCACAAATGCTCTCTGAAACCACTACTCTTTTGGGTGTACCTGTGGTTGCTTGTGAACATTTTTGTCTCTGCCTGAAAGCACCTGTCCTCTCTTTTTGTATGAGCAAAGCTTGATTCTTTCCCCTTATAAATGTAGAATGAAAGTCAGTCTGCGAGATTGTACTATCTCAGAGGTCTATGAACCATGTCAAATATTTGCTATTGGACGGGTTTGACTGGACACCTGCGCTTTCAATAGCTTTAACAGAGCATGGACTTACTGCTCTGTAATGTTTAAACCTGAATAAATAAATAAGCTTATCTAGCAAATGAGAACACAGGAAGGAATTCCTGAGTTGTCAAAGACAACCCTGTAAGGTAACGACTTCTGCAACACAGCAAAGTGTTAGAGAAAATTGTCTCAAAATAACAAGAGGCACTTGATTTTAAATTAAAATATGTTCGTATTTCACTGAGTGCAAATACCTTCTCTCTTAAGCTAAGACCAAGGCAACTCTTGATTTCTGTTTACACACAAAGCGTAGGACCTCTTGGGGTAATCTGCACTTGGATGGCCTCTTCTACAGGGAGAGTTCCTCTGCCTCCTTCCCCACACATTAAAAAATTCTTCTTTTTAATGGTTGCTCCTTCTGTGGTGGCAAGGAACAAAGCATACTGGCCTTCTCCTCGTCTGGCCTCCTCCTCTGCCCTCCACTGCAGGCAGGGAGGGTGAGGGCAGAGTGGATGTTCAGAGCATGGGAGGCAGCATGGCTCCTCATGTTCTGCAGGAGGTCCCTCTGCCAGAAGGATGCTGGATACAAGAGGGGTATGGGAGCAGGGTGGGATAGTGGAGGGCAAGAGGTGCCCAGGCCTTCCTACTACCCGATGAGAACTTTCTGATCCTCCTTGAAATTAGCACCTCCTAGCCCCCTACCTTTCAAAAACCCTCAGTTTTTCTGTCATTCCCTTTCAGCCCACTGGGATTTTGTTACAGCCGCTTCCAGGATGGATGCTTTGCCATTGCTGGGAAAGACTGTGCTTGTGCTGTTGAGAAACCATGAGTCAGCTTGCTCAAGGGAAGGAGGAGGAGGCGAGGAAATCTCCTTTCATGATGAGTCTTCCCACACTTCCTGCTGTTTCTGTTTTGGGCACCCTGGTTCAGAAGCTGTGGGCTGTTTTCTGCCTGCCTTCTGAGTGTATGAAAATTGTTGCTTCCCTAGGAGGATGCTGGGACCACCTACTTGTCCTGATACTGGGTGTCAGTATTCCACGCCTTTCCCCATCTAGAACAAAAGGGATGATGTATCATCTCCGCTTGAAGTGTTGTGTAGTAGGGGGGCTCTGGGACAGGAGAGAGCCCTTGCCAAGCTCTGTAGAGCTTGGTCCAGTGGAAGCTGTACAGTACAGAGGAACAGTACAGAGGCTTTCTGAGGCACTCCTCAGTGTTGTTTAGTGGTGTTGTTTAGTCTAATCCTGTGGGATAAATATATTCTCATTCAATTCACAGGGACCCTGGTGTCCTAACATAACTAAAGCGTGACCGGACTCACAACACTGACAATAAAGAATTTTTTTGCAAATAGCACACCATCCATTTGAGCAGTTTATACAATAAAATCCCCACTTCTGCCTCTGTGTTTGGAAGGTCAGATTGTGAGGGTGACCCATAACAGTGCTGAAATTATTTGAATGTAATATGCATCTGGATAAAAATGATGACAGAAGAGATAACAAAACAGTGCTGTTCAGTTCACTTGCTGGAAACATCTTGCAATGCTTCACTTCTATTTCATGCTGGAGTTTAGAGCTGCTACAATAGTGACAAGAGAAAAAAAATAGAATTGCTTCAGCTCTGTTCTCCCACCCACGGATGTTCTTTAGTGTGGAAAATGAGTCATCAAGAAAAGATATTTTTACTTTGCAACAGACATTAAAGAAACATTGATCTTCAGACAAACTGTGTGTCAATTGATTTACCAGTCAAAAGGTCTGATCCTGCTTGCATCCCTTATACAGATCTTACTTTCTTTGGAACCGCCGAGCAGTCACAGCAAGAGGTGACCAACGTGACCTGCCCAGAATTCACAAGCTGCTCAGACGTGGCTCCCACTTTGGCAGTTGTGTGACACAGCTGATGTGAGGGCTGTGCCAAGCTCACACTCGGGGCTACCCAAGTCTGTATTTGGAAGAAACTGGGGCAGACCCTCAGCAGAGATTGAGTTCCCAGGCCCTTTTGCAAGCACTGCACCAGCCCAGCCCACAGTGGCATCGTGGCTCTGCCAGGACAGGGCTGGCTCCCTCACCGGCTTGGCCTTGGCTTTTTTGGATGTTACCAGGAGCATTAGTTGCTTTTGCAGGTTGAACTCTGACATAGCACAGCTTTGCAATCAGTTTTTGAGAAGTTTTCTGTCACAGGTGAAAAGTAAATTAGAACGGATTTGTAGGCTGGCCTCTTTGTTTGAGAAAATTATCAGCTGGGAGGGGCGAGGCTGCTGTTTACCATCTGAGAATTTGGCCGCTAATGTACTTTTAGATTTTGTATCTTATTTTGGAGTATAAGGCTTCAGTATAATGGCTAATAGGCATAGGCCTTTCATCTGTAGTTTTCAAAGCATTTTGCAGAAGGGGAAGAGGAAGCATGAGGTTCAAAGCCATGTAAAGGAGTTCATCGGTTGCCAGGTGCACAGCTTGTACCTCGTCCTCATTTGTTTCCACTGGACCATGCTTTTATCAGTCTCAGCTGTTCAAAGGTGCTGATGGCTCAGCTGAACGTAAAGCTGCAAACCTACAATCAGAAATGAGTATTTATCACCCCAAATTTGTTTTCTGGCAAGCCAGTGTGACTTTTGAGTTAATATTTTTCCCCAGTAGAAGTGTAGATCTTTTATTACAGTTTCTACATCACAATTACACCTTTTATTAGATTTGTTAGTATTTACTCTCAGATACTGAGTTTGCACAGGTAGAACATCAGGAAAGCTTTCTGTATTGTTCCATGATAACTGATTTTTGGAAGTTTGTGAGCTGTGAGGATTATAGTTAGGATATCTTTAACTGTGCTTTGGTGGGTATACAGTTCTTCATATCTGGATATCAAATGGGGAGCTGACAATTATTTGTGTAAGTCCAGCACAAAGATGGTATCTACCAAGAGCTGCTAACCCTGGTAGCCTGCTGGAGATGAGGCTGCTGCAGCTCCATGTCCCCAAGTCCAGCTGGTAGAAAGGTTGAGCATGTATTCCCAGTAGACACAGTACAGATATATATATAGAGAGAGAGAGAGTACAGATATATATATATATAGAGAGAGAGAGAGATCCTCCAGCTTCCTATCCTGCTCACCAGCTGGTCCAGCTTGGTGCTCATGAGAGGCCAGCCCACACTTAGTCAGGGCAGGGCATGGCCAGACAAGCATACTGACATGCCGACATAGGACCAGCCTCTTTTATCCCCTTGTCCCTCTGTTTTTCCATGTTTGTTCCCCTTCAGACCACCTTTGCCCACCGTTGGTCCATCATGTGTCTTGGGCAGTTCCCAGGAGCTCTTGCTGGGCACCTCGTAAAGTGTCCGATGCCCCCTGGCAGTAACCCCTCAGATGCTGCAGGGAACCTCTCCCACCGACTCCCCATGTTGGTCTCAGCCCCAGCCCATGGAACCGATAACTTCCCTGGGGCTCCCTTGCTTGGACCAGTTCCTTACTGGTGTGACTGCGTGTGGAGATGACTACCTAACCTGCCAGCAGCTGGAGTGAAGTGCCGAGTGCCCCTGTTTCCATTACAGCTGCTCAAGGCTTCCCACTGTCGGCTCCAGAGAGCCGTGTGCTGGCACCCGTGGCTTTAGCTCTAGACCTTGTTGTCACTGGCGCCCATCATGTGTGAAAGCTGTGGAGATCTCCCTCAGCTGCCGAGTCGTACTGACTCATCAGGCCGTTTCTGGATGGTTTAATCTGTCTATTAATAAACCGGCTTGCATTACTTTCATTTGTGCCTAGGCAGAGCTGAAGTCCTTCAACCCTTGTGTCTGTTTATTTAAATTAAGTATGATTTGAGTGCAAACTGATTTGGGCAAATTACCATTTTTTCTCCTTATTTTTTCTATATGGCTAGATCTCTTAATGGTTCATAAAGCAGGCAGTTCACTTGCATATCTCATACTGGATGCTCACTTACTGAAAGCTCTCGTTGCCTGATCCTCTGTGAAGCCTTGTAGCCTCACAAAAGCAGTGTTTCCCGATGGAAATGGATGTCGGAGCTCCTGTTGGTTCTAGGAGCAGTTTGGTTTAGAGATGTAATTGCTAAGCGTTGCTAGTTCATGTCACCCTCCACGTCCTTGCTGTCCCCCACATTCTCTAGGTTAAAGCATACCCTCTCCTTGCCCCTCTCTTCCCCTGCCCTCTCCTGTAGAAGAGGGGCTGGCGTGCTGTTTTCAGTTCTTCCTTAAGGAAAAGAGGTTCATTTCTGCCTGTGGATTTGAAAGAAGAGGGTGTAAAAGGAAAGGCAAACACAAACAACCTTTGACTTGGAATTCTGTTTTTCTGAGGGCGTAAGATCCACTGAGGTCACTGTGGGGGTTGCATGACCCTGAAAAGAAGAGTAGACTCCAAAACTGAATAGCTTATGTGCTTAGGCCTCTAGTTGTCTGAAGAAGCTGTATCCTTTTTGATTTCCTTTTCAGATTTAGATCTAGACTGTAGTTTCTGCTTACACAAATACTTTGACGAAAACAAATATAGCTCACTGGAAATACATTGTGTAAGCTGTTGATGCCTATGTTTGCCTACTTTATTAGGCACATTTACAGTATGTCGCTGCATTTCCATTTCTCTCCTGATCTAATAAAGCAAATACAGTACATCAAATGAAATTAGCTGCATTTCACACTTCACAGTAGTGGATCCAGTGTCCTGCAGGATCTGTATTTTATTTTTAAAACAAATCAAACAAACAAAATGTTATTTCTCTGTAATTTCATTTCCTTCTAATTAGCATTTTGGGAGGCAAGTGGTTTTGATGTTAGAAAGATGTAGTATGCATTATGCTGCTGCTCATGAGGTTAGAATGACATGGTGAATTCACAGAAGGTGAGGGACTAAAATTGTTTTAAGAGATTAAATTTGAATTATCGTAATTTCTCATTGAAGCTAGGAT
Source organism: Tringa tobata (assembly GCA_033628505.1). Lineage (NCBI taxonomy): Eukaryota > Metazoa > Chordata > Aves > Charadriiformes > Scolopacidae > Tringa > Tringa tobata. Next base: position 5,636,102 of record JAHREE010000378.1, read on the forward strand.
TCATTAGTGAAGTATATCATACAAGAGCAGTTTTCTTTCTCGTATTTTAGTGTGATCTGTATTGCAAATAATGTTTTTTTTTAAAACAAACAAACAAAAACCCACAAAAAACCCCAAAAAAACCCTAAAACACAGAAGAAAATCTATAAACAGAGGTCTTGTTTGTCTGTAAATTAAAGTCACTTACCTGGCTTTGCCTGACTTTTCTTTGCTTACCAGTTTTCTGTTGCATGTGTGAGCTGTGTATTGGCTTTGCCACTGCTGTAAAGATTATGGCCATGATAGGATCAGTCCTTTTGGCAGGACTGTGCAAGGGTGCTGCTGCTCAGTAAAGTCCTATATGAATACATTGCCTCATCATAAGAGGTATAGCTATATATCTCTTATCCCAGTGGAATTACCTCCTGTTGCCATTGCCTTTCATACTGCTTACAGGACATAATGTTTGTAAAATTTTTAAACTTTAAAAAAAAAAACCGAACTGATTACTACTCATCTCATTCTATTTGTAGCCAGTTCAGCAAATGTGAGGTCAGTAAAATCCCCTTGCTCTGGGACGCAGTGGCAATTGAATGGTCAACTGCTGTGACTATGTTTGGTGGAAGTTCGGTAAAAAATACCGAATATAGTGGGTGCTCCAAAAGTAAAACTCAAAATCTGTATTTTACTGAAAATGCATAGCAGGTGCCTTCATGTAAGCCTTTCTACTTTGTTGGTTCAAAAGGGAAGTGGCAAAGTTTTGCAGTTTGGAGCAAAGCTGTGTTGTCCATATTAGTTGGAATTTCGTTTCCCAACATACTCATGGTTGGATATACCTGGCTAAATTAGGCAGGCAGTAGATGTAACATTTTTCTTATATATACCTGATGACTTGAAAAAATGTGGCAAAAACTCAACTCTAAACCTTTGATTAGGATTGAAAATATCTATATTTAGCAGGAGAATGTGAAACACTCATCTACAACAATAGTTTTGCCGGCATTGAAAAACTTCATATGAGAAAGGGTGGTCTTCCAGGTGGTGCCTGTGATAGAAATGAGTTCGTTACCTACCACGGGCTATGCGTGAGCTGAAGCAGTTCAGTGTCATTCTTGGATGTTTGTTTCCCACCCGTAAAACAGGAGTGCTATGAATGTCTTTCCCACCAAGGCATTGTCCCAACACTTTTGATGGTGTTTCCACAAGTGCTGAGGCTCAGAGAGAATGCAGTCGAGAACAAGAGCAGTAGGTATGTCCTCTGCTAGTATGTCCACTAACTAGAGAATGTGGGGGAAGAGAGGCTTACTGCTGTTTCCTTCAACTCCACCAGAGTTTTGCTGCTGAGTAACATGGGAGGTGAAATAGTCAGTGCTAAGTTATTGTGTGGTGGTGGTTTTTTGGTTGGTTTTTGGTTTTATTTTTTTAAAAGCTTGACATTTGATTGCTTACATCACTAACTATGAGCTCATTAAATGTTATTAATTAAAGCTGCTTGGTCTGATTGGGTCACTTAGGTTAAATTTAGGTTAGATTTTCCTTTGAGCACCGAGGACCCTATCCTGCAAAGTGCTAAGCATCCTCTGCTCCCGCAGCCTTCTCAGCTAGGAGCTGAGGACACAGCACGCCCCAGGAGGTGGCCGGGTCCTCGTGAGGCCAGATCACACATAGTCTAGCATAATTTAAAAAAACGATGAAGCCTTTCAAATGTGTTTTGATTAATACATCATGGATTCTCCCACAGTAATAACTTCTGTGCCTTAATATATCACTGTAAGTACTTCGTTAAGCAGTAAAGTCTTGCTATATTTTTCAGGCCCTCTGCTATACGTGTCCCGGTGTGAAAGGAGACGGCTATTTTTCCTTTTAATTTCTCTGGTGCAAATAAGTGATACGGCTTTACTGTTCCATTTCACCCCAGGCAGTAATTTCGAACAGTTACCCACTTCTCTTGGGCTTAATGATGCTATCAGGTGGTGGAAAGCGAGTGACGTTTCAAAAGGGAGTGAACTGTAATTGCTCTGTCGCTGGGCTCCTGCCTTTCTGCTGCTCGGGAGCAGCAGCCTCTGCAGTAGCCCCGTGGCACCCGCGGGGGCTGGGGAAGGCAGGGGGGTGTTTATTGATGGAGGTGCTCGAGTGACTCATACCCCTGGTGCCTCTGATGATAAATAACCCTGTAAGCATGTAAGCAGTGCCACCAGTGTTACCAGTGCTGGTAAGTTTTTTGGGGGAGTTTTTTTTTTGAGAAGATTAAAATGCTGTGTACCTGCCCACTTGGGGCGGTATTATGTGAAGGTTTTCCTTTGGGAATTCTCCTCCCGCAAGAAGAACCTGAGCCCCCAGTCCTCAAATGAAAGAAATAATCTTCCCAAGTGTTCATATTTACATTATTTTGACTCTGCCTACTTTGAATTATTTGCAGTTCAGCTGCCCAGTGGTGTGTTATGTTTTATGTATCCCGATATGCCTGAGAAGACAGTTTGGATCTTGGTAAAACTGGCCCAGATTTTAACATGTAGATGGCTGAATCAGATTTTTTAATCTCTATATTTAGGTTCCTCAGTACAACGGCCTCAGTAAACAGGGTGACAAGCACTTGCAGCTGCATTACTGCTTCCATTGATGCTTTCTGTGCAGTCTGGGGCGCTGCTAGCTTCAAATCACTGCAAATGCATGTGGTGTCGGGGAGACACCAAGAAGGGAGGAGCTACTCTCTGGTGTTTGATCCTTTTTTCTTTCATTCTATAGCTTAATGGTTTTTGCTCTCTTTATACCATCTCACTTCTCATTACTCTTCGTAGCTCTGTCTTTATTAAAGGCTCTGAGGAGGTCTTCAGATTAAGAGCGCTATAGTAGTGAAAGACTTAGTGGTTTTAATCTCACATCAGCAGAAGACTGAAGTTTTCTGGCCATGTTTACTTCCATTCTTTACTGGAAATAGAACATTGGATTACAAAATTTACCACTTAATGGTTGTTTCACATCTTCAGGATGCTTTCCAAATTTTGGTGATCGTTTTGGTAGCTGAGTGTGCTAAACTGTACAGAGGATGGCGTAAGGAAGGGATGAAGAGAGTACATTGTCTCTGATATTTTTTCCATTGCAGTTTTGCTGGTGACTGAGAGAAGGGTAAACCTTCACTTTTTTTTAAAGCCAGCGAGCCTGTTATTGCCTACTGAATTTTATGGGGCCAGGATTTCATTTTGTATTTTGAGAATACCTTAGCATGAGTCTTACTTTACCAGTTTCTCAAGGGTATTTACATGCTGGCCTCAGAAAAGTGGCTTGGGTAGTGGGCTTCCTTTTAAGACACCTACATTTTTCTAGAAATCCATGATAAAATGGACCATGATAAAATACCATGATAAAAAGGATTTTATACCTTTTGAGTATAATGAATTATCTAAAATGGTAGATATGTACTGATGGGTTTTTCAAGGGAATATAAAGAGTTTAGGTGTCTAACTGCCATTTCTGCACAATTATTGTTACCTAGTTATTTGCAAAATCTGGACTATAAGGCCTTATTTTTCAAACCTGCTGGTGGTTCCCGCTGATTCCTGTTGGAGATGTAGAGATTCAGCACACATGAAAGGTAAATCAGTGTCTGGAAAGCTTTGTAGTTAGTGATTGCCTTTTGAAAATGTGTGCATTTTTTCTTGCTGAGAGGCATATAGCAAGTCACTGTAACACAGCTGGGAATAGAACTACATCTGCCTTAGCAAGAATACAGGGGCTTCCTAAGCCAGTGCTTCATCTGACATGTAATTAGTTTTTGAGAAGACAGGGATCTAATTAAGACTAGTGGAGGGATTTTTTAATTTTATCTCTACAAATTAAAATGGTATTCAGAATCTAACTACATGTTGGGGTAGGGTACTGGAATTATCTTTTGTTGTTTATTCTATGTTTTTCTTAGGATTTTCTGTAGGGATGTCCGCCAGACTATATGCTGGTTATTTGGGTATAGCATGAAATTAATATTCCGTGAGCAGTCATGCATCTAGAAGCATTCTTCGGCCAAGAACAGCCCATGTGTTTAGAAATTGTTCCTTATTAGATGGGCTGTTACTAAATATGCCTTAATACAAAAAAAAATAATAATAGTGCAGTATGCCTTCTATTGCATTCTGTCATGAAGAAAAAATCAGTGTGTGTGATATTCAGGAACAGCTAAAATTCATGAGAAGTTGGTGGAAGCACTGTTTCAGATCTTAGCCAATGCTGCCACTTCAAATAAATAAAAAATGCTTGAACTGTAATTCCCTGCTGCTATTATTCTGCACACTACCAAAATACAGTACAGGCGTATGCTTTGAATTTTTTTCTATGAGTCACATTGAGAGTCGTCAATGTCATATTCAACCTACAACTTTGCTCTCCGAGTTACTAGTGAGAAAGGCAAGTAAAGTTTTACTCATTCATAACTCATTGAAATTAGCAATGGGAAACATATTTGTTAGTAGCCTTGCCAATGCAAAATTTTTCCTTTAATTTTACTTAAGCTCCTTTTTCATCCTGACTTTACATGGCCATGCGATTAGCCCTCTAACCCTTCCCTGGGAGACTAATTCACTATTTCATGGGCTTCTCCATTTCTGATTTTAAGCCAAGTTGTACTTTTTCCTCAAATTTCACCGGAATATGGCTTGCTGTTTTCCCTTGGGCAAGCATGTAAATGTGATATCTGTCTTCATGTTTGCACTCTGGAAAACATGTCTCAACAGTCATCACATTTCCAACCACACTTGCTCATTGATTTGCCATACTCTATATACCTAGCTGTCTAAACCCGTTTAAATTTTTTTGCTTGCCAGCCTGTTCTGCCAGATCGGTGATTGTTTCTTGATGATTCCTTCACTCCCCCCCTTTTACTGTCAGCTTTCTAATGCTAAGGACACCCAGAATGGAACGTTGTATTTGAACTGTACCTGTGCCCTCAGACTGAAACTGTCATATCGGGAAAGAAAGGAAAAAAAAGGATCATCTTTTCTTGTTGTCGTCTTATACTGAATTTTCCATTTTATTTGCTGTTCGTGAGTGCGTGCTGTTCATGACTTTGGTGTAGTAATAGAGGTGTTACAGGTGTCCCAGTGAGGCTCCAGGTGTGAGGGGTTGACCTGCTCTCGTGCTTGGTGTTGGCCCTTGCGCCACTGTAATTCTTGGGTCTTTGGGGCGGAGGAGGCAAAGCCCACTGGCATTGCGGCTGGCACCTCCTGCTGTGTCTCTAACTGCTGAAAGCAGTGTGCTTTTGACCATCTTAGCACCATAGGACATCAGGATGAGCCAGCCCCTCAGATTTGCAAGCAGTTCTTGCAGCTATGGGGCACAGGAGCCGGGAATCGGGAACACCACCTTGGATTAAAATGTCTGCAGGGTGTGGGTCTGTGGTGTATCATCACAGCAATTTTCAGAGGACACCACCATACTAACTTGACCAGAAGACTGTGTGTAGCTGTAAGGAGCAGATAAATAACTGGCTGTAGGTATGCCAGCGGTCCTGAATTACATGAATGCGTTATATCAGCATGAATAAACCGGGCTGGGCAATCTCACAGGTAACATCTATTGAAAATCTTGCCCTGTGGGATTTTGTTGTGTTGAACGTGTGCAAGAATATGCACTGCTAGTTAGGCTCTTCCTCAAAGCTGTAGTCTGGTGTTCAAATTCTATATTTGGAAGTTATGTATTGAGTTTGCAGTGATGTTAATGGAAACTGTATGTATGGAACTTACCGAAAAATATAGTTTATAAATACAGTATTTCAGGTATAGCAAGAAGCACTGGGGACTTTACTGAGGGGGAGGAGCAGGGCCAGGGGTAAGGGAAAAATTTCAATTCTGTGAGATATATCGAAGAACTGAAGAGTATTTAAATTTGTTACTTTTTCCCTGCACAGCAGTGGCTGTCGCACACCTCATTAGATAGACAAGCAAAATGCCAACTAATTAATGAATGTGTAGAGTGATCTAAGAATGATGCCCAGGACTTTTCTCCATTGCCGAACACTACATGTAAAAGAAAGGAGCCATTCCACTTGTTAGGGACACAATGAAGTTAAATTGATGTCTCCAGGGATTTATATGGGCTTTATGTTTGGTTTTAATGATTGAAAAGGTGCTGGAATTATCTGCTGAAATGATTGGGTAAAATGTCCTTTGGCAAGATGCTCTCTTCTGTTGCTTGGATCAGTGTGACTGTTCGGTTTGGAGTTTGCCTTGTGGACCAAAAAAACCTTAATGGCTTTAAGATATCTCTTAACTGGCTCCAAAAAGAGCACGTCATGGTTGCTTCTGACAGCAGTGCTCCAAAATGAAAAGAGAGAAGCTGAAGAGAGAGGAAAAACTTTCTTCCATTAAAAAAAAAAAAAAAAAGAAATAAAAGAAACTGTAGAAAACCCACAGTGGGAGAAGATAGGCCCAACCCCGGAAATAAGGTGCCCAAAGGCCGTGGTCATATCTGCTGCTCTGGCTGCATCTGAGCTGGGTCAAGAGGTTACTGTCCTGAGTTTGCTTTGCAATCTGTGTCCTGGGGAAGACTGAAACCGGATGAAGAGCTAATGGGTAGGATGGAAGGAGAATTTGAACCAGTGGGACCAGTGGAGAGAAGGAAGAACACAGAAGAGAGGTTTAAGGAGAGTCCATGTCGAGGGGAGGGAACTGGACCTGGTCAGGCAGGGTGACTGCAAGAAAAGGCGGCTTTTGTAGTTCTGGGTGAAATGGCCTGATTTTGGTGTAGTCTGATTGTGGACAACCTGGCTTTGCACACGTAGCCATATTTTGATCTAACTCTTTCTAGAATCACACACAGCATGCACTTTTTTTTCCCCCAAGTGTCCTTGATTTGCTTATATCGTAAGTGCTATTTTTATTTTTAGGAGTGCCCATGTGTTTGTTGGAGTGATGATTAATCCTGTAGACCTCGGTGCATTTACTAGAAGTTGCTGTGCCTTTTTCATTGGATGCTTTGCAAAAGGGAAATGATTGAGCTGCAGTCTTCTGTATCCCCATTATTTGAATAACATGCTAAATCAAGCGGGGCTTTATGAATAACGTTCACTGTTTGATTCAGATGCACTTTGCTTGCGTGAAAGGACCAGAAGCGCAATTATTCTTAGTGACAAACGCAGACATATAATAACTTTGACTCAGCGGCCTCTGTTCCTCCAGGTTATGTCAAGAAAGGAAAGCAGTGCCCTTTTTGACTCATTGACACGGCTCATCTCTCTTTGGAATAGTTCTAATTTGTCATCAATAGATGTGCCTGGGACTTTTCATATGTCATCACATATGCACGTTCCCCAACATCCAGAGGAAAAGATTACTCAGAGTCACTTGTTACTCTGTTCTGTATAATTGCTGGTGCACCAGGGGGAGTTTTGATGTATAGTGAAAGGAGCGTGTGTACAAATTTCAATTCTTTGCAAGCACCTAGCTCTATCTAGCAGGAAAAAATAGCTGTGACTGATGCTGGGTCATCAATTATTGGATCACAAGGGATACGGAAACTCATTGAACTAGTGTGTTTCAGGAGGAGATTTAAGGTGGCCTGTATATCTGAAAACAAATTGCTGAGAAGCAGGCACACACATTCAAAACATTTTAAATGATACTTCAAGAGCTGTTTAGAAATCCCTGAAGCTTGCTTTAATCAGGAATCCATAAAATAGCATGGATGTGAAATGGATCATAGTCCAGTTGTACAGCAAGCTGCAAATATTTTTTTTAAAAAAAAGTATTCACCAAAATTTTCGCCCTTTGGAATACATTTTGAAATTTTTAGCAAAGCAGTTAAGTACTTGCTTCTAGAAATACCAGAAGTGTGTTACGGGCCAGAAGTTTTGTATTTTCTGTGCAACTTGTCTGTAATCTTGTTTGTCAAGTACTAAAGTCTCCATTGGACTTCAGCAGGATTAAATCCAAGTTCTAAATTCTGTAATAGAAAACCAAATAAATTTTAATACTATTTAATATTATTTTAGCAGCCCTTGATCAACAGTCACTTTTTCCATAGCTGTAGTATGGAAACTTCGGTCCACCTTGGTTTAATTTTTATCTCATTTTGGAGACTTCTCTATTCCAGAAGACAAGAAGTTTGTTTTTCAGTAATTGTTATTTTATTTAATAACATTAGTTTTTATTTCATAGCTTAAAAAAAAGAAAAATGGTTGTTTCACTGTGTGAAAGAGAAAAAATGTGTATGTTTACTTGAATTTTAAAAAGCCTTATGCAAAATTTTACTTTCAGAACCACATCATGTGCTATTTTCCGTATTTCTAACTCATGTGATTCTAATTACTGTTCATCTGTCTGTCTGTTTGGAGATGTACGTCACTTTGTGGTTGTGTTTTACGCAACTGGAACTTTTTTCAGTTCCATTTATGCATTTGTCACATTATGGGGGCTGTATTGTAAAGGGTATCAGGAATTAATGGAAGGCTGATTTGTATTTGCTAATAGTATTTACTTTACTCAATAATGTGATTTGCAATACAATAAAATGTATGTTATATCATTATAAATGTACATTTACAAATGCATTTTAAAAGTCTCCATATTTTTTACTAAAGACTTTGTGAATGCTAGCAATAGTTGATTACAAAATTTATCTGATAAGAGAATTCAGAATGCTGACGTAGTTTTATGTATATTTCTGAATATAAGCTTCAGTAGAGCACTTCATCAGCTGATGTGTGCTGGGTGGGCTGGAATCTTTCAAATGTTCCAGAGTGGAAGAGCAAGATTATTTTTCCTGCAGTGTAATTGCATTGTTTTTAAGAGCTCCACTGAAAGGTAATGAAGTATTTCATAGCACAGTAATCATACATACCAGCGATGAAGTATTTTGCTAATTCACTTGTTCATAAATTGTCAAAAACCCTAATACTTATCATTCACTCATGGTTGTGGCAGTTGAATACCAAAAGGAGAGTTTGCATTAGTTTTCTTTGTCCTAGCTGTAAGTAACACAGTAATAATTTTTTGCTTATTTTGCATTGCTTTTATAGTTATTTTGTTTTCTTTTTCTGTTCTCAACATAGAACATAATGGTTGTCTCCAGGCTGTGACTTTGGAAGGCTTGTCTTTTGGTGGTGTCCATTAAGCATAAGAGTTCTTTTTGGCATAAAAAATTGCGGCTTATGGCTGCTGGGTCCCTTCTGCTGTTATTTGCATACATGTCTTCCTTGTACAAATTGGAAGAAAGAGTTGGCATTGAAGCCTTTTGAAATGTGTTTAACTATTAGTTTTGAATTGTAATTCTCTTCAGAGAATTTCTTAATTCAAATAAGGTCAAAAAAAGAAAAAGATTAATAGAATTTTTTTTCTTGTTAAGTATTCCAATTTTTTGTGTAAATAGCCTACCTAGTTTTTCAGCTGGCCAATACCTAAATGCTTTCATCTCCTACCAATTCTCAAGACACTTGATCAAAGGTCAGATATTTCAGGAATGCAATATGAAAATTTTGTTTGAATGGGATCCCACAGGACACCTTCTGAAAATCATAATTTCCGCCCTGTATTTGTGATATGATCTATTGCACAGCTACTAGGTTTCAAACTGGATCTCTGGCCAGTTACTAGAAAAGAGAGTGGCCTGTGTTCGTTGTAGAATCTTTTTGGAACTAATTTTCTTGCATTTGAGGAAAAAGGCTGGGCAGAAGTAAAATAATATAAAGGGTCTGGATTCAGGATCAAATGGTGGTCTTGTTGAAGCAGAAGAGGAGGCTGAAGGCTGTGAAAGCAATAGGAATCTGTTGAAGAATTTGGAAGCATTTTCAAAGATAGGGAAACAAAGGAGTGAAGATGGGAATGGGAATATTTTCTGTATAATAAGTGGACATTCATGAAATGTTGTTTTACTGTGGCATGTATTGTGTAGATACTGAAGATGAGTAGTAATTTTGAGAGCTGATAGCTAGAAATTGGAAAAAGAATACAATTTCAGTTGCATTTGTTTAGTTGGACCTTATTTCTTCTTACTGCCTCACATAGAAGAGAGTAAAATCATCAGGTCCATATCATGCTTTCTTTTTAGAAATACTACAGAGATCATTAAAAAGGCCCTTTGGCCCAAATTTTTCTCCAGTATAATTTTATTTTTCTTATCAAGATTTCGCTAATCTTTTCTTCAGCTCACCAGCTAACTCAGAAGTTGACCCTGGCATATAATCAATACCACAGTAGCATTTAATCTTACATATTTGTCCATAGCTTACTCTGCTGAGTCGTAGTATTCTTTTTCCGGTATAAAGTTTCGTGCATCCTATTAACTTATTACTTTACTTCATTAATGAGCTAGATCTGGGATTTTGGATATTGTAAACAAAAAAAATAATCTCATCTGAATTCTGTAGGTCCAGGTGCATTAAGATTAAGAAATTCCTATTTAGTCTTTTCTTGTTACAGATTGGCATTAGACTACCATAAGATTCCATGTGACAAAAAATCTTATTTCCTTTCTACAGCAAGTTTGCAACCTACAACATTAGCACATGGAGCTCTGGCTCTATTAGAGACAGCTAAAACTGGAATAGAAACTAGATCACAATTTCCACACTTAATAAGGCAGTAAGTCAGCTGTTGCCATGGGATAGAGCTGGCTGAATTGTCATAACCGTTCCATAGGCATAAATCTTAGACTTGTGCCAGATGTTTCACGCTGTTCCTGCTGTGCAAAACAGCTGGAAATTCAGCTTGAAGGATTTCTTTCCTAGAAAGAAACTACAGGTAGCGTAGAGTTGAGATAACATGAATTTGATGGGAAGATACGTCATATTCTCCAGGTCCAGTGTCACTCCAGCAAAGTAATTTTTGCTTTGCTGTCTTTTTCTGTTTTCATGGATTTTTAGGTTGCCCCAGAGTTTCAATTTTTGGGGTGATATTTTGCATGGTAGTATAATCAGTTTGGACTCTGGACTCCTTTTTAACTAGATATAAGAAATTACAGTAATGTCAAATGCAGGTGAATCTGCTTGTTCTGTATCAAATTGGGACAGATTCATCTGAAAAATAGCAATTATGTGGTGGATTGATGAATCAGTTCTCAAATGCAGATGGACCTTTGCAGGATAATCTTTCTGAAGAAGGAGCAAATATGGTTAAATCACATTAGAAAATGCTTGAAAGAAGTCCCCTGTAAGTAAAACTGTTACTGGACTAAGGCTGTGGATTTACATGTTAATATTATTTCAAGCAATAAAGAGTTTACATTAAAAACTCATAAGCAGTGAAACATGACAGCTCTCACTAGTTTCTCATATGGTGCTTTACTGTTTATTAAATAACAAAGATTTTACTAGGCCATTTCTGTTACAAAGCTTGTTCTGAGCTTAAGGGTCAAGAAACGTACTGCAGGATGCCTTCTGCGGAGGGTCTAAGCTGAATAAAACAGAAATAACACCATCATTGAGGCTTTGTTTACACCCAAGAGTTTTAACTATGTCCATGTAGCTAAAGCAATATAACTGAATGAGCAAGTACGATGGTTGGCTGGTTAGAATGTGTTTATGGGAATGGAAATAAATTATAGTGCTATAAGCTGTATTTATAGCAATGTAACTGCAATAGGGTCGAACAGAGGAACTGCATTGCCAGAAGGAAAAAAATCACATCCCTCCCTGGAATAATCATGTTGTACTTCTATGTGGGGACCAGGCCTAAATTAATTCCAGTTGCATTTCTGAGTACTTAAATGAGAATGGTGCTTCAGTAAAGGCTTTCTTTGGCTCTGAGAGGATTTAACACCGAGAGGCGTTGAACATCTGCATCTTCACTGAAGTCTGTGCTGTTTAAGGTGCTATAAGACATCGCAGCCCTCTGTTTCTGTCTTGGCTCTGAAGCTCATTGAAGTCAGCAGGAAAATGCTTGGGTGGCTGCAGGACAGGAGCCTCTTAAGAGACCTTTGTTAGCCTGGTATATATTGTTTCCTGACAAATCAGGTGCACAGTCAGTAGGAAGCAGTTTATCCTGAGTGCAGAAAAATGTGCCAAAGTGTGAGCCTATGTGACAATCACAGGGGCAAGCTGAGACACAAAACCAAATTTTCTTCTGTTCAGTAACTTTATTTCCACTTTTTTCTTCCATAGCCTGCACGTAGCTAACATAGGATTACAAGCCCAAGCAAAGCACCACCACCTCTCTCTGGGGGCTCAAAAAAAACATTTGTTTTCCTTGATTATGAGTTTAAGTATGTGTGAGAGGAATGGGCTATCTAAAAGACTGTTCACACAAGAGCTTTCTCTGGCATAATACTTCACTAATAATTCTCAGGGTACACTGATCTGGGGACACTGAAGAGAGATCCCAACATGTGCTGAAAATGTGAATTTAGATAGAAGGAAGACAATGAGACATTCCCTTTTTTGTGTGGGAGGAGGGGTGTGGAACTAATAATGTAAAGAGTTTCAGATGAAACACACCCAGCATAATAAACTAATAGTTCTGCGGAGTAGAGGACTAAAGTAAGTTTGTTCAGTTCCTAAACTGAGTCAGTAGTATTTCTAATAAAAACTACTGGTTTATTTTAATGGAAGTAAATATCCCATTTTCAGGCATTTTCTTCTGTAATCTTTGGTTCACATCTTCTTTAAACCCTTTTCTCTGAAGTGACAGCTCAGGCTCATCAGATTCCATTACTATTTCCAACATACTACCATTTAATTTTGGTTTGGCAGACAGATTTTCTATTAATGTTTTTCAGATGGAGGTGACATCAGATTTTCATGGCATTTTTTTTCCTGTAAGGGGACTTTTTATTACTGGATCATAGAATAATTTTTCTTTACATGATTTTTACCTTTCCTTTCTCCTCTCTGATAATAATATTCATCTTAGTAGCGTGACCACTGCTGGATTCAGTGGGTGCTGGGTCAGACCCTGAATTTGCTTACAGTCATTACAGGATCTGATTTAAGACTATTTCTAACCTGCACCTTCACGAACCTTTTCATTTCACTTCCATCTCACAAGACCCACAGCATATTTTTTCTTACTAGTTTCCACTTAACAGCGCCACAGCTGCTTCTGTCACAGATACCACATGATGAAGAAGAAGGAAGAGAAACACACTTTCACAGGGTTTCTGTACATAGGCACATAGAGTAATTATGTGGGGAGGTGACCTGTGCAGACTACCTGGTCCACCTCCTACTCAAAGCAGAAGTTAACTCCGGAGTCAAGTCCAGATTCAAAGTTAGATTAGGTTGCTAAGAGCCTTACACAGTTGAGTTTCGAGTATCTACACTGATGGAAATTCTGTAACTTCTTCAGCCCATGTTCTTGATCTCAATATGAAGAACCTTTTTTTTTTTTATACATACGTGGAATTTCCTTGCTTTGCTGCAGTTTTTAAATTGGATTAAGATGTTTTTTAAATTCGAATATGAAGTAAGTTCTAGAAAGATTTTTCTTGTTTTGGAGTAAAAGTCCACACTTGAAGATAATCCTATATAGCAGTAGACAAATAAACCCATACATAGCAATTCTGGAGGCAGCAGAGATGTGCAACCAGCCAGTGTGAAAGTGTAAGATCAAAGTACCTCTTTTGGTAGTAGTACAGTAGTCATGGCAAGAAACACAGTTTTGGTAAGAACAGGCCTTAGTTAACGTCTCATGTGTTTTTTTGATGTTGGATAGTTGTGGTTTTTTTCACCACAGGGCCAAACTCTCTACACATAACTGCACTGATATACAGCATGTCCTTATTTTGGAATATTTCCCTATTTAAAATAGTGATACTTTATGCAGTGACAGATTAATTAGATTTAAATACCCTAGTCTTAAGGGAAAATGCTCCAAGATGAGGGGATACAGATGTTGCCTATTCCAAATGTCTGAAAAATAATTAAAAGAGAAAAATCACAAAATGTTGAATTTACACAGTGATGGGATTTAATTCTGGCTTGACTGAGGCTATCAAGAGTCGTGTGGCTGAATCTGTTGTCAGCTGTAATAAACACTCTTTCTGCTTCAATTTATGTGAACATTTGCAGCTGTTGAAGAAATAGGCATCTTTGCCTCTTAGTCAAACAATAAATAAAATGAATTATGCTAGAATAGATGATGTGTAAAAACAGGTGACAGAGCTGTGTGGTAATAGACTGACTTATGGAAGAAAGTGTGAAGGCTCTACTTTTTCGCATTGGTTGCTCCTCCAGTCATTGGGTTGTGCCGGTGGAGCTCATTTAATGGAAGTCCTTGAGAGAGACAAAGAAAAAAATCATGCATGGTTTTATTTTGTAAGTCTATATGGAAGTTGCTTTCATGTAATTTAGAAAGATCCACTGAATCAATTTTCAGCGATGAACAATACATACCAAAATTTATGAAGAAGGCTGTGCCATCCTGCCTTTGTCTGCTTAACTCACTACAACTCAGTCCCCTTCGTAAATTTAGTCACACTAAAGAGTGTGACTGTGGCTCTTTAAAATTAGATTTGAGCTCAGCTTGCTGAAGAGGTGCAGGTCTCAAATAGGTTTGCCACAACTGTTATAAATACAGGGGTTCGATGAGAAGAGGAGCCCCAGCCATCCAGAGCTTCTGCTGATAACCAGCAGGAACATACAGAAGTACCCCAGGCAGTGAGAAAGGCTTCCTACTGAGTCTTGAGTTGGAAACCAGATGCAGGGAAAACTGGTTTTTTTCATTTTTGTGGTGTTCAAAGAGCAGCTTTTTTTTTTTTTTAAGCATAAGTAAAGATATTGTGAAATGTTACTCTAAAGTGTATATAATGCAGTCTTGATATTCTTTTTAAGAAGGCTGAAATTGGGATGTGCCAGTTTAGCAAAGTAAGCTTTCAAAATGGGCATGATGCTTTTTTCTTTTATTTTTTTTTTCAGCTGAGCACTTCAAACGCCATCAGAATAGCTGTTACCTTCTGTCCTGGAAACTGTCAGGAACCTATAAATAAACATAAAATAATACAGGAGCAGGAAAAAAATGTTATGCCAGCAGTTAGTGTTGTTGTTATTAATTCTGTTTTGTTTTTTCTTTTTCTTTCTACAGCGTATCCTATTCAGTGCATGTCTCTGAGGATTACCCAGGTACGGTGCACCATTCTTGTCCGTGACACGTGTATGCATGTTACCACAATTTGCTGTATTCAGATGAGAATCTCTGAAAGGGTGTTGATGTTTTCCAGGTGCATCCTTGTGCTAATCATTTTCCATTAGTTAGATTATTTTCACAATCATTTCTCCTTTTCAGGCAACGTTTATCAGCTGGGTCAGGGTGAGAAAACCTGGTTCACAGGTTTACAGAGATGGGAGCTCGTGGTGGTTTCTGTGTCCGGGGCCAGCAGTGATAGGAGTGTGAAGGCGCCCGATTCCTCTTTGGCATGTGGTAGATAAAGCTTCATCTTTAAAGAGGCTGAGCAGCCTGGCGCGGGGCCAGCAAAGCACTTCTGCGCTAGACCTTAATGAGACAGCTCACGTTCTTCACGCTGAGCCTGTGGACTGTTCTTTGATGCTTCTCAGGGTCAGTTGGAGCCAAGGGTTTGTGTATGGCCGTGTCTCCGCCAACGTCAGCTCGCAAAGCTGTTTGCTCCTGCCTCCCTTTCACGCTCTGAGCTGGGCTGGCAAAAGCACTGGTGTAACCGGGTGGCCAGTCTGGATGAGGGGAATTATTCACATGAAAGTCAACCAGGCAAGAGCTAAAGCAAGTTTTCAGCTAGCTTATTTCCCCAATTTCCTTCACAAAGAGGCCACGCAGATACTTCAGGTGGCACAGAGGTCAGCAGAAGCAGGAGAGGGAAGCGAGGATGAGGGAGACAGGCTCTGTGCGTGTAAAGGTACATGGTAGTGCTGCTGGATTGCATCACATTCTGGTTTGGAACCTGGGAGTATTTAATAGTGTAAGTACCATAAATGATATGAAACCCTCTGGCCTTTTTTGATCTTTATCCTTAACATCTTTGTAATATTTCTAAAAGAAATATTTCTTGTTTCTGTTAGAATCTCTAAAGAAGCCGCACTTTGATCTTCTTCACTGATAAGCAGTAGACTCTGTCTGTTCAAAACACCAGGGTGTTTGAAGTAGATGTAGAGAGAAATCAGCATCAGCAGTGATGCTAAATGCAATGGATTATTGTGAAAAAATACTAGCAACCTTTATGAGAGATATTTTTTATACCAGTAAGAACTGGAGGGAAAACTGCTACTAGTAATAATCTATTCAACATGTAGTAAGGGGAAAAACTGAGATTCATAAGATACATGATCATAGCAGTGATAAATTACTTTACTGATTACAGCATTGACCTGACAATGAACAGAGGACAAATAGTTGAAAAAAATTTGCATCATATTTTATTAATGGTTTGTTTCATTAAACATCAGTAATGGATTTTCTCATTTCAGAGATTATGAAGGCACAAAATTTATTTATTATGAAGGCACAAATCTTGATCTCTGGGAACCCCTAACTAAATGGCAAGCTGGAGCACTGAACCAGCAGTTACTCCCATGGCACATGAGGTCTCGTCTCCTGGCAAAATTCTGTCTGACAGACCTCAAACTTCCCTTATGGATGCTCTTTGCAGCATGCCATGGTGGCCTACATGTCTGAGTGGCTTTGGTGGCTCTAAAATCTAATGAATATTCTCTTCCATCACTCCCTGTATTTTAAAGCCAGACAGAATTTGAACATTTTACACTGTAGCTAACTTGGTGAGGGGGGCGTAAACCAGCTGCGCATATTTACAGATCAAGGCTTTGGAAGAGCTGATTTCATTCATATCTCAAGCTTTTGCAGGATCTATGTTTGCTTTGTGATGAAGGGTTGTTTAGTGTGTTAGGAATTATAATGACTCTTTGCCATTTTACAGCTTTGATCCTAGAAATACTCGTTTTGACTTTGTGAGCCAGATTGTCTCCTCTCTTTGTCCCAAATCTCTAACAACATTACTGCTGACTGTGGCTCTCTTCTCTGGCGTGTATTTTCAGGGATGTTACAGGGACATGTCAGGGTACAATGGTGTCAAGTCTAGGGAGCTCTGTGTTGATCTTCTCCTTCTCAACTGGAAGATGATCTTCAAGTATTGCTGCTCATCGACAGAGTTCAGAGCAACTGAACTCAATATGCTCATCAAATTAAATTTCTCATAGGAGAAATATTTACAAATTTAAGTCCATTAGTATGTAGCTACAGTTTAAGTCCATTAGTACGTAGCTATACCAAAATCTCTGGAGATTAAGAGTGTATAATGCACAGTGCCTCAAATTTGGAAATCAGAAGGCTGAGTTGATCAGATAAATTGCTATTACCTGCAATAAATATATGAAAATAGAAGATAATAAGTTACTATACAAACGATGTTCATTCAGCTGAAAGTCATACCACCACAAGTAAATTTTAGATGCTATAAGAAGAGCTTTGTGTACTGCATATACTCTAGCTCCCTGCATTGCTGTTATGTATGCAGTATCACTGGTTTGGCACTGATAACAGCGTGTAGCTATTGCTGAATTGCTTCATAAAGCATCAAAAGATTACAAACAGCTGCGCATTAAATCATACCTATGGGAACCCTAAGATGACATGACAACTTTTGATAATGGAAGGTGTTTGAAAGTTTCATAATTATGAGTGAAAGCTAAAAATATGCTCACAAAGGCACTGTGAAGAACTTAATAGGAATAGTGTTGAGACAGTAATGTCTCAAAGTTGTATATACATTGCCAAAATTGTGAAAATACCACTGAAAATTTTAGAGGCAGGTAATAACGTTTCCAGCAAAATATGTCTGTAACTATTTTCTCATAACATTGACACAACTGGGAAAAAATAATGCTCCTAAGGAGCGGTTATAGACTATAACATCAATGAGTAGACTAAAGTCCCATTAATATGAGTGGATTATGACTCCTGTGAGAACCACTACAGCAGCAAGCATTTTACTAATGAATATATGTTCAGGATGATACGTGTTGGCTGCCATAAACTTGTAGAACTGCTGTAGTCTTTTATCCCAGTGATTTGTGGGTTACACACGTGTTAACAGAATCATCCTTTTCTTAGACCTCGTTAGACTGCAACAAAGATGGAGAGAACCAGTTTGGTAGCAAGTGGTTTGTTGCATCCCTCCCCTAGGTCCAGGCACTAGGTCCTCCGCTTAAGAGGAGAGGTGCTGCTGGGTGTAGTATGTTAGAAACTGGATGTTTAAGAACAGAAACTGTGGGAAAGTAATGGAAGATTGGCGAGGAGGACTGCAAATACGCTCAAGTGACTCGCACGTGGGGTGCTGGAAAACACATATATCACACTAATTGTTGCTTAGTTATGTTGCTTAGTGATGAACGAGATGGGCACCCTAGTGGTGGAAGACATGGAGAAGGCAGAGTTGCTGAATGCCTTCATTTCTTCAGTCTTCACTGCTAAGGCTGCCCCTCATGAATCTCTGGCATTGGAGGCAAGGGGGAGGGTATGGAGAGAGGAAGTTTCTCCTCCAGTAGAGGAGGACCAGGTTCGGGACCACTTGGCCAAACTGGACATTCATAAGTCCATGGGCCCTGATGGGATGCACCCACGAGTGCTGAGAGAGCTGGCAGATGTTATTGCTGGCCCACTCTCTATCATCTTTGAAAGATCATGGAGAACAGGAGAGGTGTCTGAAGACTGGAGGAAGGCCAACATCACTCCAGTCTTCAAAAAAGGCAAGAAGGAGGACCCTGGGAACTATGGACCACTTAGTCTCACCTCTATCCCTGGAAAGGTAATGGAGAGGCTCATTCTAGATGTCATCTCCAACAAGTTGAAGAGCGGGGCATTATTGGAAGTGGGCAACATGGGTTTACCAAGGGTAAATCATGTTTGACCAATCTGATAGCTTTCTATGATGATATAACTGGTTGGTTGGATGAGGGGAGGGCAGTGGATGTCATCTACCTTGACTTCAGCAAGGCTTTTGACACTGTCTCCCATAACATCCTCATTAGGAAACTAAGGAAGTGTGGGCTGGAAGAGGGGACAGTGAGGTGGATTGAGAACTGGCTGTGTGACAGGACCCAAAGGGTAATGATTAATGGAGCAGGTTCAAGCTGGAGACCTGTAACCAGTGGTGTCCCCCAGGGGTCAATAATTGGTCCAGTCCTGTTCAACATATTCATCAGTGACCTGGACAAGGGGACAGAGTCTATCCTCAGCAAGTTTGCTGATGATACCAAACTGGGAGGGGTGGCTGACACCCCGGAGGGCTGTGCTGCCATCCAGCAAGACCTGGACAGGCTGGAGAGCTGGGCAAGGAAGAACCTCATGAGGTTCAACAGGGAAAAGTGCAGGGTCCTGCACCTGGGGAAGAAGAATGTCAGGCACCAATACAGGTTAGGCATCGATCTGCTGGAGACAAGTTCTGACGAGAAAGATCTGGGCGTCCTGGTAGACAACAAAATGACAATGAGCAAGCAGTGTGCTCTTGTGGCCCAGAAGGCCAATGGAATCCTGGGCTGCATAGGGAAGAGCGTGGCTAGTAGGTCGAGGGAGGTCATTCTCCCCCCCTACTCTGCACTGGTGAGGCCACAACTGGAGTACTGCATCCAGTTCTGGCCCCCCCAGTTCAAGAGGGACAGGGAGCTACTGGAAAGAGTCCAGCGAAGGGCAACGAAGATGATTCAAGGACTGGAGCATCTCCCTTATGAAGAAAGACTGAGAGAACTGGGACTCTTTAGTCTGGAGAAGAGGAGGCTGAGGGGAGAGCTTATCAATGCCTATAAGTATCTAAAGGGTGGTTTGAAGGAGGAGGGAGCCAGACTCTTTTCAGTGGTTGCCAGTGAGAGGACGAGGGGTAACGGGCACAAGTTGGAACATAGGAGGTTCCACTCAAACATGAGAAAAAACTTCTTCACAGTGAGGGTGACAGAGCCCAGGAACAGGCTGCCCAGGGAGGTTGTGGAGTCCCCTTCTCTAGAGATTTTCAAGACCCGCCTGGATGCAGTCCTGAGTAACATGCTGTAGCTCTGGGCAATCCTGCTTCAGCAGGGGAGTTGGACTAGATGATCTCTATGGTCCCTTCCAACTCCAAAAAATTCAGTGAAATAAGTTTTGTGTGCTCAACAAGTAGAACATCTGCACTTAGATAAGGTAGGCCTGGGATGGACTCAGGGGCACCCTATCAAACACGCCTGAGATTCCTGCCCTGCTGTTGAAGAGATCAAAGCACAGCAAAAAACTCTGCCTGCTGGAATCCTTGAAATACAGCCCCAAACAGCAAGTGGGAGCTCTCTCGCTCCCTCACTCCCTTGGTAACAAGGACTCCTCTGCTAATGAGGACTCTCGCTCTGTGGCACCTGCGTCCCCCCTGCTTGCCTGCCTCTGCCTGGGTGCTGCTTCAGAGGTTCCCCCATCCATGAGGTATTGAGATTAAATTTGTTCTTTGCCCCTAATCCATGGTTTTGTGGTTGTTCCTGCGTCCTGCACCAGCTCACACATAAACCAAAACCAGTATCTTAATTCCAAGTTTCATTAGAGTGATGGAAAGAAAGAAAAAATCCCTTATGGCTGCCAAACAGAAAAGGAAAACAAAAACTTGGCAGTGAAAATCATATTATCCAGCTGCCAAAAAAGAATGACAATGGGCATAAAAATGTAATTAAAATCTATAAAATCTGTAATTGAGCAGGCCTTTTTTCCATATATGTATATCTTGGTAACTGTCCATTCTGTACAGCACATAGTGTTGTTTTTCTCACTTCCAGCTCATTAGACTCTGGAGCAGTAAGTTGCACTCCCAAACCTGTGAAAGGAACGGGGCTGTGTCGTACATGCCCGGAGCCATCCAGCGTAGCGAGGGTGACACTGAAGTGATGACAGTGAGGTGGAGCATGCAGCTAGAGGCAAAGCCAGGCTTCGTGTAGAGAGTGAGGTGCAGCTGTCCCCGAGGCATAGGTCACGGCCTCTCCTGCCGATGGGCGAAAGGGGGAGAAGGAGTGAATGCTGGCAGGTGGCTGGAGGAGCCCCGTTTTATTTGCACGGTGCCGTGGCTCTATGTCGTGGTTTCAGCCGAAATCACCGCAACCGGATCGACAGATAGCCCTTCCCCCCCCTACAAAGAAAGAGGAGAGGAAGAGATAAGGAGAAGGATTAACATGAAAATAATAAAAAAAAAAGAATGAAATAATGAAATAGATACAGTATATACAAAACCGTATCAAGCTCCCAGGATGACAGTCCCGTCACCAGCAGGCACTGGGGAAGTCCCAGACTGGACTCAGCGACGGATGGGAACTGGATTCCAGCTCTTGAGTCAGGAACACTCGGATCGGGATCAAAGGCAGATGAACAGACAGGGTCCTCTCTGGACGTCGGACATCGCAGGAAGAGACTTGACCCTTTGATCCCTCAGCTTTTATACTGAGCATGGGGCAGATGGAATGGAATACCCCAGTTGGTCAGGTTTGGGTCACCTGTCCTGTCCACTCCTCCCCACAGGTGTGACCCCTCTACCTTTTTCCGTTTCCGACCCTCTAAGGGGCAAATAACGAAAACTGGCTGACCTTGGTCGTTATAGCAATAAGTATAAGCAATGGCCTCTCTGCATACCACTCCTTGGCATTTAGCACAAACATTGGCCTTACCATTCTGGGAATGAGCAGTTTTCCCTGCAATATGCCGTCAATTTCACAGAGTTAGAGGAGGCCTAGCTAAAATGTAAAACCACAGAACACAAAATTGGTTCGGTTTTACCTCAAACCGGGACACTCTAAAACGTATCTCCGTGCCACACGCACAGGCGAGCAGAGGCAGACTGAGCTGAGGGAGGAGGCTGGAGGGCAGAGCTGGGGGCAAAGAGGTGTCAGCCTCCGGCGCGCACTGCACGCCTGTTGGGCCCAGCGCAGAGCGCTCGCGTCGCCTCGTGGGACAGCGCCGGAGTGGAAGTAGGCGAAGGTGTGGGATAGCGTCAGAGCGGGTAGATGTGTGTGAACGTGGCAGAGAGGCTGTCTCCCACGCTGGGAAAGCCCCAGGCCCCCGTCCCTGCGGGGTGGCGCAGCTGCTGGGCCCGCACCGGCAGCGTGGCACAGCTCGGCGGGAAAGGGGCGGCAGCCCCCGGGCCCCCTCTTGACACTGGGTGCTGAGAATCCCTGTAATAGAAAGGGTAACATTACTGAATTTACTGCTCAATTAATGTTAACGTCTTTAACATTTCACTGTTGGAAGCACTGTGGTGAAAGGCTTTGAGATTGCAGCAGTATGCGTGAAGTCACACCTGAGTTCCTTTGCTGATGTGGGACAAGAGTGCTCGGAATGATGGTAGATCAGGTCTCTGTTTCAGTTACCTTATCTGGCTCTTTATTTGTGATCATCTTAATTGCCAGCCTTTCTTCCCTACAGCGTAAGTTTCAATTCAGCTCGGATCAGTAGAAAACAAAAATATTCTTACTTTCATAAGCAGTTCAGCAATTCATGCAAAATTAGCTTCTGCAGATAGTACATAAAAACTTGCTGGTCCTCGTTTATTACAAAGCATTTGGGTGGGAAGCAAAAAAAGAAGCCAAACCAAGAAAACAGCACACACCCTCCTCAACCTAAAACCTACATTTTGTAAGAAAATTTGGGATAGACTATCCATATTCATATCCACACCTAGCATTTTTATTAAGTGGGAGGATTTTTTTTTTTTTTTATTCCTGAATTAGGTACAAGAAAGGTTATCCACTGATTAGAAGATACTTCAAACAAGCTTTATGTGACTGGGAAAAATGAGGCGCAGGTGTTTTGCATAATGGGCTGTTCACACCCAGCTCTGAATGCAGCCTGCATTCTACACAGCACATCTATCTTGAGTTTTGATGTCAAGTGTAGCAAAAAAGCATAGAACAAGTCTTCATTTGGGAAAAAGTTGGCTCAAAACCCCATAAGCCTGGTGGGATGGTTCAGAGCAATGTCTGGTGTGATTCACAAACGCCAGGACATTAGACTCCAGGGGTTTGCTTGTATATAATTTGGGTCCAAATCTTCCATCCTTTTGGTATTTTTCTTTTCATTAGCAACCTCAAGAGGAAAAAAAAATACTCCAGCAAAATGGTAGTGCTCTGGGGAGTGGTTTCTTGTGGTACAAGGGTGAGATGGGCAATGGGGGAAGAGGCTGGCAGAGCACAATTGGACTTCACCATCCCAAGTGTTTTCTTTTGTAGATAACACTTACGTTTCCAGTTCTGATAACGATGAAGATGTGCTAGTTACAACAGAGCCAATTCCAGTAATTTTCCACCAAATCGCTACAGGTAATCTTATGTCCTGAGTGTTTTATCAAGTTCATACTTTGTGAGGAAAGACAAGATGTTGCCTGCACTTAAAGGGAGATATGTTAATGTGCACAGCTATACAGTTTGCTGTTTTCTTGCTATAGTAAATCGTCCTACATTTTAGAGTAGAAGAAATTGAAATATTTCTTCTGGGGATCACCATGATTATGTAGGCAGAATGTATTTTATTCTTTTAATGTCTTGCAGTCTGTGCTAAAGCAATTCTCCTTGAATACAGTTAGAGGTGCTTAATACTTCCCAATTATAAGTTTTCATGCTCACTTGCTTAAAACTTCACTAAATCTTCACCATTGGGGATGGAACAGTCTATAACTACCATTGCCTCTGGTGAATTATTTCAGGAAATTTCAAACAAAATGGTTCAGCTGTTTTACTAAATTAGACTATACAAAAAAAATGTATTTTTTTCCCAGTGATTTTGGGAACATCTCATTTGAAATTATTTCCATACTTTCAAAAAGTATTTGATACACAAAAGGGCATGCTTTTCAGACATATGGGCACATTTATACAGTATATAATCAAGATCTGTGCATACTCCATAGAGACTTTTTAGATTTTAGCAGCCAAATTTCCTGATGATTTCAGGCTGCAGGAGAAACTGCATAGAGCAGTCTTAAATCTGGCAGTTCTTCAGATAGGAGCACTTGACTTTGCAGTCTTTTTATTATTATTACAATGCTTTAGGGCTTTTTTATTTTTTGCGTAACACAGAATCATTTTGAATTCCACTGAAAAACCGATACGATCTTTAGTCTCTGATCTCATTTATACTGATGTAAATCAAGAATAATTTTACTGAAGTCAGTGCAGCGGCACCCAAACAAAAAACTGGCTGGTATGTTCAGAAGTTTAAGATAAGCTTTACTTGCAAATATTTCTCGTAATTTGAAAAGACATAAAGACTGTCATCTGAAATAGAATAAAACGCCTATGTTTGGTATAGAAGATCATCTGATTATATTTTGCTGAGGTGTTTTGATTTTTCTTTTTTTTTATAAAGTATACAAAATTAATGAATGACACTAAATTGTAAATCACAGATTGGGAAAAACCAATCTACATAGACCAGCTGAGTTTCATTTCACAGTTTTCTTTTCATTTCACGTCTTCTGAGACGCAGGGGCTTTTTAATTTTAGACTGTTGTATTGTAAACTCTGTGATGCTTTTCTTATGTGTAACTTTTTGTTGTATTTATTTGCTCTACTACTGCAACTAAGTATTTCAAGTCTGTGTATGCAAAATTATTTCACATTTTCCATAGCTTTTCCCTGTTTTCCCTTTTCTTTTAAGAATTAAGAAAAACCAGTGATGTCAACTATTGCTTATCCATAAAATCAAAATTACAGAGGGAGAATGG
The DNA here is from genome assembly GCA_033628505.1 of Tringa tobata. Classification (NCBI taxonomy): domain Eukaryota; kingdom Metazoa; phylum Chordata; class Aves; order Charadriiformes; family Scolopacidae; genus Tringa; species Tringa tobata. The sequence goes on from JAHREE010000378.1 coordinate 5,660,693, forward strand.
AGAGGTATGTATTTTTTGTATCCATAATTTAAGAGAACTTATTCTAAGAAGCAACAGAAAATAATAAATATGTTTACCATAGATTTCCTATCAAAGGTGTGCTTAACACAAACTATACATGTTTACATGTTTTCGAAGATAAGCGTAGTTCTCTGGGTTTCATACATGGAATAACCAGTGAATCACTTAATTGGGATGGGGATGTTCCCATCCTAGGAAATACGGTTTGGACATTTGTTTCATTTTTTCTTCAACAGTGTTATAGACCCTCTGTACCCTAAAAATACAACTCTCTTGGAGAAGTTAATTGTGGTACCGTTACCTTTTAACCTACTCTTGCACATAGGACCACATCCCATTTGTTAGCTCACTGCTGCTCCATGTGGCCTACAGCAGTCCCACTGGAGGCTCTAGGCCTCTGCATGACTCTATTCACCGTAAGCAGTGTCTGGAGTATTAAGGCCTTCCAGTCGTGGTTGTATTTATGCTGTACCTCTGGCATGGGTCCCTGACCAGTCTCACTGAGACATTAACTCAATAAAAAAGTGACACTAACGTGAAGTTTAGAGGGCTTGACAAAAGCTGTGGGCTCAAAGAAGGTATCAGATAGACTCCAACCCCAAGCAAGAAGTTGAGCATTGTATCAAGAATTCAGGTGCTTTTCTTTAAAAACTTTCTTTGGTAAGGGTGGTTGCTAAGTTTCTGCTTTTTAGCCTCAAATCTGTATTTGGCCCTGGAAAGGGGCGATAAGCATGCCCAGATATGCTAATGTCTATGGTTGGTTTTTTTTTATGTAAAAAGCTGCACTGGAAATACTTTGCTTCTACTGCCTTATCATTGAATTCCTTGCTCAGTAAACATTAGAAAAATTCAAGTGCAGGAAGAATTTACCCATTTGATTAAAAGCCCGAGATATGTTTAGCTTTTATGGGACAGAGTTTGAGCTTTTATTTTGTTTTTAGATGAACAAGGTAATTAAATATAAAAGTACTGGGAAAAAAAAACCTTTCAAAAAAGTGTTTCTGACACTGACCGTTTCTGTTGGCTAGACAGTTAGAGGTTTGATTAGGATGGGATGGTCTTGTCACTGTTCTCGTCTGAGAGTTTCATTTCTCTTTAGTTTGTGTTGAATTTTTGTTCAGTTGAGTTCTGTTCACAGACTTCCCCTTGAGCTAAGGTTATTATAAAACAAAGAAGACTAAAGACACTTTGTTTCTTTTCAGTGAAGTAGAAGCAGAAATTATTTTTGTGCCTTGTTACAGAAAATTGCCATGAAATTGGCTGAAATAGAATTTTTCTTCTATGTATGCATACGGTGAATAGAGCAGGAATTTAGAGGCAAAGGTAGGGAAACGGGATTAGAATGTCTGGCCATAGAAATTGGTGATAAGGATATATTTGACATTCATGAATATATGGGATTTAGGAGTAACTTCTATTCTTTGATTCATACATCTGATTCCTATTCCATTTTGGCAGTTCTCTGCAGGACATAAATACGAAATAAGCAGCAAGTACGTCATGTTCAGGTTGAAGTGAAGAATTATGATTTTAACAGGTGTTCCTTACGGGCTCCTTACCGACATAGGGCCTAGAAATAACACATGGATTGTGGGGAACAAGAATTAATATCTTCAAGCAATTACATAATTATAAGTAAAGGTTCCATTGGTGGGAAGCAGAATGTAACACTTCAGCTCATGCTGAGTTGCAGTCTGTACCAGGATCAGTTCTATTTACTTGAGTGCAATTATTCACAGAGCAGCCTATTTAGAGCAGGTTTTACTTGGGTAAGCATATTACTTTCTAATCCGTAATTTTCGAAGTCTCAGAACAGGGCTAGTTAGAAAATTAAGTTTGAACTTTTCTGGCAACAGGCTGGTGGTACTGTTAAAAATAATGATTAAGCAGCGAAGTGTCAGTTTTAAACAGAAAGGAATTTAAGAGATCCCGTGCTTGGACTTTAATTATTTCCTTAATCTATTAGAATTGATTTACCAGAATAAAGTAAACTACAATTCTGTTGGGTCACTGAAACACCAAATTAATTAAATCCAGAACTTGTCTTGGTGGGTAAATTACGCTTTGTTTAGCAAAAGCATAGTGAAGTATCTCTGCATAGTCTACTGAATTCCCCAGTTCCTTAAAATACCACACTGTGTCTGTAGCCAAAGTATCAGTTCTCCAACATATATTGAGGGGTTTTTTACGTACCTGGTTAGTACATGCTTGTTTTTTGTGATATTTCACTATTCTTAGAACAGGTCCTTAGTACTCTTCTGGAGAAATGATACTCAAAGATCTCTTGGTAAAGGGTTCTATGAGCTTATTTGTAAAAACATAATTCCTGTAGCTATAATTAAAACTATAACTGTAAGATAAGCCTATTGCTTGTATCTTTGTTAACTTTCCTTTTCCATTAAGGAGTCACGGCACAACAGCACAGTTGAAGAAGACTCTGAAGGAGATAATGACTCTGAGGAATTTTATTATGGAGGACAGGTAATGGAGGAAATTTTTGCACAAGCTTCAAGAAAATTAAATTTGAAAGCTTCCGTTGTTCATTCCATTATAAATTTATGATAATAATTTCTTATGTTCATTCAACATTGACCAAAATGCCATGTATATATATACAAAGTATTTTATAGCAGAAATACTGAGTATGTTATACTGTATAATTATATCAAATTTAAAATAAGATTAGTTTGCTTACATTTGCAAAGCTGTAAGAATAGGAAAAGCAAGCATACTCTTCAGAACGTATGAAAATAGAAGGCAGTTGCTTACTTCCAGGAAATAGATATTCACTTTTTAAAGCTTATCCCATTATTGATACAAATGGGAAGTCAAGCTGGATCCAAGTCTGTTTTCCTTCTGGAAGATTGCCATTTTGTAAAGTCAAAAGCATTGCAGTTTAATAGTAAAAATAGTTATTACAAAACAATTTTGATCTAGGCAATAGTCCATTCTTTTTCTGAGCTCTACTGTTAAATTCACCTTGAAAAATGCTGCATATTTTTGGATTAATGTACTGCTCTGTGTCTTTCCTTGTTCCCTCAGCAGAATTAGTTATTATTGCATTCTCTTATGTATTGGGAAATAAAATCTCTACATCTCTTTCCCTTTGCAACGTCAATAGAGCGCTTCAGGCTGCTAGTGTCTCTATTTAGATTCTTCTCATCTTTTTCGTCAAACTATTGCCCCAAAGGAATCATTCCTCACGTTATTAGACCTGTTTACTTCGTTGAACGTTTTAATGAATGACGGTTGCCCTTTGTGAAAGTTGCCACATGGCCGAAGCCGTCCTTGCCCGGGGTGCGCGGGGCCGAGGCTGCAGGAGCAGTGCCACTGCGGTGCGGAGAGCGTGGGGTCCTGCCGATGAGCAGGACACCACCCAACCTCTTCTCTTGCAGAGCCAACACAGTTGGGTTTGAACACAGAATACATGTTGAGGTGCTTTACTTAAAAAACAAAACAAACAACACCCCCCCCCCCCCAAAACCAAAAAAAAAAACCAAAACAACAGTGCACACCCCTAAAAAGCCATTAAAAGTGATATTGAAACTGGAACTGAAAGAAGGTATTTTCAGTGTCAGAAATAACTGACATGAGGGATTGGCTCGTGTTCACTTTAGAAATGACTGCAGGAATTGCCTCCCTTCAGCTGCCGACTCTTACGGCCCCGCGGAGCGCTGGGGAGGACCACGTACACATCCTTCAGTGCAAAGAGTGATGTCTCATTTCAATCGCCCTGAGAGGAAAAATCTTTTGATTTTGCCCTGTAGTGATGAGCTGTGTGTGCTGGCTCCATTTTTCAACCCTGCAGAAAGGGTAGTAACCTCAAGGTGAAGGAAAAGGCAGCAAACAGCTGGGAGTGCTTATTTCTTGAACAAGCACTAATACGTTTGATAAAGGATGCTTGCCAGTGCCCAAATGAATGAACAAATATTGATGCTGCCTGTGAGATATGAACGCAAAGAGCAGTACATCACTTTGCAAAGTGTAAGAGAGCTGTGTAATAGGCAATACTGCTTAGAATGTGGTTGGCTTGTGTTTGAAGTGGAAACTACATTGCGTTGACATTCTTTTAAGGTAATACATTTAATTGAAGGAATTATAACTGGCGAAAAAAATGCAATTAGACCAGTGATAAAAATAAAATATCCGATCTTGGTGAATGTCTTGAGTATAGAATATTCAAAAAGCAAAATAAAAACAAACAAAAAGACATCATAGAAAGTATATTTAACAAGAGAGAAAAAGGGATATTTTGAATTTAAAATTTCATAGTAAAAAAGACAAAATTCTAAAGGAGACCTGTAGAAGTAAAGAAAATACTGGGGACTCAGGAAATAAAAAGGAAATAAGGTAACAAGCTAAATCCCTCTAGCAATAAAAAGAAGAGTCTTTTTTTCAAATAAAGTGATTGTAAGAGTTATTAAATGAGCACCAGGTGTATTGGGAAGACAAAATTGTTGACTGTAGAAGTGGGAAACAAGCAGGGTGAGCTACTTCATTTGAGACACGTGTGCTGTGCCCACAGAGAAAGGGGACAAAAATAATCAGAAATACTGACTTCAGTAATTAGAGGGACTAGATGCCAGACCAATTGTGTGTAAAGCAGTTGGTGAAGACGGAGGTCAGGGATAATTCTTAACATTTCTAAGTGGTTACAGCTGGAAAGACAAGAGAGCAGCTGATGATGAAACAAGGACCATGGAAGATGGGAAGTGGTATTTGATGGGCAGTGAAAACAAGATACGACCTTTTGGTCATAAAGTAAATGTTTGTATCCGCTTCCTAGGCACCTGCTTGTAATCCTCCCTAAGGATTTAATGGATAAATACTTTAAAGTAGCTAAGTGATTCAATAGCCTAAGTCCTATTGATTTTCAATGGGATTTAGGTTTGTAAATCACTTAATCTCCTTTAAAAATGCAACCTTTTGTCATTATGTGGGTCAAAATAATCTGAATCAAGTCTCAGATTAAAAACTGAGACTTTCTGAACAGAGACCCTTCAGACACAGCAAAGTTATCAGATTTTTTAGCTTTTATATTCACTTTCTCTGAGACTCTTTGTTAATTCTTGCTTTGAATCTCTATCTTCTACATTTGCAAATGAGAACGGGAGATTGAAACAGTAATACTACTGCCTTTGGCACTCTGTCCCGCTCTCTCTTGTGCTTCAGTTACAGGACATACTTGCAAATCCAGGTATACAAAAACGCTGGCAGTCTCCTCTGCACACATCTCTGTGTCTGTGGCACTAATTCAGGGCTGGATAATACCATACTGTGGTCTTATAATTTGCCAAAACACTGCTTTGTTTCCTTTTTGAGTTCATAACCTCTTACAATCAGAAAATAGACTGGAGAAAGAATTATGTTGAGCAGTTCAATGTTCTGCATAGTGTTCCTTTTGGATTTTTCTACTATTGATACATAAAACTGATTTTAAAATGTGCTTTAGGACTGACAAAGGTGGCAGGTGCGCCACAGCTACAATTTGTGAAATGATTGCTGTGCTGTCTTTGGAAGCAGGACAGCAATTATTTATGCATCTTTAAAGAATTCATCTTTGAGTAATGAGCATGTAAAAAGGATTGGTTTTCTCCTTGCTGAAGTGAAAAAATAAAAATTATAGTAAAGTTGTGCTACCCATGCTCTTCTACTTGGAAAATTGTTCTGCCGTGCCTGCCCAAACAAAGGAAAGATGCTTGGCTTATATCCTTTTGGCCATGTATATCATTTATATCCCTAATAAGCACATGCCCATGCTATGCTGATGAATTCTGTGCCCAAGTCTATTAAAGTTATTCTTTGCTAATTTTCACAGTAAAAAGTGATCAGCTGATTATTATTTGAATTATGTTGAAATTTATTTCATTAGATTGAAAAGTTCATCAGCAGGTACCAGAGCTGAAAGTGTCACAGCACTGACCTCCTACAGATTTGGATGTACAAACAGAAGGAACAGCACTACATTTAGATATAGTTCCACAATAGCAAGAACTTTCTGCAGGAATTTCTGTATAAGGAGATATATATATGTGTGTCTAATGGGATAAATTACGCTCTTGTGCTTTGCTCTCTGAATTTGTTAAATCCTACTCTCATTTCTAAATCTGTCCAAATCTAGGGAGTTCATCGACTTTCGTGGAATTATGGTCATTCTAATTGTTGTAAAGAAGTAGAATTAGGTTCACACAATCAGGAGCATAATGCTTAATGAGAAAGTAGTAATAGACTGTGAATAGATTGGTACAAGCATTAAGGTCTTTGTAGAAGGTAGGAGGATATTAATTATTTTGACTTCATGCGGTCCAACCAAACCAGCTCACAAGTTTTGCTTTATAGTATAAGCACTAATAACCATCTCTGTTTTTCATGTAGAGTTTGAAAAAAATAGGGATGATATCTAAATACATGTTTCTTTATACCTTCTCTGGTAAAATACTTAGAATGGGAAGGTGTTCTTTAATTTATTTATTTTTTCATCTGATAGCATTGCACTGGTGGATAGAATGCAGCCAATGGGTAAACTGAAAACATAGTACACGTTGATACATGTGGTATATAGAATAGTTTCATGCTTCTCTTGCTGATCCCAAGCCATTCTGTGTGATATATATGAGAGTGTGACAATAAGCAAGAGGGAGCAAAAAACCTTTGTCCTGTACAGGTTTGACTGGGATGATATGACTGGGGAGATCCAGTTCTTCTCATTCTTAACAGCTTTGAAACGCACAAGTTTAACATCTTTATTGAGAATCTTGATAGAGACATAGAGTGTATCATCTGTAAGTTCGCAGATGACACGAAGTTAAGCAGGAGTGTTGATCAGCATGAGGACAGGGAGGCTCTACAGAGAGACTTAGGTTGGATCGATGGGCCAACATTAATGGTACGACGTTCAACAAGACCAAGTGCCGGATCCTGCATTTGGGCCACAACAACCCCCTGCATCGGTACAAGCTTGGGGAAGTGTGGCTGGAAAGCTGCTTGGCGGAAAAGGACTTGGGGGTTCTAATAGACAGGTGGCTGAATATGAGCCAGCAGTGTGCCCAGGTGGCCAAGAAGGCCAATGGAATCCTGCCTTGTATTAGAAATAGTGTGACCAGCAGAAGCAGGGAGGTGATTGTGCCCCTGTGCTCAGCACTGGTGAGGCCACACCTCGAGTATTGTGTCCAGTTTTGGGCACCTCAATACAAGAGAGATATCGAGGTGCTGGAGCGAGTGCAGAGGAGGGCAACGAAACTGGTGAAGGGCCTGGAGAATAAATCATATGAAGAACGATTGAGGGAGCTGGGACTGTTTAGTTTGAGGAAGAGGAAACTGAGGGGCGACCTCATCACTCTCTACAACTACTTGAAAGGACACTGTAGAGACGTTGGTGCTGGCCTCTTCTCACAAGCAATTAGTGATAAAACAAGAGGGAATGGACTCAAACTGCATCAGGGTAGGTTTAGACTGGACATTAGGAAAGAATTCTTCACAGAAAGAGTGGTCGGGCATTGGAATAGGCTGCCCAGGGAGGTGGTTGAGTCACCATCCTTGGATGAGTTTAAGAGTCGCTTAGATGTGGTGTTGGGGGATATGGTGTAGGGAAGAACATTGTAGAGTAGGGTAGATGGTTGGATTCGATGATCCCAAGGGTCTTTTCAAACCTGAATGATTCTATGATTCTAAGTGTCCCAGAACAAACCGCAGGACAAGACAGGACAGGCAGATGAGTTCTTTGCAGCTTCTCTTCCCACAAACAGGAGTGGGACCCTCAAAAAATTTCAATGCAGAGGTGTCTGCTTTTCAAATCTCATTGCTTAGCAAAGCTAGACCAATTCAATGCTTCAGGTTGTCAACACAGTGTCCTTTCTGAGCATGGCATTAGGGAACCTTTAAGCAGCTTATTTTGCAGGCGGAACTTTGAAGAGCCTAGGTAAGACGCCAGTAATGAAATAAATAAGAATTACTAGGATTATTTTTTTCCCTGTAGGTTAGCTATGATGGAGAACTTCACAAGCACCCACAGCTGGAGGCTGATTTGACAGCAGTGAGAGAGATCTATGGACCTAATGCAGTATCTCTCAGGTATGTTATTGACTTTTCCTTATTGCAGAACCTTTGATGTTTTGGAGATTGAGTTCCATGTGGACCTTCCCTCACTGCTAAAGCACAAGTCCGTCTAGCGATTTCTGTATATTGTGTGGCAAAAGGAAGGAGCACTGCTGGCTAGCAGTAATGCTGGTCTTGTTTTTTTGGGGTTGAGTACTGATGCAGCTGAGAAAAAGCCTGGGGATCCTGTTCTAAAGCATCATTACCTTTGCAGTTCAGTTGGTATTTGATCAGGCTGTTGTATTTTGTTGAAAATTGCTATTCAGCATTACTCTAAACCCTTGTTAAACTCCTTTTCTGTCATATTCTCTCTTTTGCCCTGGAGGTGAACAAGAGTAATGTTAAGACATTTAGTAAATATTTTCCCTAGGGAAAGATTGAAGGAGTTGAATTTGTCTAGTCTGGAAAAAGGAGGAGAAGACATAATAGCAGTTCTTCTTAAAAAAAGTTGTTTGTAGGTAAGAGTGATCAAATGTTCTCTATTGTCATCATGAGAGAGACAATAAGAAACTGGCTGTGTTAGCAACAAACAAAAATTTGATTAGATTTTGTGAAAGCTTTTTAATTGTGGAAATCTGAAGTATTCTACAGAGGGAAGTGGTGGAACTCAGTCAGAGGTGGATTGCAAAGCATAATTACACAAAAATTCTGTTGAGCATATATGAGTGTCATGATTCTGCCACAGAACATAGCTGTATGATATTTTTAATACACTTCAGGTCTTTTATAACTTCATTTACCATCTATGCAATTCTAATAATTTCACAGAATTAACAAGTAGGCAAGATGTAACAGACCTGTCAGTTGTATTACAAAGAAAATATCAAAGTTGTCATACAAACCAAGTAATAAAATACAGAGAAGATAATAACCTTAGGCATACATGTATTGCAAGTAACAATACCCATTAACCTCTAAATAATAAGCTCTGTTAGTTTTGTCTAAGAAGAGAAAGCATGTACACAACTATGGTGTACTATACTTTTTCAAATTAAGTGGAAATCTCATTACATTTTGAGGACCTGGGGAATTGAAATCCAAATAGTTGTACATGGGTTTAGGAAATGAATGAGATAAATATTTAGTTGCCAAACTGATAACTATGAAATTGAGAACACCTTGATAATAGGTTCCCTCAAACTCCTAAAATTGAAACATTATATGTAACCTTTCAAAAACTTTAGTGCATCTAATTTATTGAATCAACTGTTTCACTGGAAGCATTGTGATCTTCTTGAGCTCACTGTAGTAGAAATTAGCATCTCTGGCTCTGTTTTGGAATGGGGAAAACTTCAATGCTTCTTCCACTCTGTTGCAGTTGCAAATACTCATAAATTCTTGGAAAAGAGAAACATATCATTAAGCATTCAATTACATCTCTCTCCTGTAGCTTCACTTCTCCGGGGAGAGAGAAGTCTATTGGACAGTGACAGCCACTAAGATGTGTATTTCCTAGACAGCTGACCCTCTTTTAGTAGACTCTTGCTGTCACAGCCAACTGTATATACAAAAGTGAAATTCCTGTACCCGCATGCTTTTCACCACTGCCATTTGAATTCTGGCCACCAAAGCTCTGAAAAAACCCTCTGGACCAACTGGTCCAAACTCTTTGGTATCTGTTTATATTGCTTATGCATTGATGGACAGGCGACCTCTGGGAGCTTCAAAATCAAGATGTGTTCAAGGCAGCATATCATAAGCTGTAGGTGCTGGAAGAAAACATGATTTCTTCGCCCTCCTTTCCACCTGGGGAGGTAAAACCACAGTCAGCATCATGTGTCTAAACCCCATTTTCTATGATGTAAAGGAATGGAGGCAAAGGGATTTCACTGAATATGGAAATTCTACAATTACGACTTATTTTTATGTGATCTTTTCTTCCAGTAATATTTCTGTGATTCATTAGTTCAACTATGTTTCTGTTTACTATATAAAATTATGCTTATTGACAGCCTTTTGAATCTCAGTCATGTGAGTAACACCAGCTTGTGTTCATAAGTATTACTGGAGAGTTCGTAACAATCTGGTTTTTAGATCTTCTGAAAAATTAACAAAAAAATCCGAGGCCACTGTTGTGTAGAACAGTAGCCAAGCTATTCAGCAGGTGGAAAATTTCACTGTTTCAAAGCCAGGTCTTCAGTGAGCTGGTCAGTGAGCACCCACGTGTAGCTCTGGGTGAGCAGACCCTGGAGGAGCTGTCAAGGTGGCTAGGAAGCCTCAAGGTAATACAGCCCTGGCCAGCCGTTGACCTGCCCTGTGTGCCATGTGTGGACACAGCTGATTGAGAGAGAGAGACTTTTGCTTTGCCCTTACCAGAAAGACCCATTGGGATGGCAAGGTTTGGTGGAAGGGATTCCCTCCACCAAACTTCACAAGAGGTCAAGACATTTCTAGTGTGAGCCAGGTCCTGCCATGGGCTGAGAGGACACTTTGATAGGAGACAGTTAAATTCACAAAAATATTTTTATATTTCAAAATTACCTTACCAATTTATTTATACATATAAATGCAGTGTAAATTAAAAAAACTAGTGACTAGAATCTAATCTGTGGAAAATTGGGAGTGATTGCACTTTCACAGTATTGTCCGCTCAAGTAATTTAAGTGACAGGAAAGCAATTTTTTACTTAGGTGTATGAATTAGAATTTTCTAACCCTATTTTTCAGAAGTCTTCAAGTACTTTGAGGGAGGGCAATCAGAATGAGTCAGAAAATAACAGGCAGAAAAGTCACACTTTAAATGTAAGATTTCAGATGGTAATGAAACACCTATGAGAATAAGTTAAATCTAAACCTTGGGGATTCCAGCAGTACTGCACATAACAGATAAAATTAGGTAGCTATTGCCTTGGGTGCATTACAGGGCAATCTTTATGTTTTGACAAACAAATGCTTGAATGTATGAAGCAATCCCACAGGTATAATATGCCACCCTCTAGGCTATGTTGTATTTGTCTTCAATGATTTATCTCAAGCCTCTCCTTAGGTTACTGGCTGTTAACCTGAAATACATTTGAAAATTAACCAGGATTTTCTTTTGTCATAAATATAGGAGCAGCATGTGACCATTATTGTTTTCGTGATTTATTTGTGCAATACTCGAGGCAAAACTACATAGCAGCAATGGAGAGATAATTTGAGGGAATTAGTAGAAAAAAAAGATATAGCCTGTTTCAGCAGGATCCACTGAAAGAAAGTTCCAGTGCAGCAGATGGTCACCCACTGGGAATTTTGATCCAATCTATGTAAATGTGTATTTTATAACTATTCTGATTTTACAGACAAGATTATCCTTTATAAAATCTTCCCTGTTGTAAGTACTCCTGGGCTGAGGAGTATCTTAAAGAGCTCTAATGTAATGTAATTCTTTCCTTTCAGGGAATATGGAGCCATTGATGATGTAGATATTGATCTGCATATTGATGTTAGCTTTCTTGATGTAAGTAATCTAATCACAGAATTACATAATGAACATTAATACCCATTTAATTCTGCTACACATCAGACTCTGTAGACAACCACTGAGACTTTCCTTTTTTGGAGACTTGATCTTCACAAGTGCCTGTCACATTATTGGTTGCTATGCAGCGGAAAGGTTTCCTTTTCCTTTTATGATCACACTGTTAAAATGCTTTGTAGGCTTTTATTTACTGCATGTGTATTGCCTTTCAAACATGCTTTGTGGTTCATAAATGTTTTAACTAATATAAATGAAATATATTTCTTTATTTGCTATCCTAGACATTAGTTAGGTGAAAGCACTTCATAGAGTCCTGGAGGGAAGAAGACCTTGGCTGGAGCTCTCCTGTGTGCTTCTCAACATCTGCAGCTGATTAGGGGGAGGCTTGAGTGGCAAAGGAGACACAGGACAATGGTGCTGTCAACTGGCAGCATAGCTTCTGTAACAGTTATGCTGTCGCTAACTCTACACTTCCTCACCTCATCTGTGCAGTAGCTTCCTGTCCTATAGATAGAGAATAAAAATAAGTCCTTCTAGGGTCATCATTAGCTTCTGCACAGATACGTCATATTCTTAGGTCAGCGCAGCACATAAAATAGTTGTTCTTGGGCTTTCCTAAAATTTAAGAAAATCTGATATTATCGTGAATTATTTTAATCAGTCTTAAGGAGCAAAAGTTTCCTTTGCCATGTGTTATAGAATGAGTTTTCTTTCTATCTTTATTTGCTTCTTTGCTTCTCAGCTTTGAAGCAGTATCTCTTGATAGATGGGAAGGTGTCTGCTTGCACTGTAGGTGTAGTATTGTATATAAAGCTGTGCTAAATTTAAATGAGCATACAACTGGAAGCAGCCTAATACTGCTCTTGGGGGCATCAGCAGGCAATATTTAGTTTTAACTCTCAACTTTAAAGTTGGAGAAGGTATTCCACAACTGGGTAAATGGATGGATGGCGTTTATAGTAACCCTAAGGTAGATTGACAAAATGCAGCATTTCCCCATGATGGCTAATAGCATCTCTTGTTTTCTTTTTTTTTTGAACTAGGAAGAGATTGCTGTGGCTTGGGATGTAATTCGCACAGAGCCTATAGTAGTGCGATTGCACTGTTCACTTACACAGTACTTAAATGGTCCAGGTCAGTAACTTGTGTTCTTCATGTGCCATGTATCTCGGTCTGAGCCATGTACTAGGTGATAGATACTCATTAACTGCCAAATCTTTGACCCTGCATGTGTTTACTGCTAAGAGCAGTCCTACTGTTCGGAAATTATATTTACATATATATTGGCACTTCTAGGGCCTCAAAATGGCATGGGCATCTAATTTAAACTTTCATAGGTTGATTTTTTGAACTTGATTTCCTGGTATCCTTTGAAATGCAGCTGCTTCCCCTAGGAACCGGGGTTATGGAATAAAGTTCTACAGTTTCTAATATGTGATTTCCTGATTTGGGAATCAGGGGTTCTGCAAACATGAGATATTACTGATAAAGTATACGTACACAGACCTGTGCAGCACATTAATATGCCCTTTTTCACATACTTTCGAAGAATCAGGCATGGTAATTATCTTTTCAACTTCTTTTTCCTGTATGACTGTGTGAACTCTGGGAATCTTTAGGTTTCAATGAGTTGTTAAGTCAGTAAATCTTCCTTATAAGAGTAAAAATGGTCAAACCCCTGAAGAATCGACTGATTTTGAAGATTTGGAAATATTCATCTGCAAGAGTCAGTTTCAGATATATTTTTACAGTGGGAAGTCAGAAGTAAGTTGCATTTGGATCATAACTTCCCCAGTTTTGGAGGCTTCTAGTGAAAGCTGTCTGTTCAGGCTTGTATCTGTGGGAGAATTTTGCCTCTGGAAAATGAATAGATATTTCAAGCCATAATATGTTTAGCAAAATCTGTCCCAATGAGCTATTTTTATAGGATAAGTTGCCTGCTGGTTCTAACTATAAGCTATATTCTGTTCATTCAAATAGCATTTCATTAGATCAATCTTTTTTTTTTTTTTTTTCTTGCTTGGCTTTGGTCTTTTTGTCTGTATTTTATTGCTTCAGTCTTTTTTGTAGATATGCAGATCTCAAGTATGTATTTGCAGGTAGCAGGGTTAGTATTCAGAATATTTCTATCAAAATGTAATTTAAAAAATAAAAAAGTACACCAAATAAGAGAAGGTGAAGCGTGAAGACCAGCTTGCAGTAAGAAATGATCTAGTGAAATGAGAAGTAACAACAAGATATCTTGTGCACTGTTGACAAGGTTAAAATGGGAAATTTAGTTCCCAGTCCTGCAGCTGACTGATTGTGGGAGTGCCTGAGTACCAAAAAAAGGCAAAATCGGGGCCAGAGGCAAGTGCTTCACTTATACTGGTTTTATGAAGTCAGCTGCTGTGAGCCATATCTCTTTATTTACCAGAAAGGACAAAGAGATCCACCATCTTTTTTGTTAATAAGACCCTTTCTCTGAGAATTCCTCTTCCTCCTTAAATATGTTTTTCTGAGACTACCATGGCATAATTTTATGCTACCTCTTTTTATCCTATAGTACTTTCTGTTGATTGATAAACAGAAATGCAGTATTCTCCAAAGCATTATGGGGCTATTTGTACCACCGTATAGCTGTGTAGTACCCTGATTTTAGATGATAGTCATTCTTCTAGTCCATTGCTTCTTGCTTTATTGTACCTCTGGGAAGTTTCTCCCACGTGCCTCAGAAACCTGTCTTAGATGAAGATGAAACAGATTGTGGAGGTACCAGGCTGTCTTCTCTGGCTGCACAGCTTAGACAGCAATTGTAATCCAGATGTCAGATTTTAAGATTGCTGTTCTAGGTACGATAATTCTTGTTGAAAATATTCCCCCCCTGCCTTGTCTCCTAAATTTGACAATCTAAAGACATTGCTACCCCTAATCAAATCATTCATCCCTTTTGAAAAAAATCATCAGTTTGTCGTTAAAAGATGAGGTTATATTTGAATAATAACCTTAGAGAAAAGGTATCTATAGGGCTTTGAACTAAGTGAAAGTGAATAGCCAGGTTAGATATATTGTATTTTAGTTTTAAATTTAATTTATTAAAACAAAATTAAAGGATAAACTTTGACATTCTGAATAAAGTCTGGATTTCTGAGTGATCAGAATAATACAGATTTTCAAATACTGATTTCCTTTTTCTAATAGAATTTGAAACAACCCTAGATTTTTTGTTTTCATTCCTTTTTTGTTTTACTGTAGTCATTACCACCTTATGTAATACAAAGTATAAAGTCTATTTGGGCTTGTAATATGTGTTGGCTGTTATCCTGCCTTGAAGACCTGAGGCTCTCTCAACAAGTGCTGGTTTCCATCTGCCACTTCTATCCAGCAAATGTTATTAAAGGATTTTAGTAATACCAGGAGCTAATTTCCAGCCTTCACCCTGCACTTTCAGTTTTCTGACAGATGAATATGGATATACCAATGTTAGGACGGGTCTTGAGGAAAATTCAGGGTAATTCTTGGCCACTGGAATCCATATATCAGGCACTTAAATGATAATTATTGATCTTGTACTAAAACGCTCTAAGAGGCAGTTTTTATGGCAGTTTTCTTCATAGTCACAGGAAATGTAGTGTGTGAAGACTACTTGCTTGGAAAAAAATTTTAAGAGAATAGGTGACATGAATTACCAGTCCACATATATTTAATCTGATGCTGCTCTCTGATACTTGCACTATATAAAAAACAAAGACACATTTATGTAATTAAAATTAGTGGGAATTTGGAGAATTCAATTTCTACATCACTCCTTTGTAAAATTAATAATTTATTGGGTAATATTCCCAAAAGGACCATTCGTTTCTTAATAGGCGTAGATGACATATCCACTTGCACCGTTGCTTCAATGGCATTTTCTATAGTAAAGGTCCAGATATAACAGGGTCATTAAATATGACTTATATGGTCATGAGTTCTTGATTATTGCTGTAAGTTCATATATCAACATATATCTCCTTTTTCCATAGTGCCAACTGTGGATGTATTTCAGATCTCTACTAAGGAAAGATTTGGGCTGGGACATCAGCTGAAAAAGTAAGTCTAGAAAAGCTTAAACCCCTGTTTTTAAGGAGAATATCACAGTCTTTTTAGTTCCTGGACCATGCCAAGTAGGATAAAATTCACAGGTTGTCAGGTTGGTTGGATCAAAGTGGTTTGAACTTGGTGGGGTTTTTTGAATAAAAAATAACAGGATTTGCCTTTTTAAGTTCAGTTTTGACAGTTGTTGGGAAGAACCTGATTTGTGCTGCCTGCCAGGGTTTTCTGTCACTTTGCTGCCAGTTAGGAAATAAGCTACAAAAGTTCAAAAGACTGCAGCTAGGAGTGTTCAATTTCATGTTTCTGCTTAGATGGTGAAGCATTCCGGAGCAGGGATCTTTTTGAGCATCAAGTATACCCTAAGGGGGCTATATTTTCATGGTGGTCTTTAGTATGTATCACATTAATTAGGCGTCCACTTTTTGAAGACTAGAGGGAAGAATAGTTGAAAAAATTAGCAGTTTCATGTGTTCATGGTACAATTCACTTTAATAAAATTTTGCGGAGTCATCTTTTCACAAATGGTTGTGTAAGTGTAATAGAATGACAAGAATATAGGCTTTACTCTCTGACCATGACAACATTAAGAATCCCTTAAGAAAAAAAAATATCTTTTGCTGTCTGGTGTGTAAAGAAATTCAGTACACCATTTTTATAACCTTAACAAATGAAGTAATGTTACTAAAATCCCTGTGGTCCATGAATTTGAAGAAAAAAAATTAAAATCTCCCCAGACATGAACAGTCCCTTAAAACATTTCAGTACTTAACACTTTCTCTGATTTTTGCACTGGGTAATTACTAAGGGTTCCCATAAGACATTTTCAAGGACAGAGCTGTATAATTCACAGTTGAGCAGAAGTCAGAATACCCGTGAACCCCATGGCCGCTCATGGCTGTGGCAACAGGAGATTCATCCTTGAAGATTCACTAAATTTTCAATAAAGTCTATACCAACTTCCACTTCACTGTATCACTCAAGGACCCCCACTGCTAGATTAGTCACAGAGTACTTTGCCTTGGACAGAATTATTGAAGGTCACCTAGTGCAACATCCTGTTCCAAGGAACGCTAAATTCAAAGTTAGATTTCACTCCTCTAACTCAGAATGTGAAGACTGCCTGAGACTCAGACTCTCAGGCATCTGAGCTGTGAAATCTCCAGCCTTTAATGGACAACCTATTGTATTTAACCACTTTTCTGGTGGATGTTTTCCTTTTATAGCCTTTATGATTGTCAGCTTTTCTTGCTACAACTTGTGACCATTACCTTTTGCTGTCCATCTTTGGGAAGTGTCTGGCCCTGTCTTCTCTGTATACCTTCTGTAGGTAGCGTAATATTCAACATCCCTACCTTCATGTTTGTGCTGTAGGAGAATATACTCCTACTTAAGCAGTGTAGATGCCACAGCCTACCTCTGTAGTCACTAGAGAGTGAGATGCCAATAGCTGGATGGGATGTTTTTGAATCAGTTTGTCTCTAGATCTCCATGAGAAGCATACCTGTATAAGTCTTGCAGTGGTTGTTTACCCAGACTGTATTCTTAATAAAAGTTCAGTGCAACAACAAAACCAAAAAAGCATTTTTGAGGAGCTGAGGCTGCTACAGCTGCCTGTAGATTGAGGACATTGCATCATGTCGCCTACACGGTGAACAGAGAGACACTAGTATTAAAGTGAATATATCTTGGCTAGGATAAGAAAATCTTTTCTTCTTTCTTAATTTGCAGAATCATGCAGACATTTGTTACACAACAGTGGAAGAACAGCAAAGAGAAATCTAATTGTACGCACAATAAGAAGGTGTCTGACAAAAAGGTGAAATCCCCTCTGCACATCTTTTCTACATTGCGCAGGTAATAGCAAGGAAAATGAGCAGTTAACACCATATCCTGTTTAAAATCCATAGCAGACTTCACAAGGTGAAATGTTGACTTTTCTCCACAGAGAAGTGCACTATTTATATCTTACCTCATGGGTTTCCAGTCCTTGCCTTGCATGACATCAAAAGTGAACTCGGTACTACTGCAACTTCTGAGACTGTTTGAAGGCAGGGCATTTCAGGCAGAGCTCTGCTCTCTGAAAAAGCCATGTTTCATCTAGAATGGGAAAGAATTAATTTTATATTATCTAACTTCTTGTATTTGTATCTTTATAGCTTGCTAGCATTTGACTGCTACTTGAATAGCAAGAATGTAAATATAAGTTATACATTCAATTAATATATAGCATATATCATATATATTTTTTAAAATTGTGGTTGTCTAGCTGTTCTTTTCACAGCTGTGTGTATTTTTAATTTTGAAGAACTAGTATGGTCATTGATGAAAGACTCATTTTTAGAGCTGCTGAGTACCCACCCCTTCCCACTGTTTCAGTACATTAATGTTCACCACTTCCAAAATGCAGGCACAGAATTTCAAAGAAAAAAGGCATTAAAAACCTAAGTAGTAGTTCATGAATGGTTTGAATCCATCATGACTTTTGCCAGTTACTTACACTCTTAAGTTTATGTAAAATCAGGGTTTTACCTCTTTCCAGGATGTGACTGTTTACTCTAGCATGTTCTCCTCCTTATGAAGGGTTCACAGATCACCCCTTCCATACATTTGAATTGAATGCTTCTTTGAACATTTCTTTTTGATGAATTTTCCCCTCCTACATTCCGTGTATAAAAAGAGAGGGAGCAGAGTGATTGCTTACAGTGAAGAAGGGAGGAATGTCAGAGATGACGAAAGACTGTCTTTTCAAAGGTAGAAAAGGAAAGTGGGGCTATTTAAAGTAGAAATCTTACCCATTCCCTACCACACCACACGCCATTGCCTAGCGCAGGCTGTAGCACGGGGTTTGATTTTATTCAGGAAAGGCATGCAAAAGCCAGCCCTGTCTTTCTGTTACAGATTTGGCTGCTGCTGCGGTGCCTGTCCAAAGATGGCTCAGCCCAAATGCAGGGACCCTCTCCCTGCCTCGAGCACCATTCCTCCCTCCTGGCTGCAGGAGGGTGGTAGTGAGCCAACCGCAGCAGTGAGTCAGCAACCTCCACCTGCATCTTCTACTGTCACCACTTGTGAACAGGGTGGGGGAAACCTGCCAGCCACTCCCTCTAGGGTTTCACTTCTTTTCTATTCAATCCAAGGCCAAAAAATACTCCAAAGATTGGGGTTGCTATAAAGCATAAAAAAATGTATTCAGCCTACCTGTTACATGCTTTGAAAGGACAGGAAGATGTGATCCTTATAGAAATGTGACAGTTCATGTGAATGTTGTTTCATAAAATCCTTTTGTTCTTTACTTTCTGCAGTCATAATGATGATTACATGGGAAAGATAGATTTTGATAAGGAAAATATATTATAATCTCATGTGAAATATGTGGGTTTCATTTCAAAGATAATTTACTGAATAAATGGTTTATAGCTCTAACTTCTGCTTAAGCAGGTAGTTGTGGTTTTGATCAATGAGCTTGTGTGTAAATAGGAGTAAGATATCTACTTGGTACTGGAAAAATAGTCCTACATACAATTGCTCATTTTTTTAATGTTGAGCTGCGTTTATCACTAGTGAAATACATAAAGATAGGTGACACTCAAAAATTTTTGCATATGTGTGGTCTTGCTTGATTTGCACAGGATTTTGATTATTCTCCAACTTGGTGTTCTCCTTCTTTATTTTTAAGGTCGCCAAGTTATCCTCCACCTGGCTGTGGTAAAAATAAATCAAAGCTGAAGTCAGAACAGGATGGCATCTCTAAAACTCACAAGCTACTGAGAAGGACTTGTTCTAGCACAGTGAAGGTGGAGGATATGTGTGCCACAAAATCTCACAGAACCTTTGGCCGCTCGTTGTCGAGTGACCCTAGGGCTGAACAGACAATGGCTATTAAATCGCACAAACTGTTGAACCGTTCTTGCTCTGCAGCTGTCAAGCAGGAGGAGTGTATCACCTTAAAGCCCCATAAGCTGTTAAGTAGGTCATGTTCTGGGGACCCTCGATGTGAGCACAACAGCACCTTGAAGCCCCACAAACTTTTAAGCAGGTCCTACTCCAGTAATCTTAGAATGGAAGAATTGGATGGATTGAAGAATCACAAGTTACTCAGCAAGACTTACTCCAATGCCCCTAAATCATCCAAAATGGAGCCTTTCAAGGAGTCCACCATAGCAGAGAGCAGGAGGCTCTCTCTTACCTCAGGGCTTATTGGTATCTTAACACCATCTTCATCATCACCTTCACAAGCTGCTGTATGTAATAATTTTTTTATTCTGCTTATTTCCCTCCTATTATTTTCCAAATGTGCTGTTATGCTTGTTATGCAAAAGCATTAATATCTAGGACATGTGTTAGTGAATATGTTGTATATATTGAGTATATTAGAAGAGAATAGCAATGGAGTCAGCGTTTTAAGGAGGATTTAAACAACTATGCATGCACATATATTTAAGTTATAAAAACAAAATTTACTTAGGTCATGACAGAGATTTTACGTGTCGCATGGAATACAGCTCAGTGTACCTGCTGGCCATGGGGGAAGTTCAGTCCTCCACTTCCTTCCCTGCCTCCTTTCGTGCTGCAGGAAGATGGGAGAGTGTGTGCTTCTGTGCTGCAAAATTGGCTTGGTCAGTCAGGTCTTTTCTCATTTCAGTTTGCTTTGTGGGGGAAGCAACTGTCCATTGGCTTGATCGGGTGCCAAGTCACCTCTCCTTCTGGTCTTTGCATCTGTGATCATCATCACAGGGGAAGGAATGCAGTCATGATTCAGCTCACCTCCTGCACATTTGTGCTTTGTGAAAGGTTTAACCTTCAAACGTGCTGGTGGCAGCCGGAGGTCAGGGAAGGAATTGGGTCCATACTGCCCTCCTTTCTTTCCCCAGAGACATGATGGACTGGGAATACAAAGGGTAGCACATATTCTTAAATTTAAGAAAGAACGCTCAAAATTAATTCTGCCTTTGCCTCTTAAAAGATGGCTTTTATGCTTTAGAGGAAAAAGTGGGTGTATTTGCTCTTTTTCATGGCTCCTCTCTGTTTTCTGTGTTAAATCTGGGGAGAGACACTTAGGAGACAGCCCTCCCCACTCCCTTAGCCTAGTGGTGCCTTGATGTTCTCAGTGAGAAAAAGCTGATTCTCGCTTGAAATGCATACATGTATTCAAAATAGTGCATTCCGAATAATGAAATCACATTCAGTGTGCTATGTCTCATGGTAAATTAGTTTAATAAGCTGTGAGCTATACTCATCAGTTCTAAAAGCAGTGATACACATAAATGATATACAGTAATTTATATACATGCTGTGTGGTTGGTTCCTGTAATGTGCACAGCAATACTAATTTAAGGTGAGTCAACAGACATTTTACTTGTCACAGCTTAGAGATGCATTTTTTTTCTCAATCAGCAGAGACTATTTTAACATAAAAAGACTTTTCTCTCCTGAAGCTAGTAGGAAAAGTCCCATTGATTTTGATAAGATAATGAAGAGTTGACCAAGAGGGTTTCATTACTGATGTTTTCAGCTGATATGGAAGAAATGCAAGCCCTGCTTGGCAATCTATAAAAACCACCAGTAATTTATTGCTAGAATGCATTTACTTTGAAGGAAAATCAACACATACATGGTCAGGTGCAGTTTGACTGATGTTAGCGGAAGAACATCATTTTACATGCAGGCACCAGATATATGGATAGCCTGGGTGCCTAACTGCAGTTTGAAGTTAGTGGAATGTGGAAGTGATGAATTGGGACCCTAACTTCTCTTCACTTCTCAGCTAAAGTATTTCAATCTCATATATGAATAAAATTATGAGGATTATTTCCCCAGAGAAAAAAGGAAAAAGTTTCCAATTAAGCAGTTTGAGAAATGAAAAGAAACAAGCCTATAAACAAAACAAACAAAAAACCAAACCCTGTAAGTGGAGGTGATCTGACTTTCATTCAAAACAAGGTTTGATTGAGATGGATGTCAGCCTAAGGGGAATTTTGTACCCTACTGACTGCTGTAACGGAAATTCCTTCTAATTTATGTTTCTGTTGCGTTGAAAGAGCAAGGCAGAAATAATTTGAGTGGACTCTGAGCACAGAGATCTGTCAGCATGGTGCTTTCAGAAGCGAGATACCAGTAAATATACAAGGAAAAGATTTTCAGCTGTTCTGAGAGTTACATTAGTCTTTTAAGCCTAAGCAGATATCGAATATTTCGGTAGGCAACCAGCAGTTAAAATGTAATAGAAGTTACTAAATGCCAGTTTATTAGAATAGAGTGAAGGCACTGGTGTTTCCATTTGAGATTAGCTTGTGGCATGCTGAGATAGAAGACCTCATCAGATTTAGGGATTAAAAAGAAATGATAAAAATCTACCCCACAGTCAGCAAACAGTGAAAGGATTGATTATTTGTAATGGCTGGTTTATGCAGATGAGAGATCTTTTTAGATGCAAATATTGTTTAACTAACATATTTGCATGCAAAAAATACAAATGTTTTACCATTTCCTTATAATTAGTCTACCAACACTGAAGTTGCCTCAACTTTTTCCTTGCAGCAAAATTATGGTGCAAAATGCATTCCAGTACGAGACCGTGGCTTTCTTGTGCAGGTAGGGTGGCATATCTTACCCATTTATGAAACACTGTGGAACTTGAGCTGACTGTTAATTATTTTTAAGCAGATGTTGTTATTCTCATTTTCATTGTTCTCAGACTATTGAATTTGCTGAGCAGCGGATACCAGTATTGAATGAATACTGTGTAGTTTGTGATGAACCTCATGTGTTCCAGAATGGCCCTATGCTGAGGGTAAGTGTTGTGCTTGCTGGGATAAACAATGCGTTGTATAATGCCTTAAATAGCAATGGGCCATATAAACCTGTTATAAAACTATTGAATTATTTCAGATGCCTTCCACCTTAATATCCTTGTAAGATGCAAAAATGTAATGCATATTAACTAGATTTTGCTGTAAATGCGAAAAAAAAATGTATTGCAAGCAAGGGAGATGGAAATCAGGCTTGTATAATGTCATAGAAACATAAAGGGGGGATGTATTTAACTGAAAACTGTTGTTCTGCAGTAATCACAACCAGATAAGATAGAGGAAGTGCATTAGAGTGCTTTTGTGGTCCTCTGGCATTCTTTTAAAAGCTTAGGGTCACCTCCATCCTTGAGCTCTTGTCACACCATAACCAGATACACTGGGTGTTAATGCCACAAGGCCGTGAAGTTCTTGTGACCCTCTTGCTGCCGGAATGAGCCATCCTTCATAATGTGATAAAAAAGGCAGTAGAAGGATATGCTCTGTGAAGTGTCTGGTCTAGCAGTGGGCTAGTCTAGGAGCTCTGTTGTGGTTCAATATCCCCAAAGTCTGGCCAGTTAGGCCTTCCTCTCATTCCTGTGTAACTGGGAAGGAGGAATTTCGCATGCTGAATGTTACACCCTCTCATGCTGTTGGTGAATGCATACAGTGAAAAAGCGTTAAGATTGGTCTTGAGAGACACACTCTGCCTGGAGCTACTGGATCAGTGCAGCTTTGTGAAAGAGTATATTAGGAGAATATAATTCTTACCTTTAGGACTGATCTTACAGTTAGAATCCTTTTTGTTTCACCTGTTCTGAGTTCTGTGGAAGCCTGAGTAACCTTAAAAGATTAAAGCCATGAATAACTCTTCAATACCAGTGTGTGAATGGTCTGACACCTGCCAATTTCTCCATATTGTGGTGAGCAACTACACATAAGTTGAAGCAAACATCATCTGTGACAGTTCCATGGAACTAAATTCGGGAAGGTTATTGCTTACACAATAGCAGAAGTCATCTCGGCGTCATCCCCCTTGACACTCAGTGGCACCACAGTCAGGTGTTCTGATTGCAGGCAGGGTATGCAAATAGGCCGTTAATAGGATTTGCAAAAGCATCTGCATATTCAGTTAACACCATTTTAAGTCATGGTTAAACCTCCGTACTTTTGAAAATCCTATCTGGTGTTTTTTTTGTCTCTTCAAGTTCCTATCTAACTTTTAAAAACATGGTTTTCTGCCATATTTATCAGTAATCAAACGCTGATTAGAAGCCTGTAGAAAAGACGCCAGTTCCCTGTTGTTCATCTTTGAATGCACTGCTATGCATATTACCTCTGACAGGATGAGATAAGACAAAGTGAGTAATGTTTGCATAGTGAGTAAAGTTTGGATAATATATTTGAATTACTGGGTTTATCTATTGTCCATAGGACAAAGCAAATGGTAGGATTTAGTCCTCTTCACATGATGAGCTATTAAAAGAAAACAGAATGGAAACTCATCTACTCGAAATTAAAAAAAGTCTTAATTCTTCTTGCTTTTCCACTTTAGAGATTAAATACCCTCAGAATTACTTTCCTCTGTCTTCAGCTTAAAGAGGGGTCATTTTAGCTATCCATTTGGGAGCTTCTCAGTGCTTCAAAACAGAGGAAAGTGCAAACATGTTTGCCACTAAACATATATTCGTCAGTGCCTTTGCAGGCAGTGTAACCTAGCAAGCTCTGCAAAAATGAGAGGGTGTCCTTATATAACCCAGGGAGAAGGAGATAGCAGGAAGAAATCTAGCCTGCTCTGCGTATGCTTGAATGACTCAATAAGCAATATAGAGCCATTAATGAGTTTGCAGTTCTGTAGAAGGTGAGAAAGGATCTCAGTTTGAATTCAGCAAGAGCTTGCCAAAAGGTCTTAAGGAAATTTATCCTTTACTCTACTGAGAGCTCTGGCAGAGGCAGCCTGAAGTAGTCAGTTGTAGGGTTTATTTATATGCATCTGCTGCACACACATACACATACATACATATCTATGTATAATGTATATAAAGAGGATAGAGAATGACCCAGCTGCAAGAGCACTTTATGTGTAATACTGCTGCAAGAGCGGATCTCAGAAATACAGTAGTGTATTAAGCAAAATGCAGGGTGCTTTCATTTAAGGCAAAGCTACATGCAATCTGGCCTTGTATCACTTAATGGATCCCATATGTAGTATCCGTGGCATTCATATAGGGACTTAGAGTGCTTGTACTTCTAATACCGCAGTAGCTTCACCAGGTTTCATAATGATCAGAACCTTGCTGCAGTCTGGATATATTTTTAGATTCTGTGTCTAGATCCCATTTTCTACAGCTGCCCGTACCTCAAAGGCATTGCTTAGAAAGGCGCTATCTGTCATTGGTTGCATCACAAGAGATGCCACAGACTAACCACAGACCATGCCACAGACTGAAATGATTCACCGTTCTCTTCCTTTAAATAATAGCTCACACACACAGGGTCATGTCTGCGTGTCTGTATCCTTAGTGATGAGCCTCCCTTCTACCATTTGGGCCTTTTTTCCAACAAGGAAGAAGGCATATGAATCTAAAAAGCGTAGCAAAGTTACTGCTTGAGAAGTTATTTTAAAATGTAGTTAGGCTTGATTTTCTGATATTTAATGGGAGTTTTACACAATTGCAAAGAAGCTGGTAAGGAATTTGATTCTGTAATTCTCCAGTATGTCAGCTTGACATCTTTCATGAACTATAGTATAGCTTAATTGTCTTGAAATGCAGTTTAAAAAATTCAACAATTGCCATCACACAGTAATTACATTCTTTTAATACTCTAAACTGTCATATTTGGGTGTGAATTTTTGTGCTGGTTATTAACTACTTGTATAATTCTGTCTCATCCTGAGGACAGCTGAAGGTACCAAGTGAATCTGAGAGAGAAAGTTTTTCCTTTCTGCAGATTTACTCTACAGGTTATGTTTTTATCTTAGTTATAAAGTATCATTAAATCAGTCTCTCTCGGCAGAAGCTTTCTTCTCAGTATTGTGTTTCTTTTTCCTAGATAACTTTTTCTGGGGGTGTTCTGTTTTTAATATCTATTTCAATTTCCTTTGCTTTCTTAAAATCTTGACATCTTCTTTCCCATAAGATGAGAGCAACTTGATGACAACAAGATGTATCTTTTTGTATAGCTTAATTTAGACACTAGATCCACATGGCAGACATATCATTGTATGGAACATGTCTGTTGCAGAACAGCTGCACAATTGCCTATGTTTGGCCTTGTGCTCTGACAGTGGATACCTGTCGTGCTCCAGAGCCCATGGTGCTAATCTAATCATGCAAATGTTCAGGGATCCTGTTGTACACAGGAATCTTTGGAGTTTGTTAGGCTATCTTAGTTACTTACTAAGGATAAATAAAGAGGCTACCTTAGAGACTTACTGAAGATGAATAAGGACAAAATTCTTAGATTTCTCTTGGGAATTTCTTCACGGAGCATGTTTCAGAAAACCAGTTTCCTTTTGAGCTCCAAAAGTTCCCTGAAATACAGAAGACCAGAATTACAGATACAGTTCCTCTGTGTGTGTAGATAAAAGTACATTATATAGATAGGTAATTTCAAAACACAAACCTAATGCTCTCACAAGGAACTGCAGCTGTATGACTGTGAAGAGGAAGGGCAAAGTTCTCTGGAATGGAAGAAGGAGTCCTAGAAAAGTACTGTAGCGCATCATGAAGCTGTTACACTCTTCTTTATAAAGATCCACGGTCCATTGCTTCATTCCATCATTCCATCCCTTTAAAAAACAAAACAGTAAAGTACACAATGCTTTCCTGTACATATTTACACCTTTCCTATATGAGATGGGGATGAATGTAATTTCTCATAATAGCATGTTTCTTTAGTATTTATTTCAAGAGCACAGTGAGATCTAATGATTATTTACAGTCCATCCAAAGTTATAAAAGCTAAATTGGATATTTAGAGGTATGTACTTAGATAGAAAACTGCAAATTCCCTGAAATCACTGCTTGGCATGATTTGCAGTCTTTCTGCAAAGCACAGGAAAAAATCAGTGAGTACATAGATCCTAAGAAGAAAAAGTATTATTTAACCTCTTGCATAACATAGACTATACTATTTCATGGGTTATTCCTAACAGTGATCTGAGTCCTACCTATTTCACTCTTCACAGAAGAATTAAGAATTAAGAAACAGCTTTGAAATCATCAGCAAGGGTTGGGACTGCAGCCTTTGCATCCAGACAGCTCCCTTATCCCATGTAAAGAATCACAGCGCATCCTCCTGTGAGGCGGTCTGTGCTGCTCAGGACCTCTGTCATCAGTCTCTTCTGAAGTAGCTTTTTGCTAAGCTTCGAAAAACAGTTGGAAGTACAAGGTCAGACATAGGTTTTGTGCTGAGGAGAGACAGATGAGGCAGATCTGGTAAACCTACTGAAAGCAGTAAGGGTCTGCTCATTTGAATCGTTAGCCTCCTGTTACTGTCTTTGAATTGTTCTCAGCACAGAAGTTGTTTAGATGAGTGAGACATGGACTATTATTTGTCTGTAGTTAATGTCTAGATTTTAATTGTTTCAAAAACATATTTTGAAATCCTCTTTTTTTCCTGACATTTTCAAATATTATCATTCACATATGTGTTGCTATAATAGATAAATAGATTATCCTGATTTCTGTCAAAATACCCCATTAGACTAAATATTAGGAGTAAAGTTAGGAAATGTTAACGACTTTCACAAAGCCCATTCTGAAGTACTGAGATATTCTCCCACAGGACAGGTGTCTGTAGTGAAAAGTCCCTGAAACTGGAGCTTGTTTCAACCACTGTCTTTCACTGGCTTTTGAAAAACTCCAAGGATGGGGATTCCACAATCTCTCTGGGCAACCTGTTCCAGTGCTTGATAAAGCTTTAGAGAAAGCTAATTTTAGATTTCTGTAACACTTTAGATAAAGTTTAGATAAAGCCAGTCCTTTAAGAGAGAATAAAACCACTAACTGACCTCCAAAGGTACTTTTCAGCCATATGATTTCGTTCATCTAGCTAAAAAGTTTATTTTCTAAAGCAGATGTAATAAGGTACTAAAGAAAGTTCAGCATTATTTGGTTCTATATTAGAAGGCTATTAACTTTTTTTTTTAATACCGTATGAAATTCTTCCTATTACTCTAGAGCTGGTAATAATATTCTAGGAAAGGACTAAGTTGCATTTTAATAATGCAACAGTTTTGCTGCTATAATAGTAGAGAGATACCTTGTTTTAGGAATTCAGCATGTACTTTTATTACAAACATTTAAATATAGTGAGATCAAAGTTTTTATATTTAAGGATCTGATTAAAAGAAGTATAATAAAAATATATTATCATGTACTATCATCTTCAAAGACTGGAAGAAAGCAAATGTCACTCCTCTCTTCAAGAAGGGCAAGAAGGGGAGGACACAGAGAACGACAGGGTGGTCACCCTCACCTTGATCCCTGGGAAGGTGATGGACCAGGTAAGCCTGGAAATGGTTTCCAGGCACATTAGCCATAAGAAGTTCATCAGGAGTAGTCAGCATGGCTTCATCAAGGGGAAGTCACGCTTGACCAACTTGATAAATTTCTATGATGAAGTGACTGGTCTGGTAGATGAGAGAAAAGCTGTGAATATTGTCTACATGGACTTCAGAAGGTCCTTTGACACTGCTTGTCATAAGATGCTCATAGAACAGCTGTTGATGCATGGGCTGGATGAAGAGATAGCAAGTTAGACTTAAAACTGGCTAAATGGCTGGGCCCAAAGGGTGACGATCAGTGACACAAAGTCTAGTTAGAAGCCAGTAACTAGTGGGGTACGCAAGTGTTCAATACTGGGTCCAGTCCTGTTTTATATCTTCATTAATCATCTGGATGATGGTGCAGAGTGTACTCTCAGTGAATTTGGAGATGATACAAACCGGGATATGTGGGTTATACTCCAGAGCTATGTGGTGCCATTCAGAGGGACCTCAACAGGCTGGAGAAATGCACTGACAGGAGTCTCATACAGTTCAAGGAAAAGTGCAAATTTCTGCACGTAGGGAGGAACAACCCCAAGCACCAATATATCCTGGGGGCCACCCAGCTGGAAAACAGCCTGGCAGAAGAGGACTTGGGAGTCCTGGTGGACACCAAGTTGAACTTGAGCCTGGAACGTGCTCTTGCAGTAAGGAAGGTTAATGGTATCCTGGGCTGCATTAAAGAGTAGAATTGCCAGCAGGTGGAGGGAGATGATGCTTACCCTTTATCCACCTCTGGTGAGGCCACAGGAGACTGGAGTATCTCCCGTAGGAGGAAAGGTCAGCAGGGTTGGGACTGAGCAGCCTGGTGAAGAGAAGATTCAGGCGGGATCTTATTAATGTCCATGACTACCTGAAGGGAGGGTGCAAAGTGGATGGGGACACGTTTGTTTCAGTGGTGCCCATGACAGGACAAGAGGCAATGGATGCAAAGTGAAACACAGGAGGTTCACTTTAAACATCAGGGAACACTTTTCTACCTTTTTCACCTTTTCTGAGGGTGGTGACATGGGAGTAAGTTGCCCAGAGAATTTTTGGAGTCTATATCCATGGAGACATTCAGAAGCTATCTGGACACAGTCCTGGGCAACAGGCTTCAGAAGAGCCTGCCTGAGCAGATGACCTCCTGTGATCCCTTCCAACCTTAATCATTCTGTAATTTTGTGATCATGTTCAGTTTTACATAGTATAATCTGTGTGGCTAGTGTCTATCTCACTGCCTGTGCCTTCCCGAATTCCTCATTTACAAATACTCCAGCCAAAGCTAAACCAGCATCACTGACTGGATCTTAAAGACCTGTGAGACAATTATACAGGACAAAAAAATCTCAAAATGTATTCAATAGTCGATAAAAAAATCCTCTCTGTATCAGTAATTTTTGTTTCAGTCAAGAAATCTTTTTAGAGTGCCATCTTGTGTTGAAACCTCACAGTGAGGCCTCTTTAGAACAAAAGCAGGAAATAGTAAAAACTCAGCAAAACTAAATATTGAAGCTAGTTTCTTTAAAATTTGAACGCTGGTACAAACACCTCTGCCGTTTAAAGTTTTTTCCCATAAAATATGAATGATGAAATACTGTAAAACAGTATTTGAAATATCTGTTGTTTGTATTTAGCTGTAAAAACAAGTGCAGTCTGATAATTCTGATATATCTGTTCTTGCATTAGTAAGCCTATATTTTCAGAATGTTTTTCATTCCAAAGGGCTCAGTCATTGTATATTCAATATGGGTGAAATATTGGCCTCGGTAAGCACCTGTTGACTTGAAGAGGTCTTGGGTTTCTCTGTCCTTTGAATATAAAATTCTTAGTCACCACTGAAACACAGTAGCCTTGATGTTCCAGAAACAGTCCTTCTTATCATTACTCCACAATGGTTTTATCTCTCTCCAGTTACAAACAGTACTTTGGTAGAATGGATTTCAATAATTTTATTTTTTAACAAGAGAGTAAAATGGCTGCAGTATAGCTTTTCCTGTCACCAAGAACTTAGCAACATGCACCTTGTCCAGCTAACACTCCATAATGCTTATGTATTTGCTATCTGTTTATATATGTGGGAAATAAAAATTCTAAAAAATGTATATAAGCTGTCCGAGAATACCGAAAGAAAAAAAGAAAAGAAAAAAAAAAAGAAAAGCAGAAAATAAAATCTGAATCAGCCAAAAGAAAACCAAACAGAACAAGTGAAATTTCTTACTCAGCTTCAGTTTACTCCCATCTTTCTACAGTTTTATCTGCTTACCACTGTGGTATCTCCCTTGTCCTTCAGCAGAGTACACTTATCATGTGAAAATTGTGAGATTATTCAGAGAGCTTACCTTACAGATTTGTAGTGAGATAGGGTATTAAATTAATTATTCCTGCTCTCTGGCGCTGTGTATACCTATACAGAACTTAGAGTAGCTTGGCGTCGCTGAGCTTATAGTATAGAATGGAGTAGAACTCTTTCATTTGGAAGAGACATACAACCACCATCTAGTCCAAATGCCTGACCAATTCAGGGCTGACAAAAGGTTAAAGCACGTTGTTAATGGCATTGTCCAAGTACCTCTTAAACACTGACAGCGTTGGGGCATCGACCGCCTCTGTAGGAAGCCTGTTTCAGTGTTTGACCACCCTCTTGGTAAAGAAATGCTTCCTAATGTTCAGTCTAAACCTTCCCTGGTGCAGCTTTGAACCATTCCCACACGTTCTGTCACTGGATCCCATGGGGAAGAGCTCAGCACCTCCCTCTCCGTGTCCACCTGCAGAGAGCAGTGAGGTCGCCCCTCAGCCTCCTTTTCTCCAACCTAGTCCTCAAACCAAAGTCCTCAGCCGCTCCTCATAGGACACTCCTTCCAGCCCTTTCACCAGCTTTGTTTTCCTCCTCTGGGTATGTTCAAGGACCTTCACCACCTCCTTAAATTGTGGGAACCAGCACGGGACACAGTATTCGATGTGAGGTCGCACCAGCGCTGAATACAGTGGGAAGATCCCCTCTTTTGACCAGCTGGTTGTGCTGTGTTTGATGCACACCTGGATGCAGTTTGCCCTCTTGGCTACCAGGGCTCACTGCTGACTTGCATTGAGCCTGCTGTCGGCCAGTGCTCCCAGATCCCTGCAGGGCTGCTCTCCAGCCACTCCTCTCCCAGTTTGTAGTTGTGCCCGGCATTACTGCATCCCAGGTGCAGAATCCAGCATTTTGACTTGTTAAATTTCGTCCCATTAATCACAGCCCAATGCTCCAGTCTATCTCTATAGATGCTTCCGCAAGGCCTCCTGTCTCCCCAGGAGAGTCACCAGCACCTCCCAGTTTGGTATCATCAGCAGAGTTGCTAATGATGCATTCAAGTCCTGCCTCCAGATCGCTGAGAAAAAAATATACTGGACAGAACTGGCCCTAGAATTGAGCCCTGGAGCCCTGAGGAATGTTGCCAGTTGGCAACCCTTTGGACTCTGCCTTTCAGGTTCACACAGCACCCTGTGAACCTGCTCATCCCACAGCTGGACAGCTTGTCCAGAAGGATTCTGTGAGGGACAGTGTCAAAAACTTTAATAAAATTCTGAAAAACTGCATCCACCGATTTCCCTTTATGCACTAGGCAGGTGATCTCTACCACAGAAGGCTGTCACATTAGTTAAACAGGGCTTTCCCTTTGTGAACCCATGTTAACTGTGCCTGATTAATGCATTATTCTTCATATTCCTTTCAACAGTACCCAATATAATCTTTTCCATAATTTTTCCTGGAACTGAGGTTAGACTAACAGGTCTGTATTTCCCTGCAGTAGTTTCACTTAATTTGAAAATTCAGGACATGAGTGTAGTTTTTGATAATTATTTTTAAAGCAACTCCTAAATCAGTGTTAAGTGGGGAAATAGTTAGTTTGAATAATTACTTTCTTCTTCCTTGCTTACTCTTTCCTTTTCTTTTTCTCTCTCTCTCTATGTGTCTATCCACATTTTCAATATTATTGCTTCTGTATTATATCCTCATCTTTCTGGTGAGTGTAATGAAAAGAAAGAGAGAAGTTCCTCCTGGAAAAACTAACAATTACCATGGTTGAAAGTATGAAACAGAACAGAGATTTGAAGTTACATTTCATCTCCATGCCTGTTGCTTTCATTAGGAGAAGTGAGATGGTTGCTAATGGTTTCACCTTTACCATTTGTCACATTTGCTGTAAGTCAGACTGTGAGCCTTCCTCAGCTTTTCTTTTTAGATGAAGAGTTTTTAGGTGTGTCAGTCATGTTGCAGCCTCATTAGTGTCTGTGCGACATCCCTCAGGACACAGGAAGGGGTGGCACATTGCTCTTCGGAGCACAGCCACAGCACACATTAGAAACTAGCAAGATAGATCAATATTGGCTGTGAAAGTTTCAGTTTTTTTAAGTTGAAAGAACGTCTGGAAAATATTTTAAGTGTTGTATGAGTCCAGGAACTGTAATATATCATAGTAGCTAGGTGATTTGCCTGTCTGCCATTCACAGTCACTGCTAGAAGAAGTGAGATTTGCATTGTAACGTGGAAACCCTGATTGAGACCATTTTCACCACAGAAGCGGTTGAGTGGGTGCTACTGAGCATGCAAAGAATGGGGGTGGCTAAAGGAAAAGTCCAAAAACCTCAAAAGCTCAAACAGTGCTTTCTGCTTCTGTCAGTGCCTTCTGCTTTCAAGCACTTGCAGTCTCAGATTAACTGCCCAGATCTTATTTTCGTCTGGCTTTTCCCCACTGGAATAATTATCCTTCTAAATAGTCTTTCAGCACCAATGATCTTCACTTAGCTCATAGTTTTGTGGAAGTCAATGGCTTTATGTTAATTTTCTCTTTTCAAGTGAAAAATAAAGTTTACGTGAGACAACTGGCAGCTGCTGTTGTTGCCCTCTTCAGGTAGTGGAGAACAAAATTGCCCATCTAGTCATCTCTGCGTGCCTTCAGGGTGATGGTCATAAAATTCTGCGTGCACCTAAGATGAGGTTCACGTTTAGAAATATATACTTCAGTCTATAAGCCCTATTTTGTCCTGTATTTTCCCTTTGAAAACAATGGAAACTAATAATCTAATAGAAGGTGGATGTTCTGTGGATATGGATCCACATGGGTGAGAACGTGTCTATACTTTCATGTACTTAGACAAAAGTTCGTAGAAAGTTCACCTAGCTGAATAGTACTTGTACCAAAATAAGAGCATCCCAAAGTGACATTGGCACAATGTAGCTTTTGTAAGTGTGTTAGTGTTGCTCTTGTTTGTTTACTGTGGCAGGGGACATTTCTCATATTTATGATACAAAGTCAGAACAAGACTGTTCCTGTCCCAAGGGCTCATATCCTAGAGAAGAGACAAGTGGATGCCATAAAGGGAAACAACACACTGGCAGTATGCAAAACATCAACAGCAGCGTGAAAGCAGCCTTGAATCCCAGTTTTCCCATAAAGCTTATGATTTTCTTAAGAGTCTGTCTCCTGGAATTCATTTATTAACTTAGTTTTCATATGTTTTCATTGGTTCTAGCACGCGCAATTGGAAATGTGACACTGAATAGATAAGTCACCATTGTGTGACCAACAACAGCCCTCCAAATGTTTGCTTCTTAATTGTGAGCCAGTCTTTTAATTTTGGAGGGAAATATAGGAGTTTAAATGGTTGAGCTTAGCTAATGACTGCAGTAGAAGACAGCTAAACAGCCATACTAACATCTCTTGTTACACTCTACTAACACTTGTGGAAAATTTAAGTCAAAAGCTTCCTATTTGCTTAAATTGGGATAAATTTCAGAAACAACATGCAAAAGTGCTCTTGAAATGGCTGGAGTTTGGGTTAAAGAGTATCTGAGGTGGGTATATGAAGGCAGGCTATTGAAGTGTCCATATAGCTACAGAGATTGGGTTATTTTCCCCATTAGACTGCTGAGTCAAAATATTCAGTGGGCATAGAGGTTCATCAAATACATAAAGTCAAAATAATTGTATAGACCCTAACAGTAACTCCCGTTCCTCTTCAGAGTGCAAATTTTGTTGTCTTGCTGCTCCTTACATCTACAGTTCTCCACACTTAAGATCTTAGCTCCGGTGTCCACATGAGAGAAGAAAAGCCTTTCAAATGTCAAACATAAGCCCAATGACCATTTTC
Source organism: Tringa tobata (assembly GCA_033628505.1). Lineage (NCBI taxonomy): Eukaryota > Metazoa > Chordata > Aves > Charadriiformes > Scolopacidae > Tringa > Tringa tobata. The sequence goes on from JAHREE010000378.1 coordinate 5,694,791, forward strand.
CTAACTTCCCTTTTCCAGATGGTTGGACATTTCTAGGATCATATCACAGGGGAGGAAAAAAATCCACCCACCAAAAAAAATAAAATCACAGATGACAAATCTTGTGTTCTCTTTGCCATCTTTAAGTCTCAGGATATCTTACTTTGTTGAGGTTGTGAAGAAAATTTCAAAAATAAGTATTTTCTTAGCACCTTTCTTCATGGCAGGCATGGCTAAATTTAGGATGGTCTGCTATTCCAGAGCAATACCTTGCTCTGGAATAAAAGGGAGCGTATACTGTTGATTGTGATGGTCAAGGTGGTAGAGCCACCATGCTTCCCCAACTAAGCAAATGATTTAACCACCTTCTAAATGTAGAAAACCTAAGAATAATGACAATAGTAAATACTTTTTGTCTTGTATGCCATGGCACAGCAAATTGGATCACGTTAGGCTTTGTCTGCTGCCTAATGCAACGTAACATAGCAGATAAAATAAATCAAATGGGTGACACTCTATTAGACTTGAAAGATGATAGCTCTTGTAAAGCAACTGATGTGAGAATATGTCAATGAAGTAAATTTCAGATGTTTATTGAAGTCTTGAGTCTTTGAAACCCAGCAAATGCATATTTTAAGAGCTATGACTACAAATACAGCAGTATGCTTATTACTGACAAAGCTGTTGCCTGAAACAGAATCCAGCTAAGTTTTATGTTTTCTCCGCGTGCTCCATTCATTTTTTCATTTCTGTAACTGCTTCCTAGAGACATTGGCTTGAACTTCAAAGCGTACTGCTGCAAATGCATTGGTGATTATCATGGTAGCTAGACTCAGAATTTTTAGTTACTAATGTTGACTACCAAAGTCCCTACCAAAGATAATTTTAAATTTCAGTTAGCTAGGATTTAGTAATATGGATTCAAAGCACTAATATAAAATTATTTTTTTTTTGCTTCTTTCAACATTGTAATAAAAAATCATGTTTATTGGGCTCAATTTTCAGGATCATTTTAATTTGTGTTTCTTTCTTGTATTTCTTCCAACTGTTTGTTCATTTTGAATACTTATAACAATTCACTGTGTGGTTCATTACTTGAGCCTTTAAAAAGTTGATCTGCTAATTATCTTTCAATAAATAAACATGGAGTTGCAGTAAGGGATGTAACTAATTAGGAAGTCTGTGAAGTCATGCCTATTCTCTTTACTTAAAGCTGTGTTCTTTTTTGTTTCTGTTTTGTTTGCTTTGTGAAGGCAGAATGCTCAGTTCTCACTCAATCTGTAGTTTAAATAAATATTTTATCATTATGATGGCATTGTGAATTAAATTTTTCAAAAATATAGACCACAAAATGGTTCAACAGCAAGTTTTTTTAATTATTTTTTTGATACCTGAAAAAAGAGTGGAAGGACTTTTATTTATTAAAATAACATATGGGCTTTCCAAATACAGTGTTTATTTTATAAAAATTTAATGCCTTTTAGTAAAGTTTACAAATAAAATGTTAAATTAGTTAAAAAATAAATTAAAAGTGCTTATTTAATAAATTTGTCTTCTAGGTCAATTTTTATTTGTGTTCTCAACAGCAGAATAACAAGCTGCGAAGGATAAACCTGCATTTATGAAGAGGGTGTGCCCCCATTAGTTTCTAGATTTCTTCTCCATTAATTTTAATTCTGTAGGGGGTTGTCAGAATCTGATAGCGTATTGTTAAGGACATTTGGGTACTATGCCTGTAATTGTGGTTTTGTAATCTGCTTGGATTTCTTTTAAGTTTAGCTTCTGTGAGTACTTAGAAGTTTTAGAGTTCTTCACACTTGTTCTTCAGATTATTAAAATGCTTCTCTAATGTACCTTCCTGAACAATTTCATTGTACTCATAATTTGAAATTAATGTTGCCATTAATATCTAAAGAAAAAAATTAACATTAAATGTGTTTGGGTTTTGTTATAGGTACTACATGATAAAACCAATAACCCAAAAGTAGAACAAAAATATAATTAACTTTATTTCTCTCTTTAGCCCACTGTTTGTGAACGGGAGCTCTGTGTATTTGCTTTCCAAACATTAGGAGTGATGAACGAAGCTGCTGATGAAATTGCAACTGGGGCTCAGGTACAATTATCTAATACTTATTACATGTCTGATTTTCTATACTCAGCCTTCTCAGTCTCTTCTAGTATTTATTTTTACTTGTGTTTCCCATATGAATGCTCTTTGGTAAGTATTATTTATTTGTCCACTCTTATAGCTGTAAGTACACTGTTTTATGCATGGCGTTTTCAGACAATACTAATGAGGTACTTCCATTGTTTTGCTTCCATGTAAACAGTAACCCTGTTTTCTTGTTCTGTTTTATTCAATTGGGTCACCTGGGTTGTTAATAAAGGCAGCCATTGTCATTTGGAGATAATTCCCATTTATTTTCACCTAATGAGCCATTACTACTCTGATGCAATTAATAAGCTACTTCCTGTTCATGGTGTTGGGATGCAGCTATCCACTGAGCATCTGTTGTTTTGATCATTAAATAACAGTGGGAAAGTCCTTACTCATTTTGCTACATAGGGTTTTTTCCTCTCTTTTCAAGGATCAGGAATTTAATATAAGCTTGCTTTCTGACTCTAAGTTCAGTTATTAATGAAGTTATTATCATATCATTGTTTTCTGTCCTAATTTTGTGTGTACCTTAAGACAAACTATTTTAAACTATATTTCCAAATCACCATTTAATCTTAGTACGGTACACAAGTTGAAAGGTCTTATGTTTAAGATCCTTTTAAGATCTTAAATTAAAACTTTACTCATCTTATGGAAAAGTGCATTCCTCTCTGATTTCCTAGAGACATGTCACTCACTGTGCATTTATGCAGTTAGCAACATGGGTTTTTTGGAAGAGCAAACGTTCAGTTAAGTTAACTTTATCAAGCAGGAGTGAGTCTAGCCACTGGACAGAAGCTATTTGGCTAAATGTCTGAATACCCTTTATGGGCATATCCTCAAAGGAAGAACCTTCCAGCAGTGTACACCAGCTTCCTCACTTCCTTACTGAGAATGTGACTGCGGGATCTGAAGCTCTTCATGTGATGTCTGAGATAGGTAGATTGCTGGATTTGCAACATCTAATGTACCAAACACTGGGATACCTATGTAAGCTTGTCAGAAATGGAGAGAAATATGCTGATGAAGCCCCACCTCTTCCTCAGTCTGAAGTCCTCTGAAGGCCTCAGCTATGTGTTTCTGGGGAGCTAGTTTTATTTTTTTAATTCAGGCACTTACATGGTACATTACATGTACATTTAGAATCACATAATCATCAAATAGTCTGGTTGGAAAGGACCTTTAAAGGTCACGTAGCCCAACCCCCTTAAATGAACAGAGACATCTTCAACTAGATGATGTTGCTCAGAGTCCCGTCCAACCTGACCTTGAATGTTTCCAGGGGTGGTGCATCTACCACCTCTCTGGGCAACTTGTTCCAGTGCTTCACCACCCTAATTGTAAAAATTGTCTTCCTTGTATCTAGTCTGAGTCTCCCCTCTTTTAGTTTAAAACCATTACCCCTTGTCCTATTGCAGCAGGCCCTGCTAGAAAGTTTGTCCCTGTCTTTCCTATAGGCTCCCTTTAAGCACTGAAGGGCCGCAACAAGGTCTCCCCAGAGCCTTCTGTTGTCCAGGCTGAACAACCCCAACTCTCTCAGCCTGTCTTCATAGGAGAGGTGCTCAGGCCTCTGATCATCTTTGTGGCCCTCCTCTGGGCTCGCTCCAACAGGTCCATGTCCTTCCTGTGCTGTGGACTTCAGAGCTCGAGCTTCAGCTCTTCAGAGCCGTAGTGTTCTCTTTTCCCTGAGAAACCCAGGGGGTCCTATTGACTAAACTCCTTGAAGAACTGGAAGGCTGCTTTTCTATAATTAGGGAAAAATTAGATACAAGCTTAACGTGGAACATTACATGTACATTGTACATTAGGTAAAAACAAGTAGCTCACCTCTCTTTAAATATATCTGACAGGTTAGCTCTCACTTTCTGTTTTATGTAGGTATCACTGTTGCAGGAATAAGTGGAGCTTGCTCTAGATCTCTAGAGTCCCTCTGGATCTACAGAGCTTTTCCGTAGAGTACTGAGGTGATTACAACCTTAACAGTGCTTAAAAGAGTTAGATAAGAGGTTTGATCGATTGTCCCATTGGACCTAGGTCACTAAATTTTGCTGTGTATCACTCTAGTGATAGCATTGCATCCATCCCACTATGTCTGATTTGGTTGAGTTCCCTTCCTGTTTGCAGAAAGAATTCAGCACTTCTAGGGTTTGATTCATCTGAGCTATTTTTGACATTAGTTTAGGATTGTGTGAATCACAGCATAGACTATCAGCAGAGTGTTTGTTTTCTCCATTGATTATACAGAGAGCCTAGGCTGACTAGTAAGAGGTAGGTGTTTGCATTTGTGAATCTGTACATTTTGCCAGATGAATCTTCCTCCAAATCATTTTGTGTAGTGAAAGACTCTAAATATGGGTTCCCATGATTAGAAATCACATCTTGTTTTTTCCTGCTGTGCTTTCAGCTAGTTTCCTAAGGTATACACCCTTACATTCTTACTCCCAATATTCTGGCGACTCTTTAACAATAAGTGATTGTACTTTCTAAAACTTTCAAGCCTGAACTCACCTTGGCTTGTTTTAGTTATGTAGTCAAAATGCCTGAAAGTTAAATGCCTGATTTGTTGATAGTTCAGACACTGTGTAGAGAGCCGCTGGAGACGTTAAGGCACTGTCTGAGAGACTGTCGTAAGAGGGAATTGTCATCAGCAGGTGTCATCTTGTCCTTCTTGAAAATATTTTAATCCTTACTTACGTACTTCAGTACCTACTGTTAAGGAGGAGAAGTTCAGGCCCAGGTATAAGAACATTTACTAGATCCACAGCACTTTTCTATTACCAAGGAACACATATAAAAGATTGTGTTATGATGTTTGTATTAGACTTACCTCCCACTTTAAGTTGCTCTGCATTCCATCACCTCAAAGCAATGATCTCAGGGGAAACTGAGCCTAATCCATGCCTGTTTTCCTCCATGTCAGAGCAATATGCGGATGTCACAGTGAGAAACAATACAGAAGTCAAAATGTGGTTTAAAGGAGGGCTTTGGGATGATGTTCTAAGACAAATTCCGCCAATTTTAAGACCAAGTCCATCGTGCAAATCATAAACCAAGACAACTTTGAATCACTGTATTAAGTGATCTGGGGGCTCAAACAGTTCTTCCCTAGTAGTGTTTTGCAACTGGAGGCTAAGAAGAGTTTCTGAGAAGTAGAGAGTATGAGCTTGAGCTCAATTTCATGGTAAAATATTTACGCAGTTGCAGGCCTGTTGCCTGACCTGTCTGTGTGTGCTGGCTCTTGGTCTCCTTTGCAAAAGCTAAAGCAGGTGCCCTGTTTTGAAACATTCATAACACTTACAGGTAGTATAAACTGGAAAGTAATCAGAGCACCATGATGGAAGGGATTATTATTTAAATAACTTCATTTATCAATATATTGAGATATTTAGTAACCGGAATTACCAGTAGATTTTTAAACTGATGAAGAAAATTGTTCATTCGTGCTAAAGGAGCAGAGGAGGAGAATGGCAACAGCATGACTCATTGCAGTGCAGTTCCTTTTCCTTTTCATCATGATTCTTATTTTCATTCTGCTTCTCTAAAGGACCATCTTTTTTTTTTTTTTTATTTATTCCTCCAAATGGTCAGATACAATGGCAGATATATAAAAACTTCTAGAACAGCTCGAGCTGTGAGATGAGATCTGATTCGTGTGGTGTTGTGGGAGGAACTAGGGATGCCTGCTAAGTACTACTCATCTCTGCTTTTCCTTTCTTTCATGGAAAAGTCTGCTTTCACACAGGAATGTTTTCAGAAGGCACAGAAGAGACAAGGGGAAATGAACTAATTTGCAACTACATTTTTATGTAGCAACTTTTGATTTCATTTTGAGCTGGATTTAGTTTTCACAGCTGCCAGAAAGCTGCATTCTCTCTAGTTTGTGATTGCTGTATTCTGTCTTTAACCTCTGAATTACAAATTTTGAAATAATTATACAGAAATCTGTAGCTAAGTTGCATATGTGCCTATATGCACATATGTGAATTCATGCCTTGGAACACATTACAGGCATGATCTTACAGTGAAATCTTGGAAATCATAGATATTCAAAGCTATGTTGTAGTTTTGTACAACAGGATGGAAGGATGAAGATCTCTCAGTGTAAGCTGTGCAAATGACTGTTAACTCAATGCACTGTTCTGGCATTAGCAGAAGCCATGTTTACAAGTGTTTGTGTGATATGCATAAGAAAAAGCAGGGCTGCAAGCAATATATTTGATGTGATAATACATTTATGACCAGATACTCCTCTGACTTATGCAGCTGGAATAATGTACAAGGGCTGAACCCAAAGAGATCAGTGGAAAAATTTCAGTCTGTGTCCTGTGGATAACACAGTTTATATAGGTAACAGGGTAATATAGGTAACAATGAAATAGGGTATTACTATAATGTATAAAAAAACCAAACTGGAAGATCTAATATGAAAGTACATATAATGATTAAATATTTTACTTTATCACTAGGTGGTTGATCTGTTAGTATCCATGTGTCGGTCTGCGTTAGAGTCACCTAGGAAAGTTGTCATTTTTGAGCCATATCCTTCTGTAGTTGATCCTAATGATCCTCAGATGCTGGCCTTTAACCCCAGGGTAAGTAGCTGTCTTTCATAATGGCATAGCCGTAGTCATGCACAAGATTTCGAAGCAAAGCCTTCTTCTGGAGGAGTCTCCTTTACTGTAAGAGATACAGCTCTAGAATAGAGCAAAAGCATGTGACTATGTTCAGAACTTCCTAGCTTTTTTAGTTGTTTCTAAGAAGGTACTTGAGTATAAATTAAATTGCATTGAAAGTTATGTTGAAAACAAGAAATTCTTTTAGGGTACAAATTCTAGATGCAAAGTTTTATGTTCCTAGTGTCTTTCTCTCAGTGTACACATTGGACACAAAAAGAAAGATAGCCTTGGGAGGTGTAGACCATGTAAACTGGGGGATTTCCAGTCTATCTTTTTGTTCTTAGAGTGGTTATTGCTGTCATCTCATTTTCTCTTTGCAAGCAATTATGTCCTAAATGTAATTTTATCAAGTGTTGACATAAATACTGCCTCTCAGGGAAGCCCTCAAGAAGTTGTGAATTATTGCGTCTCACTTGAGCCATCCCCAGGGGCATAAATGAGAACTTTGGATGTCCTGTACTGGGATGCATTTCACATTTTCTGAGCAAAGACCAGTTAGCAGTGGTTATGCCTCGGGAAGGGGTGAGCATGTGGGAAGAAGGACTTGCCAGGAGGTGCATGGAAAGGGGCTGACAAGGAGACAGCTACTCTGATTGCTGGGCAAAGTGAGAGTTTGAAGCAGACAAAGGAATATGAAAGAGGGTCACAGAGAGAGCCCTTGGGTTGACAGGACCCACGCTGCCTCCTCTCAGCTTCTTGCTGGCACAGGCAAAGTGAAAGCCCATGGGCAGAAGTTGGCAAGACTTCCCCAAAGATGGGGAACAGTGAAGCTCCTGAAGGTAATGTGACAAGTGGAGCTGGTGAAGCATGGACTGTTAGACATGTCCACTCAGAAAAGGTAGCGCTTTCTGATAGTGGTTCTTTAGCAGAAGATATGCAAGGATCAGGGTGAGGCAGAGGGACAATTGAAGGACTTCTAACATTTTATAGAGCCGTTAGCAAAGTAAACACATCTGTTTAGCATTTTATTTGAAATCTATTTGGTCACTGCATTCTTTAACTTAATAGCATGCTGTCCAAATAATTGTCAGAATCTGTGTTTAGTTAAAAATATTTGTTTAAAAAGTGAGATAATTTTTTATGTTTTGGAGATTCCAATGAAATTCAAAGAAAAAACATAATGATAATATTTTTTGGGGGGGATCTTCCTGGACTATGAATAAGAGGGTCTATGTGTGAGATGGAAAGAGGCTATTGGTAAGAAATGTTTGAAAGGACTGGTTACTGAACATTCATCCTAGCTTTGGTTTTATATACAAAGAATTCAGGTTTTTGTAGAGCCAAAGATTAATATTCCTTTAATTTATTTGCTTATTTTATTCAATATCAGAAGAAGAATTATGACCGAGTCATGAAAGCGTTGGACAGTATCACTTCTATTAGAGAGATGACACAGGTGAGTTTAAAAATCTTTACCTAACTTGATCACTATCTCTAGAACTAGGAAGACGTTTATATTGCTTGCCTGTGATGGATGGAGAAGTCAATAGTATGATTTTTTTCCTAGAGAGTTGTAACAATATTAAAATATGTGTAAAAAATAACAAACCTAGAGTATCTACAACGTCAGTCAAATAAAAGTGATGAAGTAGAACTCAGATCTTTTGAAGTTTAAATAAGAGATAACAGCAGAATGGGACATTTTAACTCAATAATCAGCAACTGCTGCATTTCTGGAAATATCAAAGCCAAACTGGGCCTTTCATTTCAGCAAAAGAAATTGATTTTGTGACAGGGTTCTGAATGATAGCTTTATTTGTATTATAGCAAAACACTTGATCAGCTAAATATGGTTGAGGGTGTGGAAGGTTGGGTCTCTTGGGATTCCTACGATATAATTTCTCAATATTCACAGTGGGAATCTGATCGCAATGCTTATGTTTATTGTTACACTTTATTTCCCAAAAAAGCCCAGCTGATTATAACTGATTATTGAAATCCCTCTCATGTACCTTGCTTTTCCAACTGCTATACAAATGTAACATCACAACAGTTTATACATCTTACTCTATATGTATTCGTAAAATACTTTGAGATTCTGGAATGAAGAATGAGGTTTATAAAGAGGAGTAAAATAAACTGAAAATTAAAATTAATGTATTTTTCTTACTTAGTGTAATATATTGTGAAAATTTAAAATATCAAGTATTTCTCTTACCTGATATAATATCTTTTAATAGAAAAGAAAAACGGGCACCATTTTGCCTTCTTAAATATTAAAATAATTCTTGGACTGAAGAGTTTGAAAGGGGTGCTTTGCACTGAAATTGAAATCAAGAAAGGTTTTAAAGGGGATTGTAAACAGATACAGTATTTTACTTTACCAGTTTATACCATGAAACAGTTAAAAAAGTGGAGTGGATTATTTTGGGGTATTTTGAATGACTTAATTTTGTGAATTTCCAGTCCAATTTCTTAATCCAAGAGCTGAACATAAATAGATATCTTTTGCTGTTCTCCCTGAGATCTCTAATGTTTGCTATAGTGTACTAATTTTGATGCTAATTATATGCTTATTATTTTACTCTGGGGAAAATAATTGCTATATTAATTATTGTTGTTGTCAAAACACATTTATAACTGTACAACACTAAATGTCAGTAAAGCTGTGATTTAAGCCAATAACGAGTCCCATGTATTTGTTTTAATAGATGGAATCATGGGCAATGTAACACATAAAATTTAACCTTATGATTTTAACTAGAAATAACATAATTACTCTTTTCTAGGCACCTTACTTGGAAATAAAGAAGCAGATGGATAAACAAGACCCGCTTGCACATCCTCTTCTACAATGGTACATCACATAAAATGATAATTATTACCAAGTTTAATGAATAATCATTTCACCAGTGTACTTTGATATAAGCTCACTCTTGAGAATTAACATCAGGGTTGGCATTTGCAACTGCAGGTGTTTCTGGACTTTTCTGGACCTCATCTGGGCCCTCCGAAAACACTGAAAAGACTGCAGCCTATTTGTACAGCCTCTGATCAAATTTCTAGTCAATATTTGGTCTGCTTCATACAATGGGTTCAAAGGCCCGCAGCTGGGTGCTTTGTGGCGGCCACTCATAACACATTTTTAAGAAGAAAAGTTCTGTTTGGTTACCATGTCTAACACATCTAACTGTTTCTTATTTTAGGGTTATATCTAGTAATAGATCACATATTGTGAAGCTACCGGTGAATAGGGTAAGTGTCGGTGGGTTCTTTATTATTTTCTCATTTCTCGTGGATCATATTAGCATTTTAGGTGGGAATCTCCTAGCTAAGTATAGGTGTCTACATCCAGACTAATCACATGGACTCCATTAATAGACAAGGGACAGAAATAGGCAATTTCAGGTAATGGTTCATAGAATCATGTTGTGAGTATCTAAAATAGGTCAAAGGAATAATGCTGAGAAAAAGCCTCTTTGAGGTGAGTAGATCAAATACAAGTTTCTACCTTGGAGTCATCTAAGATTGGGTGAGAATAACTTCACTATTTTTTTTGTTACCATATAGAATAGTAGATACAGAATTGTACAGAAAGCAGTAAACACAAACACGATGTATGAGGAAATCCACTTATGAGCACACCTTAAAAAACGTATGGCTCTTCAATCTTAGATGGATGGTGCTGAGATTAATGTCTGTGTACGTGTGCCTCTAATCCTCTGATTAAGGACATGGTTATTTGCAACCTTTCAAATCTGAACCTGAATTCAAAGCCAACTCTGATCAGAATACCATTATGGAATTGTTCAATTTAATTACTTTAGTATGGCCATATTAGGCTGAAATTTGTTTCAGAAACTTCCATGTGTTTCGTAAACTGAAAGACATTTTTACTGTTTGATTACAGGTAAAAACTGTGGTAATGAGACCAATTTCAACTTAGTTCATGTAGTTATTTAAATGCAGTCCTGTATTGTGCGAAACAGCATGGTATCTTCAGAACTACTATTATGGAAATACAATGCTTTTGTGTTAATCAACTTCTTTTCACTTGTGCACTGTTTTATTTTACAGCAACTAAAGTTTATGCACACTCCCCACCAGTTCCTGCTTCTCAGCAGTCCACCAGCCAAAGAATCCAATTTCCGAGCTGCTAAAAATCTCTACGGAAGTACCTTTGCATTTCAGTAAGTATATGTATTCATATTAATCAAAGGTTATCAAAATGCCATGCTGGTTTTTTTGTTCTTGCCATTTGAGGTTTACAGCTGTGAATTTATTGTTTTAAAGGATTACTGATTTCATTTTGCATCTTACACTGGGGATTTTAACACTTTCCTTTTCATTTTTTCAGTGGTTCACACATTGAAAATTGGCATTCCATCCTGAGGAACGGCTTAGTTGTTGCTTCCAATACGAGGCTGCAGGTAAGTAGTGGACTAACTAGACTTTAGCTATCCTGTATGTGCCTGATTGCATACTAGCTTAGGCAAGTTTTGAGGTAGTCACATAGGTGGAAAAAAAAGCGTGATTTCAAATACATCTTGTTTTCCAGAAAAAGTACTTTTCTGATTCAATGAAAAGGAAATAATGCATATGCTAAGATGGCTAGAAAATCCCATTGGTGGACTTGGTGTTCCAGTTTTACATTGCAGAGCAGCACCTCCAGGAGGCTTAGCTCAGTCACTGCTTAAAAGCAGTTTTGCGATTAAAATTTGGACCTACATAATCTCCGTATTAGAGGATCCAAGAGCATACTAGATTTACAGGAACTGTGTTTACAGCATCTTCTCTTCTCCTCTGGTTTCCCTGAGAAGGGAAATATGAGTGTACTGGCCAGAAGGGAGCTATTGCAAACTTCAGTTCATTTTCTCAGACTGAATGATCAGGAAACCACAGTTGCAGAGCGAAGCAGGCAGTACCAGCGGGACTGGGGAGCTGTAACTCAGAGTACTTTAGCATCAGGTTTTGACAGCTCTTCCCCAGAGCCGAGTCCATGACACCTTTGGAGGAGGATCCCAGGGTGCCGACTAGGGATCGGGGTACAGAAGACACTGAAAAAAAAGGAAATGGAAGTCTCTGCTGTTCCTCTTAATGGTTTGGGTGTTTTTATTAGTGTCTTTGGAAGATACTTCCCCAAGAAAACAGGAATTATATATGAAAATTCACCAAAGTACTCTGGATTCTCACTTGTGCTGCAACAACGGCTTGGTGTGTTTTCTGTAAAGGCATTTCCACATAAAGTAGTCCCTGGAGGAGAAGCAAAACCAATACTTCCCCCTTTCCAGTCAACAGAATGACTGCAGGGCTAATAAAAAGTGCTCACTTTTGTTGCTTAGCCAAAAGCTTGATGACATGGAACAGTGATGTTGGTGAAGAGTAGTCTTCGCTTTCCTCTGTTCTTTTCAGGCATCTAGTAGCTTTGTGGCTAAAGCGCAGTCCTGCAGTGATGGAATATGCACATCTGAATTGGCTCAGGCAAAAGCTTGATTGTAAGCCACTCCTCCAGTACTCAGGCTGAGCTAGTGACGAAATTTTTCTGCAGCATATGACCAGTGTCATCACCTTCTCTTCATTTCTTACCTTAAAGAAAATAAAAGCAGCTGTTGATTCACAGAGGTTGGCTTAGGCTGTGCTTCCCGCCAAAGTTTTGATGTGGGACATATTCTGAGCCTACTCAGCCATGCTAAGGCTGAGGTGTATTTGTCCATGTACAGAAGCACCCTCTTTAGCTATCTTTCATGGTAATCTTAGATTTAAAAACAGAAGACACATTTTTGTGTATAAATCTGATGTAAAATTAGGTTTGGGCAATTGGGCATGTTTTCCAGAATGTACAGTATTTTAGTTATATATTCACAGCATGATTTCCTTAAAGACTTCTTGGAGCACTAGTTCTTCCCGGGCAATAAATTAATGCAGTGGGGCAGGTGTTTATCTACATTATGTTCCTATCTTTATTGTTTTGTCCAGACAACCAAATTAATGTTAAACAATCACTCTGCTCTTTTTCAGCTCCATGGTGCAATGTTTGGAAGTGGAATCTACCTTAGTCCATTGTCAAGCATATCATTTGGTTACTCAGGTGGTATTTATAAATCACTCTAAAGTTGGAGAAATATACAGCGGTATCTTAGTTTACTGCTTTTCTTACCAGCTCCATTGTTTACAACACTGTATTAAAATTTTACCTTTGTCAACCAAGATTTAATTTATTATAAAAAAAAAACCAACTAAATTCCCTTATTAAATACCTGTCCTCATTTTCCAAGGTGCTGAGTATCTTGAAACTGTGCTTGAAGTAAATAGTAACTAATACTGGATGTTGTGTGTAACGGAGCAGGGTCTTGATAATGCAGTGGAAATCCAACTTTATGTTTGTGATTTTTAGTCAGTATCTGCCTAAGTCCATCAAACATTATGTGTGGATTCATGGGCTCTTACGACCTGATCTGTCAAAATAAATACTCATCAATAGACATGTTCAAGTGTGTATATTTGAGACTATTCCCAAGTATCGCCATGTCAGGATTACATAGAAGGTACAGGACAGTGTGTTTATTTTATCATGAGAATGGGAGGGAACACAATTTGTGGCACTAATAAATCAAAAAGTGATTCATGCAGATTTCTCCCTATAAGAATTGTCATAAATAGAAGCATAATGGAAACAAGATATACCAACATGCACATTAAGAAACTTAAGAGTAAAATGTGGTGACTTTTTTCTTTAGTTATGTTGTATTTAGTATTTCCCCAGATATAAATGTGCTGGTATAATTGAGTGTGTATTTGTGTGCATGTAGATAATTCTGAGAGTTTCAGTTATGCTTTCTGATTTTCAGTATTTCTGGTTAATGTCACAATTAGTCTTAAAAGCTCAGCATTTTTTACTACTATTTATTGAATTTCAATATCAATGATCTCTGCATGCACTTTTAGGTTTTTAGAGATTACACGAGTATGGAAGCTTTTCAGGACTCACTAAAAGTGCATGTTGCAGTATCATTATCTCACAAAATGTCCTCCTTTTTGGACAATGCCGCTTTGTCAACTTCAATGTGTTTTTTCTCATCTCTCTAACTTTCTTGGTCCCTTCTATCCAGTCTCCTCTAGAAAGGAGGCCTGTGTTCCTTTGAAGTATGTAATACTTGATGCCAGTAAGAGCCACGGAGGAGTCCTATTCCCCCTGTTCCTGCAGAGAGTTTAACTTCCCCGTAATTCAGTCTGTGTTTGTGAACTGCCAAGAAATATAAAATACTAGAAATATAAGGAAGCCTGTAGTAGCACACAATACAGGAAATTTTTGTAAACCAACATGAGGAATGTAAGAGAAATCTGAGGCACAAATGTAGGTGTTTAGATTTCTGAGATGGAAATTGGATCTAATGTGGCTGACATAATTTAATACTGTTACACGTAGGTGAATTAATTAAACCAAGGTAGACTTTAAAACTTTAAATAAACTACTCTGAAAAATTAATTAGACTTTTAATAAAGTGTTAAAGATTAATATCTAGAATTCTTTCTCTCTTGATTTTACTGTCCCACCCATAGTAAATCAGACTGTTACTTCAGCCTGAATAGGGTCACTTAGACTCAAGACATGCTGACATGCAACTCTGTTACACAGCCACATAAGAACGTTCCTGGGCTGAATTCAGTGGCATTTAAGCTTATATTTGTCTGTTTTTGGCTGTACTTAATGCTGACTTAACTTTCCTAAGGTCATTGAAATATATGCAGATGTACTGGTCACTTGCAGGAGTAAATCACGATACTCTATGACAAAGTTAGCTGGCTTTTTGAGTGCCATGCAAAGGACTGTGATTCTCACTGTGCTACATGTTTCATTCTCCATATTTAACTTTGCTTACTATGTTCTTTATATGCCAGTGGATCTTACATGATTTTTGATATTCCTAGGGATGAATAAGAAGCAGCAGAAGGTGTCAGCTAAAGATGAACCAGCTTCAGGCAGTAAGAGCAGTAATACATCACAGGTACAGTACATCCGTCATCTCTGGAAGATTTATGGTTTTATGTTTGGGAACTTGATCACTGAAAAGGAGGTAGTGTTCCGTTTGTGAAAGCTCAGTTTTATTTTATTGAACAAAATCAACAGCATCAGAGACCGCAAACATCAAATACAGCCCAACTGCTTTTAGTAGCAATTTATGGACTACACTGCAGGTGTCGTGCCCTTCTTTTCCAAGCAGAAGAATTTACGAAGAGAATGAAAATTAAATACAGGTTGCATTATGACGCTTAGCAATCCTTTGCTTTCTGAGTTCTAGACTTGCAGAGTAATGATGCAGAAGGAATTGAGTGTGGTTAATGCTGAAAACTGAGTAGCATTTCATATGTAGCAAGTCAGGTTTTTTCTTTCGTGTTCTTTTACATATTAAACTATTACAATTTTACATATGAAATCATTACAATTCTGCTTTGTCTAAAGCAATCACATAGCATTTCTCTGGACAGCTAAATTTTGAGAAAGAAATCTTACATTTGTCTAGTTAACACATAGAAACTACAGAATAATCTGTCTTTGGAGACAGACTGGTGTGTAACAGGAGAAACTGTCAGAAATGGGAAGGCCAGTAAAATATCAGCGTAGTGGCCAAAGAATTGGTGATCACATTCGCATGTTGATTTTTTCCTCTGCTATCAATGTGGGGTTTGGTAACACTGATATTTCTAATGATACTATTCATTCTGTTATAATTGGGAACATTATTTCTGGATCAAGGAGTTCAAATCCTTCCTACAATAATCCAGACAAATAATATAAATGTTTTTAGAATTTCTATTAAATTTAGAAATACAAAAGAAAGGTTTTAGAAAGACTGCCTCTATCTTCGTTTACTAATAAACCACTGAAAATAGCAGCCCTTCCCTTTGTTACTTTTTCACTCAGTTTGTCTTACTGCACTAATTAAGTTTTCTCATGTTTTTACATCTTAGTCACAGAAGAAAGGACAACAGTCACAATTTTTGCAAAGCCGTAACTTAAAATGCATAGCCTTATGTGAAGGTAAGCTGAAAGCCCTTGAAAAACTGTTTTAGTCATAGGCACAGTGTTACTGGATGCCAATCAGTGGGACCTTTAGTTCCAGTGTTGGTTGTTTTTAGGTAAGAGACTACTGGTAGATGTACAAGTACTTGCTTTACATCTGACCTTTATATTTCAGTTCAGAACATTTCCCTTGTCAAAAAAAGCCCATATCACAAACTGAACTTTTATGAAATAATCATAGGCACATAGTGAACGATCATCTCATCTATCTTTCAAATGTGATTGTATTCCTAAGCTATCAAGATAACCTTTATTTGAAAATGTCCTCTATTCAAAACAGATTTCTTGCAAAAATGCATGAAACACCTAAAAGTCAGAGAAAACAGCTTTCCTGATAAATTTCCAAATAATTTTTCACTGTTCAGGAAAGTATACTGTTCATCTGGTAACCAGTCTGTTCTCTCTGACTGCTTCAGAAATTTTATGATGTTGATATCCAGTGCATATGAATAAATTCATTCTTGAAAGACTTAGTTAATCTTTTAATAACTAATGAAACATCAGCAAGGTTTGAGACCAAAGAATTATGAAATTTGCGTAAGAATTGTACAAGAAATTGGCAATTAGTCTAGTTGTCCAAACAAAAAGAAATTATATTAAACTCAGTTTTTCTTTCCTTTGGAGCATTTGTTTATTTTTAAAAGTAAAAATTAAGACAGTAGAAAATATGTTAGTTCAAAATGGAAGCTTTAAGCTATAGATACTACTTTTTAATATATATATATTTGAAACTGTTCAAAAGAAGTATTTAATGTGCTTAAGGAGATGCCAATGAACACGAAAATGCAATTTGATTTGGACACAAAACCACACAAATTTAGTTCTAAAAATTTCAGAAGATATGAAATGAATGTAGAGTTTACTAGAATTTACTTGGTCTTTAATGCCAAAAGTTTCTAAATAAAACTCATATCTTTTGCAAGGACTTCTTCATCAATGTCATAATTTCCTCACATTTATTACTTGATTATTGATTTTGTAAGGGTAAATGTAAAATATTTGGTAAAATATATTTTACTTCATATTAACTTCATTTTTCTGTGAAAATAAGTGATAATGGGAGGAGATTAATGTAGATTTTAAATGAAATTATTTACAAGCTATAAATATTTTTTAAAAATTACAACTAATGGAAGAAATGGTGTGAAAATTGAATAAGCATTTATTCATGGTAGTGATAAAGATAGGATAGGATAGGATAGGATAGGATAGGATAGGATAGGATAGGATAGGATAGGATAGGATAGGATAGGCTCTTTCATTTGGAAGAGACATACAACCACCACCTAGTCCAAATGCCTGACCAATTCAGGGCTGACAAAAGGTTAAAGCACGTTGTTAATGGCATTGTCCAAATACCTCTTAAACACTGACAACGTTGGGGCATCGACCGCCTCTGTAGGAAGCCTGTTTCAGTGTTTGACCACCCTCTTGGTAAAGAAATGCTTCCTAATGTTCAGTCTAAACCTTCCCTGGTGCAGCTTTGAACCATTCCCACACGTTCTGTCACTGGATCCCATGGGGAAGAGCTCAACACCTCCCTCTCCGTGTCCACCTGCAGAGAGCAGTGAGGTCGCCCCTCAGCCTCCTTTTCTCCAACCTAGACTAAACCAAAGTACTCAGCTGCTCCTCATAGGACACTCCTTCCAGCCCTTTCACCAGCTTTGTTTTCCTCCTCTGGGTATGTTCAAGGACCTTCACCACCTCCTTAAATTGTGGGAACCAGCACGGGACACAGTATTCGATGTGAGGTCGCACCAGCGCTGAATACAGCGGGAAGATCCCCTCTTTTGACCGGCTGGTTGTGCTGTGTTTGATGCACACCTGGATGCAGTTTGCCCTCTTGGCTACCAGGGCTCACTGCTGACTTGCATTGAGCCTGCTGTCGGCCAGTGCTCCCAGATCCCTGCAGGGCTGCTCTCCAGCCACTCCTCTCCCAGTTTGTAGTTGTGCCCGGCATTACTGCATCCCAGGTGCAGAATCCAGCATTTTGACTTGTTAAATTTCGTCCCATTAATCACAGCCCAATGCTCCAGTCTATCTAGATGCTTCCGCAAGGCCTCCTGTCTCCCCAGGAGAGTCACCAGCACCTCCCAGTTTGGTATCATCAGTAGAGTTGCTAATGATGCATTCAAGTCCTGCCTCCAGATCGCTGAGAAAAAAATATACTGGACAGAACTGGCCCTAGAATCAAACCCAGAGGAGTATTGCCAGTTGGATGTAGCCCCGCTCACTACAACCCTTTGAGCTCTGCCCTTCAGCCAGTTCTTCACCCAGCACCCCGTGAACCTGCTCATCCCACAGCTGGACAACTGGTCCAAAAGGGTGCTGTTTAAATACATTTGTAGATATCTTATCAAATACAGATTGCTGGTATAGCTTCAAACTAGCAGTAAAAAGGTTTCTTTCCTTTGTTGTCCTCATTCTGCTGATAAACAGCCAATCATCAAATACATTGCTGTTTTCTAAATGTTGAACAAGTTTTGGCAAGCTTCATGATCCCCTTGAGTCATAATTGCTATGCTTAATTTTTTTAAATATTCGGTAGTATTGCAAATCCTAAATTTGTCATATCTTAGGGCCAGACTTGCTCCTTAATGTGTTGCTTGTTTTGGCTCAGCCAGTATCAAACACAAATATCTCTGTTCCAAAGGCTGATTAATTGAATCAGATCCTCCTTAACAGCCCTATTGCCATTTAAAATCAATTTTTAATAAATATACTTTTTAATTTTTCATTCAAATTAATAGCTGGGTCCCATACGTCAGCATCTGTGTTTTCTGGAAAATATAAATTATTTTGGAAACAAGAATTGAGTTCCTGTCCCTGTTTGTACTAGCAGCCAACTCAGCCTACACCACACCACAGACATGCAGTGGAAAACTACACGTTCCCAGAAGGCTGTTTAAAGTGTATAAAAAGACAAATATTTTAAAATGTTATTTTCCAGGCATGATTTCATCACTATGAAACTTATTCTTTCCCTAATAGTGATAACCTCATCCGATCTGCACAAACATGGAGAGATATGGGTAGTTCCCAATACAGATCACGTGTGTACAAGATTTTTCTTTGTGTGAGTACGAACCTTCTCTTACCATTCAACTTCTGTTAATCCTAGGTCTTTTTCCCCATGTTCCCTCCAATAGTTGAAATTGAAGTAGATAATTGACGTTTCTTCCTAATTCTTTTCAGTATCACTTCATTTTTAATCTTTCTCTGTACTTACTTTTGTTAGGAAATGTACGGATAAAGGTTTAGTAGATGTTTTGTTACAGGATAAATTAATGGAGAGTTACTGATTTTTCTCACCCTATAGCATTGCCTCATGTTACAGTAAGTCTACCCATGTGTCATAAAATATAATTTCTATTTGGCAGTATGTTTTAAAGCTGAGGAATTCACTGAAGGCTTCCTGTCTATGATGTGAGCATTTCCTCTCTCACCTATGACTTGTCCCCTTTGGGTCCTAGCAGCTTATTCCACCTCAGGGTTTCAATGACAATGGCAGCCTTCACTCCCTGGAGTTTAGAATGTGCACGTAATTGTGAAGTGCAGCAGAGCATTTTAATAGAGACATGTTAAAATATGGAATAAGCGCTCTTGATTATTGAATGAATCAGAGTTTTGGATGTTTTCAGGTAGATTAATAAAGCACTAATTTGATCTTATTTTCTGTACTTTTTTTTTAGTTATGAAGATGGTCAAGTGGGTGATACAAGTATAAATACACAGGAGCCAAGCATTCATAAAGAGATTCTTCGAGTCATTGGCAATCAAACTGCTACTGGTTAAAAGGACCACTCTTATTTAATTGATGTGATTTGGGAGCCTTCCTCAGTCTCAAAGCTGGATTTTGAACTGAAGAAGATGCAAAAAATTAATTTATTATTATTATTCTAAACAAATTAACCCTTTGAATACTTACTGTTTTCTTACTTAGTATTTCTTATCTCATCAAAATACCTGAGATGGTATGAATTAGCAACTGTAGGGGTGCAAAGTCTATTAATATACTACAAGTAATAATAATTAAACAGGAATTTGGGTTGCTCACAATAAACAGACTTTAAAAAGGAGTTTTGTCCTGATATTTTTATATTAAACTTCAATTGGAGGTTTTAGTACTGTATACTGGTATTTTAAATTTAGAATGACTGAATTATAGGTGAGAGAGAAGATTTTATAGCGGAGCACCTGTATTATGCAGGGTACTTTGCAATAAGTAAAATATTCTCATATTTAAACACAAAAAAGGTTGTCTGGAACATGTCAAATTCAAGAGATTGGTTACCTGCAGCTATCTTTGATTCATTTTATTTTACACAAGTGCAGCTAGGATTAGAGTTCAAAGGTTAAAACAAAAATACAATTTTTATTTAATGAGTGAAACAAAGCAAAAAGTAATTTATGTGATGATGTGTATTTAGTTTTCCTTATCTTCTCTGGAAACACTGTCTTATCCATTAAGCAACTCAGCTGCATTTTTTAATTATGCAAGCCGAGCAAGCATCTAGATATCCTGAATCTTTTAATTTCCTTTTTAAAAATTTGGGGATTATATAATAGATTTTACAGTTACTTTAGATCAACAAGGTTATTTAATGTTTTCACCTTAGCCTCAGTGAAACTGCTCTGTAGTTAAATCTAGCCACGTAAATACGTGCTGAATTAAGGCTTTTACATGATTGAGTTGATTGTTGGTCCATCAGAAAACAGAAACAAATGCAAAATGTTACTGATTTTCTCTTGGTGAAATATTTTTCTTAATTTATTCCTAAGGGAAAACAAGCCAATTCAAATCTCTCTCTCCTTTAAATTAATAACTATTTTTCCAAGTGAGCATGATGGCAACACAGGTAGGGTGGAGCCCAGTCTCCAAGGCATAAAGCATATCCTGTGCCCCAGTGAGTGCCCTTGGTGGCCCTCACGGTGGCTGTCCTGAGGCATCAATCACACCCTTGAATATGGTGAGCAGTGCAACTTACCCATCTGTGTAACTATTACAGGCCACCTCAGAAAGCAAAAAATAGACCGAATCCCCTATTATGTTATTTTCATAATATACTGAAGCGCCAAATAACAGCATAACAAAGCACAGACGTGTTTGCTTCTTTTAAACAGAACTGCATTAGATATGCTGTAAGGGGTGATTCCTTATTTCTAGTTCAAGCTACACTCCCTTATTACTTGCTGCAACTGAAGTGCCCTACGAGTCAAATAGTGTTATTGGGCCTAGCAGCACATACTTGGAGATGTGTTTTAGCATTCCAAAATTATTTGCTGGGGACTTCAGTTTTTGTGGGTTCACATCCAGACTTGTAAAGCCAATCCTGTTTGCAAATCCATGTTTTGCTATTGAATTTCTGTTGAATTTCACCCCCATTTGGTGGACACCTAACTTGAGAATCACTACTCTAATTGTTATCTTTTGTGTTGGGACACAGGTTAACTTCTTGAAACAAAGAGGATTCCTGAAATTTGTCTGTCTACGTAAGGACTGCCTTACGTTGTGCAACTGCACAAAATCAGCATAATTCAGAAGTGGAGCTGAAACCCTGGTATGACCATCTCTATATAATTTGTCCTGCAATACGTGTCTCGATCACTATGTTTTTCATAACAAAAAGAAATTGGGAAGCAAGTCCACTAAGATACCCTGCAGTGACTTGCTGGGTTAATAGTCCACCACTCTGGGAGGCCTCCCCAAAAAACTAGAAGAGAAAGATGACCACGAGTGAACTGGAGAAGCCAAGTAAGCGGTCATCTTCCCTGTCCCTTCAAGCTTGCAGCAGGGTCACAAGTGAACCCCTTGAAGGAAGAAACCTGGAATCTAGCTATGGCAGCGAGTCAGCCTTGGTTTGCATGGTGGGGTCATGATACTGGCCATGCATGGTGCCATCGTAAGTACAACCACCGGGAAGGGAAGGGAAAAATACATCTCTGCCAAATTTTAAGGATGCTCGGAAGTTTGTTTTTAATGGGGAAGCAGGAGGAAGGGGCAGTGTGCAGGAAAGCAGAGCTCTGAGGTGTATGAGGGCCTTGCTGTTGTAAGGTGCCCACTTCAGGGAGTACTGAGGCGACTGGCTTACACACAGGGTAGAAGGAGGATGGCTAAGAGTAAGAGGCAGAATGTGACGTGCACAGGCATTAGAAAGTGGTGGGAGAGGGCAAAACCTTTTAGGGAGAAAGGTAGTTCTGAAGGGGACAAGTTCTTTCTGGTAGGAAAGGAAAAAAAAAAAAAAAAAAAGAGGAGCTATGGAATTACTAACAAGCAGCATTAGCAGCTCAGATCCCACGTGGTGCATGGCAGGAGAAGGGACTGGAAAAACAAAGCTGCAGTGTGGGGAAACACAGCCTGTGGAAGTATGGGGCAGCACTGTGCCCAGGCAGCTGGGCCACCCAGGAAGGGATCACACTCTAAGGGACAGTGCAAGGACATGAGCCCACTGTCACACACAAACAGGAATTGAATTAAACGGGAAATCACTTGCTACACAGTAACTCAGTCACTAGTTTCTTTAGCCAATACGTTAACAAGAAATTTCTTCTGAGATATTATCTGCAGGTGAACATGAGTGTTCAGATCATTTAACAAAGTACTAGTTCTCATCATTTTTAAAAAAATGAGGGAAAAGAGGGAAGTTTCTGGGGGGTCTGTTACTCAAAAATAAATAGCCCTTCTATAGCAAACTTCACAGCTGAAACAAAGACTTCATCACCAAGAGCTGGAATGAAAAAGCTGGAGGATGAGATTTTCTCTGAAGGATTTTCCCTTGTGGTTTTATCCAAGGGTGGAAGTTGCATAATGCCAAATTCTTCCAAATACTTACATTCACATGGATTCCAGGGCATGAAAAATAAATAGCCAGGCTCATCTGAGCAGGGACCCCAGAGCCCTTGCGTTTCCTTTCCTCTGTTATCAGAGGTATTGGTAATAGAGTGATCTTTGTAACTCTAAGGATGTAGGCTTTTCGCAGGTAGCTTTTAGTAAAAGGAGATTGAGCCCCAAGCTCTACTGTCTCTCCTGATAGAAATGTCCATGAAGTCATACCATCTAGCTGTGACCATGTCTAGCAAAGAGCAACCAAAGGAATTCTTGAGGAAGAACTTTCTAACTTCTTCCTACATCCCACAACAAATTACAAGCCCTCAAATGGGGAAAGTTTGACAGGAAAATTATGTTAATAGCTTAATGTTGCACCCTAATTATTAATTGCTATATTTATACTTCTGAATATTTTAAACCTTGAGAAAGCAACCCAAAAAGATGCTTTTAAAGCTTTCTTGAGATTCAGGCAGATACTTAGCATTCAAGGGGTTAAGCAATTTGAGTTATCTTCTGTGATACAAATCAGTATAGATCTGTTTTCTTCAGCACTGCTACACTGTTTTGATAACCTGAGTCTTTGGCTCTGTATTACTTATCATAAAATGGCCGGTTTGTGTAATATTGTGCTTAATCTTTTACAGGAACTAGCTGGTGACACCGGAATTGTTTATGCTTATATTTTTCCTCTAAAGCCCTTGAAAAACTATTGTTGATGCTGTATAATTTTAATATTATAGCTGTTGGTACTAGAAATTCATCAGATGAATAATGCTAAGATTATGCTTTTGTTAATACAAGTGCAAGATCACTTTGAATGAAGACTTTGTGCTTAGATCAATTATACTTTGCTTATAAACCACTTACTACTGTGAAAGCAATTAGCATACTTCCAACATGGATGAGTAATGAGTACAAAGTGAAAAAAAAAAAAAAAAAAGAAAATAGGGACAACTGAATGAAGAGATTCATGATTTTAAAAGAAACACTTAAAAAAAACCACAACAAATATAAAAACGGTATGTAGTTATTTAAGCATTGTATTGATTTAGATGGATTTTTTTCTTGGCTCTAGGAAACCTAAGTCAGATACAGAGACTATGAGCCATGACTGACTGGGAGGTAATGCTACGGGAGCAAAAGCACTCTACTGTAATCTTAGCATTTTCACGACAGATAGGTTGGGGGCCCGATCCCGCCTTGTGCCGAGCACCCATCGGAGGTGGCCCCTGAACCAGACGTAGGTGGGTTTTGTGCTGGTCGCTCCTTGCTCTCCTGGTAAGTTTCTCAGAAGCCGCTGGGGCGAAGGCCGGCAGCCATGGGGTCAGCGTGCAGATGCCCACGCACGGCAGGGCCCCCGGGGCTGGGTGGGAGCTGGGCAGGACTCGGCTGCCCCCGCGGCTGCGTGACAGCAGGACGGCAGCCGTGGTGGCGGGGGAGAGAGGGGCAGCCATGGCCCGGCCTGGCCACGCACAGCCCCGCCGCCGGTGCCGAGGCCGTGGTGCTGGCAACACCGCGGCGGCCCCGGCACCCTGGCCAGGCATCCCTTTGCCTCTGGGGGGCACGCAGGGCCCTGCCGCCCTGGTTTTTTGCAAAACTGAGGCGTTAATCTGGTGTCCTGCGCAATTTCTTCGCTACAAACGCTACCTCAAGGTGAAGGACGAGCCTGTTGACTAAACGGAGCTGGGCCTGTTTGGAGAGCGATTAAGATAACGTGTAGCACTGAAAGTTGTTCAGAAAGGATCTCGAGTCTAGTCAGCCAGGACTATGTTATTAATCAAATTAATTGCTTAAAGCGCTCAGGAGTGCATGGACACTTGTGCTTCAGAAGGGGATAAATATAAATGGGAAGATTTACTCAAAGCAGAGCGGCGCGGTGTCATGTCGAACGCGGGAGGAGGCCGCCAGTGGTTTGAATTTCTGGATGTGGGATTGGGACCGTCGGGTCTGGAAGCGCTGACCTCCTCTGTCTTTCCCGGGGTGGCGGTCCCGTTCCCCGGCTCGCCGGCTGGAGCAGCGGCCACCGGCAGGAGCCGGGGGCAAGGGGGGGAAGAATCCAACACCTCCCTCCAGCTGCTGTTGCGCAGTGTGTTGGTGGCGTGCTCCTGCTAAGTTCCAGTCCGCCGCAGAACGGCTAACGATGTAAATTACTACCCATTTCACTTTGCATTGGGGATTTGTGTACATACTAGGTATAAGACTTTTGTAAGGAAAAAAAAAACAAACCAGTCAAGTAGTTTTTAGGTAAACATATCTAGCGTGTGAAAAACCTGTTAAAGAATAGATTACATTAAACATTTACCAGCAAGTCAGTAAAAATAGTCCTTATACACAGACGTTCAATATAATTTAATGTTCTAAAAATAATTTTTTAATTTACCCAGTATGTATTGTATCTTTGAATTTTAAGAAGCAGCCACTCCTTTATGTAAACATAAAATATGCCTATGTTTCTGTTAACTCTACAGCCTTTTTTTCTCCAAATAAATTTATTAAATTCTGTGCACAAAATAGTACTGCAGCCTGCTATTTAGCCTATGGTGCCTTAGAGTTACTACAAATATTTAACAAAATGTACATAATGTAAATACTGCCAGAAGATCACTAAGGCCAAATATTTTCTCTATTCACTTTTTACTGCACTTGCTTTCTATTGCTATTTAAGCCTCTTTTATCCAGCTTTGTAACAGTTACAACATTGTAGCCAATGTAAACGTTTACTTTCAATAAATCAGAATTTGTTCAACAAGTACTGTGCATTTGGGCACTATTTTGAGAACTCTGTTCGAAGTTAAAGCAGCCATCTAAGAATTAAACTGAATCTGAAGGAGTTCCTTGAATTTCGCTAATCTGGATGACATCTAAAGGTTATGCCACGCTTTTACATGTATTATTGGAGTAAAAATTTTCTGCAATGTTCATTTTAAAAACACTTAGATGAGCAGTAAAACTGGCTTTCCATGCTGTGTTTATCTGAATGGGTTACACAACTGGTTCAAAATAGAGATACTGGAATTAAAGCAGTGTTTTGCATGTACAATATCATATAAAATGCATAAGGATGTATCGAGATGCATTTTATAATTGCTTTTAAAGAAGAAGCCCTCTGTTTTTCTGTAGAGCTGTTTTTGTCATGAAAACACAGAAAATATATGACAAGCCATGTCGTTCTTTAATGTGGGTGTGTTTAAAGTATAAATGCACATCTGCAGCTCATAAAATATACAGACATTTGTGGGACTGGTTATTAATTCAGTGAGTGTACTATTTTTTTCACTGCCTATGAGCTCATTTTAATTATATGGATGAATATTAGCTTGTATCTTTTGAAAGTTTTAGCTTTTGCTTTGTTACATTTATTACTTTGTTATTGTGGATTTTGCATCAGAAAAGTCAAAGTGGTTCTATTATTTTGAATGCTGTTAAATATTTTACGCAAATATGCGAGAGGGAAAAAAATACATCGTTGCTACTCTAAATGACTCATAATTTGCCTTTGATTGGAGTGTACAGGCTGGAGCTTGAATTCTGTAATGTCACAGACACTCCGTATTTTGGGGACCTTGAAGTTGGAAGAAACAGTAACTTCCAAACTTGCAAAACAAGAGCTGAATCAGTGATGACATCTCAGACTTCCCTGAACCCAGTACTCACAGATAGCAGGAGGGACAGGATTTATACCAGCTTTGGCTTGACTGCTGCTCTCTTTCCAAGTCACTGCATGACAAGCTCTCTCAATATGCACCGATAGTCAGTTTTCCATTGGGAAAGCTTATGACATATTGTGTGTGGGAACCAATAGATTAATAATCCCAACTTTAATTGGCAGCAATACAAAATTATTGCAATGGACCAGAGCTGCTTTCAGATGCACATGTTGCCTTTTTGACAGGAGGAAGAGCAGAAAATCTAAGAAAATATGGCCATTGGAAAAAGTATGTGCTGTAGTCGTTAATCTGTGTTTGCATGCGTGACCAACTACTTTTTTGTGAATTACTGTGCAATGCAGATGGCAGCAAATAATTTTGCACAGGTCACACAGCCTTGGCCTTTTCCAAGAGGGATTTGTTCACCTGAAACATAAGCTGTTTAAATAGAGCTGCATTAAATGAATGAAGCAAATAGTAACCGAGGGCCACAACCTTACTGTGCCCCAGATCTCAGCACAGTGCAAGCTCTTTAGTTGCTAAAGAGAATTCTTAAGGAATATAACAAAGGCTTACTTTAGGGCTCAGTGCCTTGCAAAAGCCTAGTGTCAAAACAGGTGAAAAACAGGAACAGCATGTGAAAACAAAACAAAACAAAACAAAACAAAAAACGCAAACCCTTAGATTTTATATTGACATTTTTAATTAGCCCACATAATAGCTCCCTTGGGATGATTTTCTTAAATGTGGCGAACATTTTCTGTTCACGTTCGAGGGAGAGAAGTATAATTCAACACACAAAAATTGCAGCCTCCAAACAGGGCATAAGACCCCTTTAGTAGCAGCACTGAATGTAGGGAGCCCCTGTGCAAGGCGTCAGCCATTGGATTTCAGCCAGTTCAAGAAAACTGGCATTTTGGAAATTGCTGAAGCAGTGGGAATAACACTAGCAACAGGAACAGTGACTGCTGCAGAAGCAAGAGCAGCATAAGTCTCTAGAGATCATGTCTGGAAAAAAATACAGGAACTCCTGGCTTAAGGTTTGCTCAACAAAAGCCAGACCTTATCATCAGCAAAGCAATTCTAATTTGTAGCTTTTAAAGAGAAAGCTTTCCATTGTTTGGGAGAAAAAAAAAAGTTCATTTTCTTCAACCTGCTGTCTTGTAGCTATATAGCCCAGCCTAATAGCACACTTGGGGCAATGTCCCTGCTACATATGCTTGCATGTAGCAGCCTTACTTACAGCAGTAGCGACTTTCTTACAGATCTGGGGCAGAATGAAGAATGTCTCACTGAGCTGACAGTTCCTTGAAGCCTGTCTCGTATTTTATTTATGTATTCCGATTGAGTCCGTACAGGTAAAACAGTCTAGAAAGGGAATAGGTGGCTGATACTTTCCTTTCTGGTTTTTGACTCTGGTCAGATTATTCTTCCTATGTGAGCTGTTGAATAAACAATTTTGCCTACGTTTTAAGAAAAAAATCTTGCTGCCTCCATCTCTCCTAGAAAAGTAGCTTGAGGCTTGGGGGTATTTCTGCTCACAATCATCTAGGAAGATTAATTCAGTATGAAGAAGTTTGAGGGTGAGAGGAGTCAGAGCCCAAGCTAATTTAAATGTATGTATTAATATAAGTATGTAAGTACATATCTAAATGTAAATATACTTACAACTATATATAGGAATGTAAATTAAAACAGTTCTGTTTACTCAAAACTAAGGATCAGGATATCACCATTTACAACATTCTTTTGACAAAAGCATATTTTTACATATAGAGATTTTAACTACGCTAGTGTGGTAGCTTTTGGTAGATCTGACTTGCTGTCTTTTTGACAACAACATGTTTTGCTAGAGGCTTTTAAATTCTTGCCCATGGGGAATTTGAAGGGACCAATTATGCCTCCTCTGTACGTGTTACCACATAGCTGGCCTGTTGCTCTTCATGCAATATTCCATCTGTGTGAAATTGTATTATTCCACTATTTGGCTCTTTATTATCTTTTGCAAACTTAAATTTCATGCTTGCCATGCTAATCAGTTGGACATTAATATAAAAAAGCTCAAGCCTGTTCTGTGGCTGCTGAGCTGCTCCTAGTTGTAACATGCCTTTTTTTTTAACTTAAAAAACATCATGATTTATGGCTGTTGTTTATGAAGGAAACATCAAAGTCTCCCTTACTACCTTATCATTTAGTATCAACCTTTCTTCAGATTGCATCAGATTCTGTATGCTTTGGACCTTTACATCTTTTTTTCAGCCGCATCTCTTGACATTACCGGTTGCATTTGGTCCATTTTCTGCCCCGGTTACAAAGGTCTCTGGGTGGCTGCTAAACAACTTGCTAAACCTGAGCTGCAGCGCATCTGTCTCTCTGACAGGCTGGCTTACCTTTTTTGTCCAGATCTTTTTCTTTTTTTTTTTCCTTTTTCTTAAGTCTCCAGTAGCCTCTTTCACTACTAAAAGGTTATATAAAAAAGAGACGGCTTGTTGTGGAGACAACCATTTTGCTGTTTGTTTTGTTGTTCAGTGGCTTCATGTTCTGTGCAAATATGCTAATGTGACCTGAATTTCTGATCCATTGCAGTTCTCTTTCTGTCACTCACTCTTTTTCACACACAGCTAGCCCTTAGAAAAGCATCAAATATTAGCATTAAAAGACAATACTCAGGATATGTCAGTTAAAATGCAAAAATGTGTGGCCACGAATAATAAAAGTATTGAAATTGCAGTTCTGCAATATGAAAAGCACGTGCACGAACTATCAACTTATACACAAGAACAAGAATGTGTGGCATGAAAGAGTATTCTGAGAAGGATGCTGTTAAAAGCTAAGGAGTTTTATATACACAATTTCCTCTCATAATTTCCTTTCATCTGAACAAAATTGGCACTGTAATTTTAAAATATTTCCTACCTGTAGTTCTGGCAATATCTTTAAGTAGGGTTCAGGTTGGATTGCTGGTCTTTCCTTCCCAGTTTCTTCTTTTCCTGTGTTGTTATTATTAGGAAAGCTTACTGGGTTCTAAGTTATTTTCAGGAATGTTATTGATCTCCTAGATTAATCTGCTCGAAAAATTTCCATAATTTGGTTTGAAATGGACGTTTTAATCAATAAAATACCATATGCATTTGCTTGATTTCCACAGAGATTTTTTACATTTGAAAACCCCAAGTCCATTTACTTGAATCAAACTTTTACTCAGAGGATTGAAAGATTTGATGGCATGTGTATGCGAGATTTATTATGAAAACTTTTTACTTGTTTCCTTGTAAGTGGAATTTCCATGGCCTGGGCAGCAGATGCTTTGGTGTATTGCAACAATTTATGAATTTGTCCAAATGAGGACTGATTCTGGTTTTGGCTTTAGTGTATCGTTGACCCATTGGGTAAACCTAAAAACTCGGGCTATTCTGATGTAATTCTATTACCTGCAAATGATGTTACTTTGTGTAAACTGTTTCTTTAAATTGACTGCTCTGTGGATATTTCTTCACATATATTCTTGCCCACTCTGGCGTGCAAGAAGGACGCAAAGCTACAGGAAAGACATGGTTCATGGTCCACGCTGACTGGAAATTGTGCAGGAGTTAACATGGGGTAAAATTGTGCAAGGGATTGCTCTAGCAGTTTTACAAGCCGTAGTTACTTTTTCTGTCCAGCAATGTTCTCAAGCCTTTTCAATTTGCTTTGTACAGGCACAGCCATCCTGGTCAAACTCGGGAGGTTTGTTTGTCTAGACCTATGTCTTTACTCTGGTAGTGGTAAAGATATTCCTTGGTAGATTACATTTCTTGAGGCACTGCTATTCTTGCTTTTCACTTTGTCCAGTCCCCTGTGGGTAAAGCAAATGCAAAATGGCTGAAGGATGCTATTATTTTGATTTGTAGCATCGTTCCTACATCCTGAGTACGTACAAGTGATTCCACAGCATTTAAGTCAATTATGATTCAGGCCTCTGCATAGACTTCAATATCAACAATAATTACCTTTGTTTTCTTTAACTACACATGCAGGTATCTTTTTTAATCTTGATTGGCAAATTGCTGTTTGAATACGGGAAAGTGGGGACCATTGTTTTATGTACACAAAGATTGTCTAAACTTGCAGAGATGGCTGAGCAAGTAGAGCTCAGTCATGAACAATGATTTATTCCAGTGGTCTGCAGAACAGAGACTACTGAATCCTGTGGGTGGTTTTACAAAAAAATACGAGCCAATGTCTACTGGAAAGTTCAGTTTCTGTGATCTGAACAGATTCAAAACCAAGCTACTTGAGGTGCAAGGTTTGTGGTTTAACATATTCCATCCCACCAGCCCCAAACAAGGATTTGATTAAATACTTGTACTTGCTCTTTTTTTTCCTTTTTTTTTGCTTTTTTTTTTTCCCACCAGAAACTTTCTCTGGGCAAATAACTATATCCAAAAACTCTTCTAACTGTAAAAGCCATTGCCAGTTAATCACAGCTGTGTCAGTTTAAAGATGTGATTTCCACAACTTAGTCCTTTGGATTTATGATGCCTTCTATGATTTTTATTTTTCCCCCACATTATGAATGCCTCATTGCTCTTGAGGGCCATAAAAACTTGAAAGGTATAGTAGCAATATGCAACACAGACTTCCTTGCACCCTCTTGCTGGTCTGCATAAAACTTGAATTGAGGTACTCATTTCCTGCAGTGATTAATCAACATAATGTGATCACTTGATGAAAATCATGCTATAGTAGTTAGATATTTCGAAGGGGGGTGTTGGGAAGGTTTTTTTTGTTTCACTGAGCCCTTTAAGCAGTAAGCAAAATTTATTCTCTCCTTACTCTGCTGGTTTGAGCTCATCTCTGAATATTTACTTTTGATTTGATTTCTTTAGGTCAGGATGTTGAGCCAACCACATAAGGCCTACTTAACTGAGGAAGGAATTTTACTTACAGGATTGTTCCTACAGTGTCCATACTGGGCCAGACTGCTGGCATGAGTAAGCCTGGGCAAGAACTGCTTTTCTGAGCTGTTTTTTGCTGGGCAGGGTTTGCTTCCTGCAGGGCACACCAGAAAGCGTGCCTGGAAAATTGGCCATTACTGCAAATTCCCTTTGAACCAAGGGCTATCATCAGTCACACTTGAGCCACAGGATCTTTCACCTTCTTCTGTTTGCCCAGCTGCATTTGGCCTTGTCTTCTGGAAGTTCAAGCTGAACTATTTCTTTTAATTCAACTCCAGCAGCTCCAAAGGCTCACATAGGGTAAAGCATGCACTTTTGCTCAGTGAAACAGTTCTGTGCTCACATTTTAAATAATTGCATAAAAGTTATTTTTTCAATTCTGTTTTGGAAATACACCCTGTAATGACCACAAAAATGATCAGATGGATGAACAAATCTCCTATGAGGACAGGCTAAGAGAGCTAGGATTGTTCAGCCTGGAGAAGAGAAGGCTCTGGGGAGACCTTATAGCAGCCTTCCAGTACCTGAAGGGTACCTACAAGAAAGCTATAGAAGTAGCCCAGAGAAGTTGTGAAGGCCCCATTCCTGGAAGTGTTCAAGGCCAGGCTAGATGGGGCTTTGAGCAACCTGGTCTGGTGGGAGGTGTCCCTGCCCATGGCAGGGTGGTTGGAACTAGATGATCTTCAAGGTCTCTTCCAACTCAAACCATTCTATGATTCTTAGTAACTGGCACAGTAAAACAAGTATTTTCTGGGTTTTGTCATTGATTGTGTGGGCAGAGAGGAGAGCTCTTCCTCAACAATACCAACAGTACAAAATGGTCCACGAGGAAAGCTGGCTCAAGCACAATGCTGAGGATACATTCCTTCAGCCCCTTGCTGGAACTCAGGCCTGAGAGTCCTGGCTGACACCAGCTGTCAGTAGAAAAGTTCAGGAGAGAAGGAAGCTAATCTGTGAAAGATAAAACCATGATTTTATAGAATGATAACTGCAGAAAACTGAGTGTGTGGGCAATGTGTTTTCTGCCAGTGTACCAGTGAATGACTGGGTTCTGGGTAGTGTTCAGGTGATGGAGAAGAGTGTGTGCAATGTTACGTGCCCAGTTATTTTCCATATAAACAGCGGTGCTATCTTTATAGTCGTCCTTTTCTCATAGAACTAACTTCAAAGAATCATTCTCATAGGACTTACTTTCTTTAGTCTAGCTTCTGAACTTCATAAATATCCCCAATTGAGAATAAACCTTGTTACTTGAATTTCTACTGGAGACTGGACTATGGGGCATTTCCTAAAGCTGGAAGAAAAGACAAACCATGCCAAAGAAAGGATCTCAGATGTCCCCCACAACCTGGTCTGTTCTTCCCAGTGGACCAGATATGAAATTTAATTATTTCAATCTAAGGAAGAAAACCATAAAACCAAGTCTCCTACTAGTGATAAACTATAGTGCTTCTTCATAAAAGCTAGTGCCATCTTTGGCAATCATTAAAAAAGAATATGAGATGTGCTCAGCTTTTCTAAAGAATAGGTATAACACACCTACCTTTGATGCTCTGTATTATAGAAGTACGTGCCTACAGCTGCCCAGCAAGCACCAAATCTCTGGAAAAGTACCACCTATTTCATGTTTTCTGAATTCTAAATAAATATTAGTTTGTATATAGATTTAAAATGTCTTTTTACTGGGTGCAGCTGCCTCCACACACTGTACTCGAGTATAGTCACTCTGGTCTGACTATTATGATACAGCTATCATAGTCATCTTCATGCTTTCTGCCTTGTAATCCCAGCTTTTCCAAACAGATCTTGTTAGATTTCCAAAATTTTTCCAGGACCTAAGCATTAACCAGGAGGGAGGGAAATAATGATGGACTATAAAGTTGAGGCTTCATCTTCGAAGTAATTTATCTCCTTCTCCCAGAATGGACTCATTTATACCTTTGAAAGCAACTCAGCAACTTATTTGTTCCTGTCACTTGAGTAAGCTTTGTGTTTTGCTTGCTTCCTTAAAGATTATGACATGTTAAAAATGTATTTTTAACATTGATCTCTTGCACAGTTGTAATATTTGTTAACCCCACAGGTAATGGCAAAAAAAAAATTAAGACCGTAAAATGAGCATTCCTAGGTTTTATTATATATTTTTATCTGAGGGAAAATGATGAGGTATGCAACTGTAGTAATTCTCTTCCAAATTTGCTGAGCTTCAAGATTAGATTTGATACTATTTCCTCTTCCTGCTACTGTAGATTTTGGTCATTTGCCTCCAGTTTTATTACTGCAATGAATTATGTAAACTGATAATTATCATTATCAGCTGTGTCGAGGCATTGAAAAGCATTATCAGATATGGCATTTGGCCACAAGGTGTATGGCCAAAATCCATTTAATGTGTAAGCACTTAAGTACAGGGGGTTTTAAGGATCTATGAGCCCTGAGGTTTAGATTTTGACTTTATAAATCTTTGATAGTGTTCATCAAGCACAAATGATTAATACATCTTTCTTGGCTGGAGAAAGATAAAATAAATTACCTGTACGGATAACCGAATATTTAATTTTTATGTCTGTGAAATGGACAGTTCAAAAAACCTGTAATGTTACTTGATCTTCCTTCAGTATTAGACTTGGGAGATTTGGAATCTTGGAATATGATACGATTCTTTTTCCATGTTCTTTCAGTATGACAGTAAGTGTTGTCTTTTCACTGAGATGTCATCTAGAAAGGGGCTGCAAGAGGATACCAGTTAAGGTTCATGATATGGCAGATAACCTGGACATTTGTATTTTATATGGTTTACACTTCAAGGGAATGCTTAGTTCACAAGAATTTTATTTTATTTTACTTGGAAAGAACACTAGAAATGGTCTTTAAAAAATAAAGAGAATAAGCCAAATGTGAGTTGGCATGCCAGCAACTGTTAAATGGCTACACATTTGTATATGTTTAACCCTGGCAAGGAAGAAAAGGTTTTCCCCGTTGAAACACTGGCCTTGAGGTCAGCTTAAGAAGTACACAAGAGATGCATTTAGCGAATCTAACTTGCCAAAACGTGCTACTATATCACAAGGTAACTGAAAAATAGTGATGTACAAGACAGCCACTCCCAAGCACTCTCTGGATTGTCTCTGTCCCTATGTTTCCCCTAATTTATCCTTGTTTTTCTCTTTACAAGTACATAAATGAAACAATATATGACCAAAACGAGAGGAAAGCTAGACTGCTAGCAAAAGTGGCTAAAACTAAAAATAATCTTTAACTGCTTGGCGCTGTTATCCAAGGCATAAGAGTAGATATGCCTGTTCATTTTAAACATATCCTTGTTTGGAACTATTGCAGAGACCACATATGTACTTCAGCATATTTAGCACTGATTTAGCCAGGTCCTTTAGATGGCTTGGTGGCAATAAAATTAATATACCCCCAAATAAAATGACTGTTATTTTAAATACTTTGTATAAACAGGTGGAAAAAATACCCAACATTTCCTATTCATCTTTTGTCTTTCTTAATTAGAAATAGTTGCTGCCCCCTAGGATGTCTTCGTTGTGGCAACGTTGTGAATGATTGTAGAGTCTTATTCATTAATAGATATTTTTTCAACTTACATCTTCACCATTGTTAGCCAACTCAGAGCTATGAATGTATTGACTACATGAAGACTTACTTACAGTCCTTCTAAGGGAATTATCATTGTTGCCTTCCATTTCAGAGAAAGGGAAACTGAGGCACTGAGCAATGAATTGTCTTCTGGCACAGAGTACCACATGCTGTCCAAACAGAAAGCCAGTATTTCCAGGCAACAAATGTGATTGTTAATGTAAAGGTGGAGACAGCAGTAGGCTGGTAGAAGTGACACAGAAGGAGCATGATGTGGTAAGCTCTCGACTCTGGGCATCTGGATGTCTGATGTAGTGAGGTTTCGGTTGTGGCTGAGATTCCTGGATGAAATTAAACAACACAATTAGGTAGCCTAACAAAAACTCCAGTGTGTTTTCCTGCCTGTGGATTGAGCAGTAAGGGATCTTCAGGGATCTCTTACTAGGGCACAGGCATTTGGGCCAGAACCTAATCCAGCACTTTACCCTCTACAAAGAAAAGGTATCAGCCAGTGTGATGTGGCAGAAAAGACCTTTCTGGCACATCACAGCAAATGCGTGCACTTCACTAAATGGCAGTAAGGTCGTCAGTTCTTATGAGTTCTTACTTTGTATCCAAATGATTCAGGTATTTTATTTAAAGAAAAGTAAGGGAAAGAAACAGACAAAGCAACAAAGTTGTGGTCTTTTCCTTCCTCTCTTTTGCTCTGATAATGACTGAAAGAAACCATTTCATCAGAAAAACAGAGTTAAAATGTCAGTTTCTGCTGTGCGCAGTGGATAGGCCTTGCCACCCGGGGGGTTACCTTAGGTGCCTGGCAAGCTTCTGTGTGTAAGGAGGTATTAGTGGCATTATGTTACATTACCTAGAAGTCATTGCAAAACACCTTTTTTGGTTATGCAGATAGAGGGAAAAGGAGGTGACAAAATTTTATCTTGAAAAATATGCTGAGAAGAAGCAGGACATGTTAATGTCCCTAGAAATGCAGTAAGAGGCCATTTCTTAGACTTGTCTTTCAGCTTAGTTTGTAACTCCTGTCACCAGTACAGCAAGCTCCACAGACTGCCTGAGCACTGTGCTCAGAGTTAGACTACCTCCAACTACTTCTTCAGCAAAAAAAATTCTGCAGTCTGGCCAAAGATCAAGAGTGAAATTTTCAAAAGCGTTTGATCTCTAAGAACCTTAAATTCCATTTTAAAAACCATTTCTTCAGCTTGTTGCGTTTCAGCAGAACTGGATTTCTATATAATTTACTACTTCTGGGCATGAGGACGAGGAGCTGCAGCCAGTTAGGTGTTGATGTACATACATTACAATATCTGATTTCATATTGCCCCAGAAATAAGACTGCACAGGAATATTTGGAAGAAAAAGCAATTTAATTGGAGAGCGGCGATTCAATAAAGCTTCAGGATGTTTTGTGGTGATGTATTGTTTTCTGTGAGTAAGTATTAAATAGATACAAACAGATAACACTTGTCAATGCACTGCTCAGGAGCCTTTATTTCCAAATCTCTGCCTCCTGGGCAGCCAGCCAGCCCCCAGCAGTGCTAGGGATCTCTGCTTCTGGAGTGCTGCTCTGTAGCACAGAAGTCCCACACATACTCAGGGATCTGTGGGACTCTGCCAGGGCATTAAGAACATGGAAGCTCGGGAGGATCTCAGGATGCAGAGGCTCAGTGCCCCAGAACCACATGTGCAGAGCCCCAGCCCCCAGATCTTCTCCAGGATGCTGAGCTATTCATTAAGAGTCACTGAAACATGCCCACATCTAATGCTTTATTTCAGAATTATTTGTGTTGGATTTTCCAATCTGGTAGCAATTTTGCAATGCTTATATTTCGCTCTAGAGAAAACTTTTCCTCACTGAGGTTAGTGCTGAGTGAAAATTCTGGCACTCAGAGTGTTTGCTTTATTTTCCCTCGCTGCACTGGTCAAATCATCTAAGGATCAGCTATACCACAGTCTTCATAAAACAGTTCACATACCTTCTTTTCACATCCCCAAAGTCACCTTTTTTTCAATTTTTCTCCCCCAACAGGAATGTAAGTTGATATAATGTACCACCCCCAAACTCTGAAGACAGTAATAATTCTAGTTTGTGTTGCATTCATTTTTAAGCAGTTTTCTAGCCTACACAGAATACATTTCTTTTCCTACTACCAACCCCTTGTTTATTTTATAGATACTTTTTTTTTCCTTAAAAGAAGAACTTTGAGTTTACAGCTGTTTTTTTCATTCCAGTTTATTTCAACACATGTTAAAAGAGAAATGTTTCTGAGCAGAGTATCTTGGGATGTTAGTCTCTGTTACCTCATCTCACATAGCCATTCACATGTTGTTTTGTCTTCTACCTCCTATCCTCTACCTGCTCTGTCTGTGAGAACATCAAAAATCCATAGCATTGGTGAGAACTTTTTAAAAAAAATTTGTTGTTGGACAAAATTTGTGCAGGTGTAAAACAGAGGCCTAGTGATATTTGCAGAATTGCCTAAATGAGTTAGAAGCATTGCAGTGAATTAAAGCTGCTTTTGTGAATTCTGCTGGGAACAAAATTAGCTACTTTTGTAATAACCTTTAAAGCTCAGTCCCTTTTCTTCCTCTAGACGTGCCTACCACTATTCCTGTATGGCTCCATTTTGAAATCTGTGCTGATTTCTAAAGGCTTTTGTAATATATAGTCACTAACTCCACATGGTCCCATAACATCAGCTGCAACATGTCTGAAAGTAGTAATTGGACAAGTAATCCTTCCAGGGAAAAACAAATCATGTCTGGTTGTACTCGTCTGAACAGCTCTTATTTCCCACTGTGTGCAGTGTTTGAGATACTTCAGTGGAGAGAGGGAAGTAGATCTGCTAAAAGGCAACACATGAATCTGGCGGAGAAAGATCAAAGATCATCCTGTAGATGAACAGAATGCAAAATCACACTCAGTTTTGTAGCAGGCATAACCACTGGGTATGGAGTGAAGTTACCTGTAGATTTCATCCAGGGAATATATGCCTTTCTATACAAAAGACTTCTATAAGTCTTGTTACAAGACTCACAGGGTGAAATACAATGAATTGTGCTATTCAGAAACTCAGATTTGATAATATAGTCTATTTTTCACAGTACTAAATCTATAAAAATCTGAGTTAGTCTTTCATTCTTCTTGTCAACTAGTTAGACAAGTGGTAAAAACTGGATCTCACAATTTTACTGCCACAGATATCTGCCTAGAAGTGGTTGATAACTACTTGAATGTGCAAGAACTTGCCCTCTGGGACCATTCCAAGTCCATTGATTATGAAGCAGAGTCTTTAAGGTGATTGCAAGTACAGGAATACCAAAATGAATGAAAATATTCCCATGCATAACAATTTGTATAGGAGTAACTTCATTTGTTTTTCACAGGAGAATTTGCTCTTAATGAGACTGTGGGGTAGTTGTGGTCAGTCCTTTGAGAATATCAACTCTCTACTCAGCTGTAGTCTAGAAGACAAATTAAATTATAGGAATTACTAGGAAGGAATTTCAGAGTATAACGTGGATCACTGTACCAGGGTCACCTGTGGTCTGTATACTGTTTAGGTGTTGAGATCTACACATATTATAATAGAGTTACAAATAATGCAGGGGGTGACTATATGGCTATAGGCTCCACATGATAAACAGGCTTTGAATCTTTAACTTGTGGAAAAGGTGTTTTTAGGGGGAAAAGCTATGTAATGTCATCTGCACCATAGAGATGGTGAATAAAAATGTTGCATCATTATTTCTTATAAAACCAGCAGTTCAAAGCATGTAATAAAATATACAAAGTCAGACATAAAAAATGAGGTGCTTCCCACATGACTCAGAATGATATTGTGAAATGCATTGCCACAGGATGTTGTGAAGGCTAAAAAAATAAATAGGATTAGATAAATTTAGGGAGGGTAAATCCATCAGATGATATAATGATCCTACTTCAATCTGTAGCTCAGAAAGTCCCTGTAATTACAGGCAGAAGCCAGGGGGGGTAAATCAGGAAAGGACAACACCAAACCTCTGTATTTGCTTTGTTTATAATACTCTTCTCTTACAGCTGCTACCATACATTGTTGTAGACAGGCTACTGAGGAAACAATGGGCTTCTGTCTGGTCAGATTTTTTAAGAAAATGTTTCACGTCTGCTTTAAAATTCTCCTAACACTTTCTGGTTATATCAGTCTATACAATTATTTTCCTTTTGTATTTGAGTGGTGGTGGGAAGAAGTTATTTTCATTACGCATTATACATTAAAGGTTTTCTGTGGAGTCTAAGAATGGAAACATTTCATAATTGCTCTGGTAAATGGTTTTATAGTCTGTGTTTTAATTGTTACATAGTTTTTGAATGGACCATAGAGAAGGAAACTTGACAGAGAAATGGAGAAAGCAGGTAGTGGCTGCGTCAAAAAAGTGATCTGGCCTCAGTAGAAATGCAGGGTTAGATTGTTGGTTTTTTTTTTAAATAGCTTGTGTGCATGCTTATTTTATCTGGCAGCTCAAAGACTGATTTGGGTTTAGATTGTGATACAAAACGAAAAAAGATTGTGTATTTCAGAGAGAATGGATTCCTAAAGTATGATGTGGACACATCAGGTGTGCATCCCTTAGGCACAAGCTTCTTGGCATGCCTATGAATTTAATTCCTTTATTCATGTTTTTTATATAGTCTTTTTTCAAGAAAACAACCACTCAGATTCCAGTTCCTACCTGTTAATTCACCTTCCAGCTCTAATGTTGCGAAGAGGAAGGAAGATCCTGACTGGTTCCTACAGACTTTGATGTCTTCCTGCATCCGTTCATCTCCTGTAACTCACTCCTTTTCCTTTATTTTCTTTCTTTTTCCCTCTCTCCGTTTTTCCCTCTCCACTCTCTCCAAACACAAAATGGCGTATAACTTGATCTGCTAAAGATGCCATGGCAGTATGCATAACAAAGCTGTAACTGAAGTCTAAACACACCTGCTGGCTGCATGGCTGATAGAGCTCCAGGCCTTCTGCTCAGACACACAGAGCCTGATACTTGTTTTCTGCATTATGTAAAAATAAAGCAATCTTCAAAATGCGTCATAAAATAATTGCTTTGAAAGGGCAGGCTTGCATGTCTTCTAAAGACACTAATCCCATGTTCACATTAAATACTGAGATAAGTGCAAGAATTATACAGGCTGTAATTTAATATTAATTATATAGAGTATGTCACAGTTGCACTTAAGATAGGAAGAAAAGTTTGAAAATAAGCAGGAAATTGGTTCAGAATTTTAAGCCAATATTAAAAGGAGAGTGATAATTCTTTTTTTTTTTTTTAAAAAAAAAAGAAACATGAAAAGAATAATTATAAATTGAAAGTGCCACTCCTAGGATGACTCCACACAAAATGGATCCCAACAGATCAAAATGAAAAATCTAAATCAGCGGTCTGCTCCTGGATTTTCATAATGTGTACTCTGAGAGAATATGAAGCAGCAGGGTGATTTCACAGCTCTGTGCAGTCAAAACAATGGAAAATATTGTGAGTGCTCCTAAGCAGCCGTTGCTCAGCTACTGCAAAACACCTGAGACACATTACCAAAAGTACTAGAGATTCTCATTTAAAACACGGAAAAAATTCAAGACTCAGACGGCAGAGTGCATTTGATCTCTGTAGCCCCTGTCAGGGTGCCCCCAGTGCTGCCCGGGGTTTTGTGTGGCAGGAAGAACTGCTGGTGGCTGCCAAGTACCTGCCTCTGCAGAAGGAGTTTGGTGAGGACTGTTGAGGTGTTGGTACAGTGCCCAGCACACAATGAGATTGTTGTGGAAGGCTGCAACTGTAGGAGTAGTAATAATAATGATGATGATGATAATAATAATAATAGGAGTAATAATAATAATTAAAAAACAATGGTAATGTGCTTATGCTTCAGAAGTACTTGCAGTTAGTATCAAACAGTACCAACAGCATTACAAATAGTATAATCTCTTTTGGATTCTTCTCAGAACCCACTTTTCTGCCCTGAGGATTTTAAAATTGCCAAAACACATGGTGTCAAAATAACAAATAGCTCTGATAGCCCAGAATAGCAATGCTGATCTTCAATGAGCATATATCTTCCTTTGCTTCTGTGAGGGGCAATTGCTTAAAGGATTGGTCCAAAGGCAGTTATCGACTTCAGCTCACATAAGGCAGACTCTGAACAGTTTCCAATAAACAGTCAAGTATTACATTAGAAATTTCTTACTAGACTAGCAGAATTCTAAGAAAAAAAAGCTTTGCAGTTGGTGATGACTTCAGTAGTGATACTGGAATTACCTGTGAAACCCCAAGTAGTTTTTCTGGATACTACTATGGCTGCTAATATCTTACTAAATTGCTCCACAGTCTAGAATTCTGGGCGATGACTGTATCAGTCTCATTTCTAGGTCTATTCAAACAGTTGAATTTTCTTCAGAAAGAAG
Source organism: Tringa tobata (assembly GCA_033628505.1). Taxonomy (NCBI): domain Eukaryota; kingdom Metazoa; phylum Chordata; class Aves; order Charadriiformes; family Scolopacidae; genus Tringa; species Tringa tobata. The sequence goes on from JAHREE010000378.1 coordinate 5,736,091, forward strand.
TAGATATCCTGATCATAAAACCAAAAAACCTCATACTTTAGAAACATTGCTCCATTATTTTTTTCCATGCCAGTACTCATTAGCTGCATTAGTATCTAAGCTCCCTGGATTTGTTTCAGTAGTTGAAATTCTTTGCATGTATACAGAATGTAGCATTTAATTTCTCTCTCTCTCTCTTTTTTTTTTTTTTTTCCTATTGCAATTTAGCTGTGACTCTTCAAGTTCCTGTGGAAAGTAACAATGCAATATTCCTGCAGGAAAATTCACAGTAGGAGAGAAATGCTGCACTCTGAAATCTGTTTCCTCACTCTGTCCTGTGTGGACCTCAGCTGCAAATACTGTAGGCTTTTTCTTCCTTGTAACCCATCAAATCCCCACATATTTACGGACCTTACTGTTATTCACTTAGAGTGAGAATTAGCCTCTTCATAAAACTAAACAACCTAAGCCTGTAGGTTCTCCTGCCTTGTCTATTATTCCTATCTGGCAGTTTACGTCTGCATTTTTAATATACATCTAAGGCAAGCAAGCATAGTTCTGCCAACGCAAACAGCTGCTGGTACATTGTGATTCACTTTTATGATATGAGTCATTGTAAAACGCTCCATTTCTTTAGACATTATCAGATGCTGCCATCAAAAACTATACGGTCTGCTTTGGTATTTATATTTACACTCTTTGACTAAGCATCTAAAAAACATCTTATCTCTGGCACTGCTTACTTACCTCTGTAGCACAGTCCATGCTCTATAAATCAGGTTTCTCATTGTTATGTTCTGTTGGTACCACTCACTTACACAACAAATCTGGATGTGTCTGTAATGACCTCCAGATTTTTATTGGCATTTTAGCTGCTTTGGTTCCATGGGTCAGTAACTGGTGAACACCACATGCCAATAATGGTTATCTAGCACACAGGTTTTGTAATGGGCTATTCTGAAGTCTGTAGTGGCAGAACTGATTTTTTTTTTTTTTTTACAGATGCTTTCAGTCACGATGTTTTTTATTAACACATGCTGTGTTGTTGCCTACGACTGTGTCTACAACCAGGATGCAATGTTCCAAGCTGTTTTGCAATGCCTGATGTTTAGATACAGTTTATCCTCTGCCTGATACCTTTTGTACTATCATCTCTTGTCCTGGTTTGAGGTAAAACAGAACCAATTTTCCATGCAGTAATTTTATTTTTCAGTTAATTTTCTTCTAACTAACTGAACTCTCTGAAATTAATGGCGTATTTTTCATACAGTATTTGTTTCTGGCAGAGATAAGGTCTATGTTTGTAGTTAATATGAAGAAACAGTACACAGAGAGGCTCGTGCTTATACTTATTGCTATAACAACCAAGGTCAGCTAAATCTATTTGCCCCATTGGAGGGTCAGAAGTGGAAAAGCATAGAGGGGTCACACTTGTGGGGAGGAGCAGACAGGAAAGATGACCCAAAACTGACCAACAGGGTATTCCACCCCATGTGTACCATGCTCAGTATAAAAGCTGAGAGACCAAAGGGTCAGCCTCATTCTTCAGTGGCTAGTATCCAAGGAGGACTCTGTCTGTTCCTGTGCCTTTGATCCCAATCTGTGTGTTCCTGACTCCAAGTCCGGAGCCCAGTTCTCATCCATCGCTAAGTCCAGTCTGGGACTTTCCCAGTGCCTGCCAGTGATGTGATCATCATCCTGGGAGCTTAATACTGGTTTTGTGCATATTGTATATATCTCATTGTTACCTTTTTTGATATTACTGTCTTTTCTTTTTATAATTTTATTAATAATATCTTGTTAAACTAGTTTAGTTTTCTTTTAAACTCAAAAGTGTCTTTCTCTCTCTTCCTTCTCTCCCTGGAGGGACATACTCTCCCTTCTATGAAGGGGAGACAAGTAAAAGAAGGCATTGTTGTTTTAGTGACCAGCCCAGCCCAAACTGCAACATCTCTGTAACACAGATCATCATGTTAGGTCTGCTTTGTCTCCTCTTCTATGAGACTGAGTGGTGTTTTGGAACAAATGGTGTTTTGCCATTAACTTTGGGCTAGGGGTAAGTTCTCTGTGGCTTGGGAAGCAACCTGTATCTAATATTGTCCCTTCACGTTTCACATTCTCTCACTGGTGGAGACCTAGAGCTTTCTGGGGTTTGTTTCACAATAAGAAAAGTGTTACAAGCCAATATTCTAATTAACAAGTCCAGAAAATGTTGTCTGAGCAAAGAAGGGTTATACTACAGGCAGGACTCAAACACTTAACTTCTCAGATGTTACAGGCTGTATGCATTGCCTTCATCGTACTTTCAAATATGTTACTTAGAACATATTATCTAGCATATTGGCTAATATGCTAATATAATTGGCTGCACCTTTAGGCCTAAAAGATTCTAATTATGGCCTTAATAGCCTTGCTTAAAGAATTCTGTATAGATTTCTATTCTTCTTAAATACTAACTTAACAACAGCATAAATGATGATGTTTAATAATTAGACAAAGCATTCACTTTGGAACATTTGCGGTGGGTAAATTATTCAAAACTTGTTTAAGCAGACTGCTAAGAAAGTGGGCCCCTTGAAAAATCTGTTATGTGTCAATACCAGCTAAACCAACACTTACCAAACATGCACCTGTTGGTACAACGAAGGGGAAGGCAACTCGGCTTTTCTGCGGTATGAGATGCTGCTTCTGTCATTTGCTTCTATACCTTAGCGTTATGGAAGGTTACACTGCTTTGAACGGTCATGTGACAATGTTCGAACTGGAGCCTGACCAAAATTGCAGTGTACTATTGCTGCCAACAATGATCTACTACCCCACCGTGTGGGGATAATCAAGCGGGTTTCTGGATCACTGACAGCAGGTCATGTAAATAGAAACTCTGCTGGCTGTGGCGAGTCAGGACTTGCCACTTATATCCATGTTCATGGCGTGCCCTGTTTGGTGTATCTGTATAGGCAAGTCTTCAGGTACTAATACATCACTCACTTCTGCTGGAAACTGGAAAAATCTGACTTTGTGGGCTACTCCAAACATTGATCATGTTCATGGCATTTATTTCGGACGTCTCATGTAACAAGCTCTGAGAATGTCCAACTAGCAGGTCTCTTTGGTTTGCTGGCTTTCATAAAAGTATCACTGAGATTTGTGAGATTGCTTCTTAGAAACTCAGCACCACAGTAATGGTGTGACAACAAATCCTGATGTTCCTCTGTGATTTTTCAGCTACTCAAGCTAGCAAAGACACCTGTGATCCTCTCAAACAGCATTTTCAACAATGTAAATGCACTGTCTAAAGTTATTCTGACATCATGATAGCCCTTCATTGCTCACAGTCAGAGAGAGAAGTTTCCATAGATTGATCTCTGTTCTTGTTGAGAAAATCAATTTCTGTGATTATGCAATGTAGTTTACTACAGTCAGAGAGACTTTAGTGAAGTTATTTACAATCCTGGTGTGTCAGTAGATAAATATAACCTATTTATTAAGACCCATGAACTGAAAATTCACCTGACCTCTTCCTCTTTCACCATGAATTTTTCTCCACAAATGAAACCAGTTGTGAAGTCATTGGTTTTGGACAGTGATTCCAGAAAAAAATGTTCATTTATTTTGCTGGTATTTCTGTCTCTAGAATGTCATCAAAACCCTTTAGCAATTTAGAGTGAGGGAAGAGGAGAAAAGGAATAGTTTAGGCCCTTTGCCAGTTGTTACAGTACTGCAAATGTGTGTGTCTTTTCCACCTTTAGTGTTGATAATGTTGGAGACATAATATTTATAGCAGTTTTGAAGATGGCATCCACCACTCCCAAAGATCCCTCACTTCATAGTGGCGCCGTCAGTAATTTTCCATGTGTCATTCCCAAGGCTGCCAATGACAAAAGTATTAACTGAAAGTCTCCGAAGGGATATGAGAATATCTTCTGAAAAAGCTGGAACAAGCCAGTGAAGATATCAGGACTAAAGACACTCCTCCTTGCACTAAATAATAAGGTTGTGTTTGGTCATTGAGTTGTTTGTTCATTTTGGAGCATGTTGACATGTTCCCATGGCACAGGAAAAACTGAATTACGATTAGTGCCATCAAAACCAGGGGATTCTAAGAGCCAGGACTGGAAAGGTTTTCCTATAAATTGAGCACTCATTTTAAGAGGCAGTAAAGAGTGAGACAGTGTGGTGCCATTTGATGCCTCAAGAGGCTGCATTTAAATCTTTTATTTCAGTTTTAATTGCATTATTTCATGCATAATTTCCCTCTAAGAGGCTAGGACATTTCTAGAATAAATACTAAAATTTAGATTGCTTTGTGACAGGAAGGAAAAAAATATTCCTATAGATGGTTATTTATTTCTTTGTTTAGTACTTCACATAATACATCACTTTCCATCTGCATCTGCAGTATATTATAAAGTAAAAGCTTTTTTTTTTAAGAAAATGCCCTTAGTAGATGGTCCCATGTCATAAGAGACCTCCTTAAATAACAAAGATGTTGTCATCTGTCAGGTACTGTGACTACTCACAACATTATTGATCGAGATAAAAGTGTAAGACAGTTACCAGAAAGTAGAAAACTGAATCAGAGGATGGAGAAAAAGGCAAGAATTAGTTTAAAATTATTAAAGTGAATCATTAGGCCTGTGCCATAAAGTATCAGTCTGGGGAACTGTGGCCTATTCAGGGTTATTCCAAGTGTCAGCTATGAAAATAGCAGAACTGATTAATGGCACCAGGTGCTGTCCTATAGTCTGGATTAGGTCTAAGGAATGGTATTTTCAGAGGACTTTTTAAAATAATGCACTGATGTAGACATCTACATGTTATTCTGCTCTGCTAAAATTTTAACATAAATTAGGCCAAATTCTTACTGTTTCTTTACTCCTCTTTGTCCCAGCAGGCAGAACAAAGACACTACCTGCCACACCTGTTGGTTGCCCTCAAGTGTGGAGGATGCACCTGAAGGCTGGCACTTCACGGGACTCTCCACCATACACTGCTCCGGAGTCCTAGCTCAGTGGTGCTCACAGAATTTTTGAATTTTTGTGGCAATAAAACCTAAGTTAAATCATAGGATTTTATCTTCCAGTCTTTTGCATGTAGGTCTGCTCTGTTTTTTTCAGAAGAGTATCTCCCTGAAGAAAATGTTCTCTATACCACCTGAGGACATCTGGGAAATCATCTGATTCAAGAATCCCTATTCTGGTAGTGACCACCCAGATTAATTCTTAGGTTACTGTACAATTCCTGGAGCAATTTCGGGGGGATTTTTATACAAGCTCACTCAATGTGAGTGACATATAGAGTCAAAGTAGTTACCTACTCTCTGCTGCCAATGAGAAAAGATAAGAACCTCTATAGAATAATTTAACCCATATTATAACCCATATTATATTTAACCCATATAATTTAACCCAATAATTTAACCCAGATGAGTCAACATCTGGAGGTGCCTATTTCTTTTCCCTGATTAAGAGCTGTTTCCAGGTGGGAATCAAACTGAGCTCCAGGTGGGAGTTCAATGCCTAGGTGAAATTTTCAACTTAATCTAGCCATCTCAATCACATACACTAAAACAATTAAAAGGCTTCAAAAGAAGTTAGGATACGAGTCTGTTTTACCTCTCTTGAACCCTCTGTGTACCTCTGTGTGCCTAAATGTTTTTTAAACTCTGCCTTTGACTTTTCAAATTTTATCTCATAGTTGATTTTTGGCATTGGGCTGGACAAGTTGCCCTAAATTTTTCTTTAAGCATTTTAATATCCTTCTACTGAAGATGAGACAGAGTATTAGCAGCATTCTCACCTCTACCTGGGTTCTGGCAGCTTCACTCGCATCTTAAATCCTGTGTCTAGTATTTCTGGTTAGCTGGCTGTAGGTCGTCAGCCAGTGGAGCCTACAAGGGTGAGGCAGATCTCAGAGCCAGCTCTTTTTGGTTACTGTATCCTCTGGCTTACTGAGTCACAGAAGTCAATAGCTTCTATGCGGGCTGAAATAGCTTTTTTTGTTGGTTTGTGTTTTTTTTAACCTGGTGTTGGTGTATGAAACCAGTATGTTCTTCAAGAGCACCTTCTTTCTGAAGGCAGCCTCCGCTGCACAGCTTGCTGAGCTGCAGCCCACAGTAGATGTCAGGCTCGCACCGCTGTGGAAAGAGCCGCCCGTGCGAGATGCTCTGCTGAGTCACAATGCCGGCCAGCGCTGGCAACCGGCGGGCTCGTACCCAGCAGCGTGGCAGGTCCTGCCTTTGTCTCCCTGAAAGTAAGGTTATCTCCGGCTGGGAGAGACAGTGGAGATGAGTTGCTGCTTACTCTGTAATCTTCTTTCGAAGTTCAGCCACTTTCTCGCTCGATTATACTTTCTCACATACTATACTGGGAGACTTTCTCTGGCTTCACTATATACCAACAGTTTACTGATGCTTCCTTTTAGTTAAAAAGTAATTTTTGCAGGGGATATTCTACGCATAACGCGAGTGTGGAGAATGTGCAGACTCATGCCGTGATTTTAATTTTCTTCCAAACATAGTAAAGGAGTAGAACACACATTTTATCTTACTTTCTATTTGCAGAGTCATTAATATAAAGCAACAAAGCTCCTTCCTTGAAATTCCTTTTTCTGAGTCCTAGACCGTTGACCTCCCTCATTTTCTCGACCAGAAATAGTGGAGGTTTGGGAAGGTCCTGTAGAACCCTCCTGACTCGTTCCAGCTCAACGAGTCTATTTGCATAGGTACAACTAAACATACACCTCTGAACTTTGCTAGCTCGGGAATCTAGCACGAATTCAGAGATCAGACTGAAACCAGTAATATTATTGCTTGAGAAAACCTTTTTTAAAATGAGCCAACAGTTAACACTGCAGATACAAAGAATCAAATTATGCATGGATTGGAGCTAAATGTTAAAATCAGAGAATTCCTTAATGCATTTAAGCCAGTGCTCTGTATGAATGCCCTATATATTATGCCGAGCAAATGTATTTTGATGTAGAAGTGGATTTATTTTGGTGAATATTGAGTATAACGTTTATCTGTGAGTTAGGCAGCCATGCTGGAAGTTATCCTGTGTATACATATTTTGTTTATGAAATAGCAAGGCCTTTCAGAGTTTATTTCAATTTTTCATGTTACTTTCAGAACTAATACATTAAAACAGAGCCTGTACTTGACCAGTGCCTAAATAAGATTTTAATTTTTTAAAATACTGCATTTTTAACTAACTTCAACTTCCCCTTGTCTTTGTGCTCATTTGGTGAAGCTCACACTGTCATGACAGTGGTTGACAATAATAGATAAAGTGTTGTAGATAAGAATGAGGCTGATACATTTTACATGAAAGCCCTAAAGCAACTGGGTTTTTAAATCAACTATCTGACTGGGACTGCTTTCATTTTGCTTTTTAGCACCTCATTAGGATTACTGCAATTTTCCTGCGGTACTAAACTGCTGCCCCAGTCACAGTTCATTTTCCTCTAATGTCCAATTACTCTGTTGTCTACTGAAAATTATCATATTTTCATTCCACAATAATTTAATTAAAATATTTCATTCTAGAATATAAATCAGCAACACAGAGCAGCATCACACGGCATCCTCCCGTTACAGCTCCATGGCATCCTGGGAAGCAGCACAGCTGTCATGGCTTGCGAGGAACACCAGGAGAGTTTGTGCCATCAGAGAACACCACCAGGCTGAAGTTGTTATGCTCTTTATCCCTTCCTTGCTTTTAAATGTCACTGAGGGCCCTAGACATTTTTACGTTTCTTCAGCCCCAAAGCAGTAGCAGCACCTCTGCAATGTGCCCAGAAATCCTGGATGAACTTTTAGGTTCCTCTGCCTATGGCACAGGACACTCGTTTTGGACTGGTCTCCCTTTAAGCTTAGAATTGTGGTGCCTCTCTTGGGCACAGACGCTCAGCATACCTCTTCCTACCTGTCCAGACACCAAAGCACAAGAAGTTTCAGCAATCTTCAGTACTAATACCTGGGTTTTACAAACACTTACTAGCACACTTAGGTGTAGACAAATGTAAAATCCCACCAAAATCAATGGGTTATAAAAGGTAGTGAAAGTCCTTGTGTTGACATGGCAGCACAGGAGTATTTGCAGGATGAGGAAAGCCATCGTATTTTTTTCTTCCTCAAGGACTAATACAATTATTATTATTTAAAATACTTTTCCTTAACATTAAAAATTGTCCTTGTGGATACCTGCCCCTTGGAAAAAGAATTATTTAAAAGTTGGGATGAGCTAGCAAGCCAAGACCAGAGCTTTACACACTCTGGTTCCTGCCATTGAAGCAGAACATATGGTCAGTCCACAGACCTTTCTGCCACCAGGTTTCATAAACACAAAATGAAGACCTTACATCTGTGAGGCAAATCTCAAATGAGAATCTTTTTAAAAAAAGTACTTAGGAGAAGCTCAATGCCAAAATATTTCAATGAATAATCTTTTTTAATGAGGTTAAAAAAAAGTGAACTAGAAAGGAATATCCATAGGAATCTGTGAAGAGCTTCAGTACTTGGCTATTGTTTCTCATCAAAGGGAGCTGAGATATTCATAAAGGAACATGAGAGCATTAGTGTCTCAGAATCTTAATGCTTTTGTCCAACATATTTATTACATTATTTTTCATAATACAAATGAGATAGGTGTTCTTTGACTGTAACTTAAGCTACAATCAGACTAACACTGCTGGTTCTTAATTACAGAAACAATAAGCAGGGGTAAGCACTAAAGTTCTGCATCTAAAGTTCATTTTTGTAAAGAATGTCAATACATAGAAAATGTAACTTTTTCATTCATTAATGTCTTTGGGGAAAGAAAACCATTCTTCTAATAAATAAGACTTTTTTTTTAGAAACAAGCCTTCTATTTGATAAAATTATATTTCCTCATCTATTCATAGTGTATATTTATTCATAGTCCAGACTGGAATTGGGGGAGGATCTGTGTTCCTTTTTAACATAGATTATTTTCAGCATTCATTAAATTCAGATTGTGTTGAATATTTTTCACTGGAGATACGAATTTTGATGATTTTTGTCCTCTTTTCCCTTCTTTCTTTTTAGTCTAGGTGGCCATGATGGAAACAAATCCATAAGAATAGGTAGATGATGAATAGAGCTGCTCAGTGATTGACCAAGGCAGTGGTCAAAATCCAGAGTACCGAATCAGCTCACTGCGGTGACGATTAGCACACCATAAAAATGTTGACTGATGAGCACCTTCTATTCTTAGACTCCAACACAACATGACATTTCCTCAAACCAGGGCAATTGAAATATGAGACTGTAGAGTGAACTTGACATATGGAGGAAGGTGCATGCTGGAGAGAAAGGAAAAGAAAGAAGTAACAAGGGGTATTGTGATTAGGCTCGTGAGAACTATAGTGCATGATACAGGTAGTGTAAGTGGTTATTTTTGGGTACCCAGAATTGAAGTTAAATGGATGCAATCTGGACCTTAGCAACTCCTAAAACTTCCAGTTGCTTACCTAAGAGAAGAAGATCTATATATGAAATACTGATGTCTGCAGCCTCTAGTATAAGTAACATTTTAAATGCCCCCAAATACCCAAACTCACAGAAGTCATGATTTCATAACTGATTTTCCAAAGGATTACAAAGTCTCACAGCACCAAGCAGTTCATCTATGCTTTAGCCTTGACTTGTACATTAGCAGTCCCAAGAGTGCAAGTCTGGCAGCCGGTTCCCTTTTGGAAGATAAACCCTGGGTCACCAGCAGATCCTGCACTTTGCCACCACTGCACTTCACCTGGTAAGTTCGTATTGCCTCCAGAATCATCTCAAATAATAATTACTGCTGCTGAAAAAACCACAGCGAATTACATTACGTAGTTAGTTATTTGCAGGCTAAATAACATCAGTAAGTGGACAGAATTATAGGAACACCATGACTCTGATATCACCAGTAAGAGACCTAAGAGAACACTTTTTTGTAACCTACATACAAACTTGTGAGGAACCAGATCTTTCCAGTGCTACTAAGCTGGCAATCTCATTCTTGTCTGTAAGCATGCTGCTGCATGTTTAATTGACAATAAATTAAATAATATCCCACATGCGATGAGTTGCAGACCTGTATGCCAAGGTATAGCTGAGGTAGTAATTCATAACAAATAAGTTATCACTTGAACGTTTAATTTAATCTCACCATCACTCTGGCCCTTCCTCTTCCTTTTTGGCATATAAAATAGACTGTTTTGATGTGAATGTGCATTTGGTTTCTATTTTGTTTTGCCAAAGAAGAGGTACATGAGGCAAAACACAAAAACTTACACAAAAGCTGTTGCAAAGAGAAAGATTGTATTCTGTAACTTTTGAGCAGAGAGCAAGTGTTAGTGAGCTCTGATTGCAACAGGAAACATTCAGATTGGACGTTATGGAAACTTTCTAACTATATAAGCAGTGAAGCACTGGACTCTGTGGAGTTTCCATGGAGTTTCCATCCTCAGAGGCTGTAAAAAATAAGTTGGCTAAACATCTATCAAAAATAATGGGGGTATAATTGATTTTACTGTGGGGCACATAGGTGACTAGATGACCTTTCAAAGCCTTTTCATCCCTGTGACACTGTAATTCTATGAAGCTGCTATTTTTAGAAAACACCTCATTGTTCCATTCTATCTTAGCAAGGAAAGCAATCATTTTTTTACAAATGCTCTATCCACTATTAGATCAGATATAAGAACCACAGGGAATGAAACTGATTTCTGTGCTGGAACTTCCAAGACAACTGCAAGTTAACTGCAAAAATAAATCAAATACAAGTTATCAGTGCCACAGAAACACAGTGATTATAAATGAATTACCAAACAAGCATCGGGACCTGTGCAGTATACATGTGGCACCACTTCCAAATGCAATGTAGAATATCCTTTGTGGTCTGGGCCGAAACCCTTTGTAGTGTAACCATGAAGAAAAACACTGTGGTTAGCTGAAATGATTGAGCTTCTGCAGATATGGCCAGGCAGGTTACTATTTCACCAACCTGTTCCACCTGTCCCTTTGGAGGAAGGTACCACTCCTGCAGTTCAACAGTTTTTCTGATTGCTACCTATCCTGCAATCTTTAATTATTTGTGTAAGTGAAGCTATGACGTCTAATATTCCTAAATGATGGGTTGGGGGTGTTTCACGTATGGCTATTTTTGTGTGAAAGGAGAGGACTCATTTTTTTAACTCCCAAAGTGTGAGATCAATGCTTAAATTGCAACCCCTTTTAGGCTGTCTAATTGTACACTGGACACACAGCTGAAGCTGTTTAACTGAAGAGGCAGAAGTACACAAGAAAGTTGAACATTACAAAACCAAATATGTCTCCTTTAAAGCTCTCATCCAGCAGGACTTGGTTTCCAAGCCTTTGCTAGGCAAAATTTGCCCTGTTGTACTTTGATTTATGTTTAAACAGTCAACAGAAACTATTTGAAATTATGATACAGAGAATGCAAGATTAGAAGTGTTCCACAAAACCTTTAACATTTGGAGAGAAAAGGTCTTTTCTGAGCCAAGATGGCTCTCAAGAAGAAACAAATTATAGCTCTGCACTTGACTTGCTTTCTGTGAAGTATCGTCCAAGCACACACACTTAGGTATAATAATCTGCAATGTAATATACTGTTTTATTTAGCAGAAAATAAAATGTGACCTCTTCATTTTAATGAAGAGAGACCTGGAAAACTTCCCATAAATGCATCTTTTCTTGTAGACAAATGTGAGGACAATACAGTACCTAGCTAATCAAGTACCTTAAACAATAACTCAAGGCTCCCGGCTTTTAAATCATTCCTACTGCGCTCCTAGTGACATCACAAGAAAGTGCTGCCAACATCACTCCTTAGCAGATAATAAAAAGCTGTTAGCCAAGGATAATTTTGGACACAGTGGATGTAACCAACTTGTCCTAAGGCAGGTGGTTTCTGAATGTAGCTACCTGTCCTATTTGTGGAAATGACTCTCACCAGGACGTTAGGAGATGCTGCTGGATTTGATGACCTCTAGAAAGCGGCCCTGCAGAAGATTTTTAAGTTGGTCAAGAAGAAATTAAAGGATTCCAGGTGTTTCACAAATGTTTGGTTTGGTGGAGCCGTTTGATGCTAATGCTATTCACAGCTCTCACACGGGGAAAGTCTAAATGAGACTACTATATCAAGTACTCAGATTTTATGCAGTCATCTTCAGACTGACTTTAAAAGAACAATTTTCAGAAAGTACCTGACAGTAGGAAAGAGTGTTAAATAATCAGGAAGACTGCTTTACAACAATAATAGGTGGTGAGGACTTTTTTCTAATTCTTACAGAAGTCTAACAACTGTGTCATGAAAACATTGGATTTTGTGCAATTAGTCTAGTCCACATTCTCACACAATAGGGAATAGTATTTCATGGATGTTGATAAGTACCAGACCTCTTTCCAAAAATTGGGAATAGCATTTCAGATAATCATCGAAAAGTGCAGATGCTTGTCCAAATGGATGTGAAACTTTACCAGACCATTCTCTCTCACCCTGCTAGATTAGTTACAGAGATACTCCATTCCTCTTTCTCTTTGAAATCTTGCAGGAGTGAGGCTTCTTTCCCCAGGCAGAGCTTTTAGTTCAAACTGCTTTTGGAAGAAAATCTGCTTATAAAAACCTAGACCAAAGTAAACTCAACCTGTTCTGTAGTCAAAACCCAAAACCAAAACGTCTTTCCATGTTAGAGAACATTAAAATGATCTGAATCTTAAATGTTACAGTGAACTTCTTACTCCTGTAATTGGATGACCCTAAGCCTAGCTCCAAATATCCTGACTGAGCTTCATCATGGTTCAAATCCAGATAAGAATCTTGTTTCGAGATTTAGAGCTTGGTCTTCTCTCATTTTTTAAAAAAAAAAAAAAAAAAAAAAAAAAAAGGAAGGTTTGGATCAATTTCTGACTCTACATAAATCACTTTTTTGCCTCCTTCATTTATTTAAATCCCAATAAAGGATGACAAATTCTGTTTCACAGGTAATAGTCTGATTGAAGATCACCCACTAGTGCTTCAAAAGCATCTGGCTGAAACTCAGCCAATCCTATCATCATCTGTAGCACACAAGAATACTATGAAAGAGAGAAACTAGTGCCAACAAGGTGGGAGATGCCAGAGCTTTTATGACAAATATATAAGGTGTCAGTTCCTAACGAAAAACCTGCAGCTTTTAACAGAGAATAACTTTTCCATAGATGTTTTATTCTGACAAATGTATGTTATAGATGAGTTGGTGATTACTATTAATTATACAGTCTAGTGTTTACAAACTGCTCTGAGGATGATAAGCTTTAGCAAGCTCTGTAGGATTTTAGGCTAACATAATTGCCATTCTACTAGTGGTGGCGTTCTTGGTTTTTTTCTTTTCACAAAAACGATGGAGCAGAAATTTGGACATGAATCCACCGGCTGGATTGGGTCTGCCAAGCCCATATGCAAGCCCATAGGCATTAAGATTCTGCTCAGGGAATTTCAGCTGATCCTTGTGCACAGATGAGAGGGTGGGTGGATCAGATGTGGAGGGGTGGGACGGAGCAATCAGTGATTGGATATAAAGAACAGGGACTTCCAGATTGGAGCCAAGCAGCGAGGGAAAGGAAAACACGGTTCTGCTTCCAGCCAAACCCTGGCACTCCTCCTTCCTGTTACTGACTCACATCCAGGTTCTCATGTATTCCTCTTTCAGCAGAGACACAGGTCTAAACGTCACCCTGTGCTTCCCGCAGGCTGCTTGTTTCTGCCCTCACCCCTCAGCTCACCAGGGCCGTGCTGCCAGGGCTCACTTCCCTGTTTCCTCACCTGCCTCCTTTGTAACCTTGGGAAAGTCACAAAGGAAAGCGATCCTGATCCTCAGATTTAGGAGGCTAATTCTCACTCTCCCCGTTTCTGTGCATGGCCTGAAGTCTGTCAGCCTTGTCAGTACAGACGGGCTTGGTCTCGTGCCAAAGCCAGGAACACTAGGTGCCTTGTAATGAGCCCCACACATGCCAAGGGGATGGGTGGAGGATCAATGCGAAATGCTGATGTCAGGGGTGTTTTATGTCTAACTCAAAGGCTCCAGCACTCAGCTCTGGGATGGTCACAAGCTAAAACACTAACCCACACATTATTCATTCTGCAGTTTCTCAGAACATCCCTTTGTGCGAGAACATCGCTTTTGTACTTCAAAAGGGACAAAAGAAATATAAATGTCATTAAAGAAGATGTCCTGAGCATTCTCAGCAGTGAGAAAAATTCTCAGAGCAGGGTAACTAGAATTTGATTACATTTCAATGGTGGTTGTTTGTGTGGAGAAGACAATGTTGATGCTGTTTATATCAAGTCTCAAGGTGTAAGGGAAACCTAGTTAGCTAACAGAATGTGAATTTCTAGAAAAGCAGAAAGCAAGCACTATAACCGTTTACATTTCTATTAATGGCAGAAATAATGATGGGGATCCCTGTTCTTCCAGATACTCTGGAAGTTGTCCAGGGTACACCACTTCCAAACACGCTTGTCAGCTGCCTACCATTTACAGGTAAATGGTTTAGTTGGTTTAATCGGTTTAATCCTGTGGTCAAACTTTAGCAACCATCTTTTGTTTGTGTTCACAAAAGACTCTTATCTGGAATACACACCGTACTTCAGAGTCTCTGAGTATTTTAACTTGCTGGTGTCAAAGATGTTTCTTAGTACCAATGTTCCCCTTAGCTGAAATTGTGTTGTTTTTCTCTTGGGTCTTTCTTGTGTAAGATATTTCAAGATATTTCTTAGGACAGTGTACGACATTAGAGAAAGTTATTTTAGAGCAGAGGTCTCCAAAGTGGGGTGCATGCACTCCAGGGGGTGCACAAGATGACCCATTGCAGTGTGGGAAGAAAATACTAGAAACTTGGTAGCACACGTACATAACTTAATAATACATATAATAAAAATATATATCAGGGGCACACACTCAAAAAAGTTTGCAGACCGCTGTTTCAGAGCACTGCCTTCTTGCATAGATGCTTTTTTATTTCCGATATAGATTTTGACTTGAAGTGGTACTGTACAAAGAAGTTTACTGGAGAGTTTGACATTCAGATGCGCCATGTTTCGGCTCTTTTAGTTGTCTTGAACTAAACTCACCTGTACTCCTGATTCTGTACTCACCTGATTCTGTACTCACCTACCTTGCAATACATCTTTAGTGGCTGGATCCAAAGGAACAGCTCTTTTCCCTGCTTCCAGGAAAATGATTGCTTGCAAATACAACATACAGAATTAATTCACGTTAGTTGGCACAGCTAATCACAAGAAACTGAAAGGAGTTTTTTTGACACCATAGCCACTCTGTACTAAACAGTTTTAACAAGCATGCTTAATGATTACCCCACATTTAAGACTGCTGAATGCAGAACTGTGTTTAGCAATATCTTATTGCACATTGTGGGATCTTCACTACTTCTGCAGTTTTTATATAATTCTTCTTGTGAGAGGGGGATTTACCTGGCCTTAAATTAACTAACTACAAGGCGTTGTGGCACTGTGAAACTAAGCACAAGCTGAAAAACCTCCTGTGGGCAAACACAGAGACAATCAGTGAGTCCAGTGCAAGTTTGTAACTGGGAGCGAAGCATGGACATTGCCTAGGGACTCTGCAGGGATGCTGCCAGCTGTGTTCCTCTCTTCCATCCTCAAGACAAATTTGTAGTAGCTGAATTTTCTCTTGGGTTTCACAAGGTCCTGCTCACATATGCCCATGAGAAATCAAGCCTTCCTTCACAGGCCTCCACTGTTAAAACTGTCTGAGAATTAGCTACAAACTGTAGAGGTACTGTGGGGTTCCTTCTTTGCACAGCTATTGTTTTCAGACAGCAGTAAGCTCCATCACATGCATCTGCAGCTATTTCAGATTTAAGTTATATACAATTTTAGAGGTACATCAATGATTCTGTTTTGTGTGGAAACATCTCGATAACAAACTGTTAAACTTCCCCGTGCTTTTTCTCATTTTATTCTACCTGTGCCTTGCTCATCCTGCTGGTTGAGACATATGTCACTGGGCACATAATAATAGAGGAGCAAGATTTACATTTTTCTAGAAGATTGTAATCTTCTAGAGTCTTTCTGATGTAATTGCCGTGTCTGTAGGAATACTTTTCCTGAGCAAATGCCAAATGACAGGGAGCCCTATTAATCTCTGGATCTCCTCACTTTATAGCTCTCCTTAGCTACTGAGTCTGGATTTGGAATTGCAAGAAATGCCCAGATCTACCCCAACTCTGTCAGCAAGAGAAAGCAGAAAGAAAGCCTCAAGAGAAGAATTTCCCATCAGATAACAAGAGACTTCATATTTCAATGATGAGAATCAGTTACAGTGGTTCTCATTTAAGCTATTATTCATGCAGTCGCGATGCTACTAGGACCTTCACAGATTTGTTGGCTATCATGTGTCCTGAATGGCACCAAGGCAGGTGCTTGGCTTGCCTGTTGTGGTAACTCCCCCAGTCAGACTCCAAGCCTGTGCAAATACAGATGGCACTTGCCCCAGAAAATTTATAATGTAACAAAACCTATGTTCACAGTACTGTCCGTAGATGCAAACGTAGGCGTGGCCACGTATTAAGCCTAATTTTGACGTATTATCCTGAACAGGGTTGCTCCTTGTTGAAGGGAATCATTTTCTTTTTTCTTTTTTTTTTTCCTCATCTTTGCACTCTTCCTGGAGAGCAGATGCTTTGGGCTTTAGCACACACTGCTGCTTTCTAACTGGCCTGCTCCCAAGCACTCTTGATTTTCATGAAACCACATCCTTCTCAGTCTCTCCATCATGAGAGGGCTCTTGTCACTTCTTCCCTGTTCAGCACTGGTTAGCCTGCTGCACTTAGCTCCTGCCCTCACCTGTGGAAAGGCTGCCTCTTCATGAGCTGCTCTCTCTGAGTTTTGCCCAGGGAATTGTTTCAGGAGCAGAACTGATGAGGCAGTGATGGAAGGAGGGTATGAATCCCTGTGAGGATCCTCCCACAATGCTCTCTCCCAGGAAATAAAGAGCATGGGTAAAAGTAAATGATGTAATAGCCTTTTCTGCCACAAAGTGGAAGGTGTAACTAAACCCTAGGGGACACAGATGTAACGTTGAAAAGGCAAAAACCTTAGCAAATCTTTAGGATACCTTTATAAAAAATTAGTGGCTGAAAAACATATGTTGCAGAGTGGAAACATGAGTGACATGGGGCAATCAAAGTGTAAAGACAGCAGGTGAGGCACCAGCTTGGATTTGCTGAATTAAGCAGGCGTGTGGGCCAAATTAATTTCTGGTATAATCATATAAAGAACAGCAGCCCACCAGCTACTGAATTTGTCCAGAATTTCAGATCACAATAGATACAAAGGACAAAGAAAGACATATTATTGGTGATATATCAGCATACATTTGAGAGATACATTTGAGAGATTCTTATTAATATCTGTGAATTAATGAATAAAACCAAGATATAACATAAAGCATGGGAATTAATGAATTAATGAATAAAACAAAGGTATATAATGTAAACCACTATTATAGTTGCAGTACATATCATACTAATAGTCTTTACTGTTGATATTACTAATTGTGTACCTATTACCATTACCATCAGTTATTAATTTGCTCACATTTTACCCATAGCCTAAATAGGTTATAATATACTGTGTAACTTTTATACAGTTATACACAAGACTAGTGGAGAAAGCCTTTTGCCATGGCAAGAAAAAGAATTTATGTATAGATGTGCATACATGTGTCTGTAGGCATATATATAGTTTTTTCCCCTAGGGAGGTGACAAAATAATCATACAAATAGTTTCATAGCTTAATTTTATTTCCAGCAGCTTCAATAAAAGGAAACAGAGAAGTAGTGATGACAGAAAAAAAAAAAATAAAATCAGGGTCTATTTGCTATTGTATTTGATTGCTGCAAAAAGAAAAGTGAAATTTCTGTAGCTAATTTATTTTGCTACAGATGTTTCTAGTTGTTACAGCCACATCCTAAGCAGGGGCAATTGCCATAGTGCCATTGACTTTCAAGTTGCTAGTCCTCGATCAGTCTAGCAAATGGCTCCTAGTTAAACGTGATTAGGAGTGATTCCTGCAGTGATATATTCTAAGAATCAAGGAACATACTCAGGATTTTTTAGACTTCTGCAATAATAATGAAGAAACAATTCACCTCATTGTTTGGTCAGCTGGGATCCCTTGTCTTGCCTGGGGAAAGAGTCTGTTGTGGAGTTCCTAGTGGTCAATAAAGTTCTTAATTTAAATAAGGTGATGGAGGATGTAACAGAAAGGATACAAGAGATATCAGTCTTCAAAGCATAGAATGCTGTTTGCTCTCAGCTTGATAACATATTAACAGGCAGTATGGCTCTGTGTGCAATTTACACACAAATCAGCCACAAATTTTGAAGTACTTTAACATGGGATTATTTGATTCATAGGTGCCCACGGCCTGTGGATTTCTAATAGTATCTGAAAATAAATGTAAAAATTCTGAGCATGCTCTAACCCCACTTACATATGAATCCAACCATTAAGTTTTTAGGAAAGCGTTAACGAAAGAACACAAATATGTGCAGCTAGCAGAGAAAGGCACAGGCTAAACTTAAAGTCCACTGGATACCTGTAATGAGATTTGTGGCTAACGAGTACTTTGAAGTGTGTAACGTACCACTAGTCAGGACTGGTTGTGCCGTTTGCTGACACAGGGTTGGAACCAAGAAGTAGGGCCTTTTGTTCGGCCACAGAACAAAGCTAATCACAATTGATTATGCCAACCCAATGATAAATAATTATACCAACATAATAATTAGGCAAAGTGCTCATTAACCTGGGCTGCAAGCGTACTTAGAAAACCTGTTGTGATCTGGGACCCACTGAGATCTGGTTGCCATCAGGACCTCCATAGTAGCCTATCTGACAGGTGAGCCCCGG